>OZ024718.1:32529081-33057685 GCA_964016875.1 Fallopia convolvulus | reverse complement strand
ATTAGACAAAAGTGTGATTGATGTACATTGATTTGAATGGTGGCCATTGCATGCCATTCTCACCTCCCTCTTGCTTGTTGACTACCACCTTATGACCTCACTTCTCATCACCATGGAAGAAGCACACTCTTGACCAATGCATGGACTTCTTCTCCTCCTCCATTGGTCATCCACCATAGACATGGATTGAGAGCTCCACAAACTTGTCTACAAATACCCTCTTCCATGCACACACTCAAGCCTTTGCTCTCTCTTCTACTCTTTCTAGCAAGAACACCTTCTCCTTCAAAGAAAAAATCAGCACCTTGCACATAAAAAAAATTCTCCATTCAAGTCCATAGAAAACACCACAAAATTCCCTCTTCTCCCTTTGGAGCTCCCGCCGGACCACCTCCCTACCCCCGCCGGACGTCGCCGCCCCCTCCGCGCCACCGTCCGCCCACGCCGGAGCCGCCCCGCCTCTGGTGGTGCCGCCCAAGACCGCCGGCCTCCTCCTCCGCTCTCTTCTCCTACATTCCGTAATACTCCAAAAGTATAAAATTCTATCCTAAAGTCTATTTATTTAATTCATGCAAGTATAAATTTATAAAGTTCTTATATGTTATTAGAAATTATTTTAGGAAAATAAGAAATAAAATTATGTTAGTAAGATCTTGTTAGTTAAAAGCTAGAAACAAACTAGTTTACCTTGATAACTTAAGATATAAACAAATAGATAGATTTTTATGGATTTTATTACATGCATGCCTCTTTCATAATATAAATAGTGGATTTTATGAAATAACTATAGCATACAAGATAATAATTATTATTGTCATCTTTGATCAAATAGGAATTTTAAAAGTTATTATGCATGCATGAAACAAAAAGATAAAATCATACTATATGACCTTAGAAATAAAAAGGTTTAGAAAATAAAACCATTACTATTTTTATATGAAATTAACAAAGTCCCTAAGTTAATAAAAGTTGTTGCATGGCCTAATCTATAAAAGATATAGGATTTATAAAAAATCGAGTGAATAAATAAAATTACGAAAATAAATATTTATTCAATAAAAATATGAACTTTAGCATATCTTTATATATGGGAGTTATTACAAGATATCATCTATTATTAGGATATAATAAAATAATATATTATAAGTATATGAGCCTTGATTATAAAATAAGATAGAGATCTAAAAACTATAATTTGACTTAGACAATGATTTCATGAAAATATGCTACTATTAATAAAATATTATTAGAGTCATCTATATAAAAATATAGGTTTGTTAATAAGCTTCTAGTGTAGAGAATTATTAAAAGACCTAAGTTCAAGATTAAATGTATCAAGTATGATAATATAATAAACCTAGTATTTTATATAGCATAAAGTTGACTTGCTTGAAAAGAAATCAATTAAATATAGAAAAGATTCTATGTTATGAACTAAAATATCATAATATATATAAGCCTTATAATATAAAAAGGTTATAGAAATAGAATAAATAAGATTAATCTAAATTAGAAGTATTTTAGGCAAGTTACCTTATAAGGAAAAGTAGAAACTTCTAATTTAGGAAATTTCCTTGTAAAGAGAGTATATGCATGACAACTTTATTTAGAAAAGGATTATGTAGGTAAATACTTTTCTATTAAGAAAATATTATTAATAAAGTATTTTAGATAAGGAAATCAATATTATAAGGACCATCCAAGAATAAATGGGAAATTTAAAAGTAATAGTTTATTATCGTAAATGAGTAAAAAGGATAATTTTTAATAATTATTTTAATAATTACTTTTAATAAAGATTTTACGGAATAGTAAGGATATTACAAATCCCAAAATAATAATAAAGGAATATTATTATTTTAAGGAAAATAACTTTCTAAATTACTATTATAATAATTTAGAATCTCTTCTCTCTTATAAAATATTATAAGAGATAATCCAAACCTTAGAAAGAAAATCATGATTTTAAGCCTTTTCGTAAATTTCCGTATCAATAGGTCGGAATCCTCGCTAGTAGTGGGAAATCGCATAAGTCTCGTCAAAGCTCGTTCGCTAGAACTCGTTACGCCAAGGCAAGTGGAATTTCCCCTTGTGCCCTTTTATATCCGTCTATATGATATTTTTCGATGTTGGGAACAATTTGTATGCTTAAATAAAAATGAATCTAGGAAATATTGATTGCTAGAAATAACGACAATTGTTAGCGTAGTATGCTTTATATTCCTTTGTAGGATTATATATGCTAGTATGTTTGTTATCTTGATGGATTACAATCTCGCTCAGAGACTTACCTTGAATAAACTAGAAAGGGGTGCGGGTTAGCCGACACCTCTATATAACCTTACTAAGTCGTACGTCCATACGACTTTCGGGATCATGATCTCCATCCGCTCCGATTATAAGGAGGGATTGTGCGGCACTCTAGCTAAGTGCCGGAGAATTGATGGTTCTCCTTCGGGTGGCTCGGAATATCCGTGTCCCACCACTCTCTATTAAAAATCATTAATAAAGTCGAATATTTTCGTCACTATATCAGATAAGTGCGAATGCACACTTAAGACACCAAAACCGGACCGGTCTCAAATGATCGATCCGGCTCTCGGTCCGCTCAGGGCGCGAGAGTTTTTCACTTGTGTGATTTAATGAACGTTCCCAACATTCTTTCGAAATCCAAGAAAGAAGTCTACAATCTAGTAGTTCTTCTATTGCATCATCGAGTTATCTTTGTCCAAAGATATACTCTCCTTCGAACCTCAAAGCTCCACATCAACAAGTTTCATTATACAGCCCATCGTAAACACAGCCTTAATACCTCTTTCAATAATATTTGAAAATTCCCAAAATACCCTTGGGAAGTTCCCTTCCCGCTTGCTTAGTCTCTTAGACTAATTCTTCTTTTCCGCATTTTTGCCTGGCATTCTATCGCCCCTCGCGAATTATGTCAGAATCTAGGAACTCTAGCAAGGCGTGAAGTGAAGTGAAGACGAAGGAAGAACAAGGATTTCAAGATGTATCTTTCAATCATTTTGCTTTAAGTTTCATTACGTTTCAAGAACAATCAGGTTTCGCAAATTTCAATTCTGAACAACTTTATGTTTGAATCAATGTAAGATGTTTTGTAAGAACTAAGTCTCCCTCGGGAGCACCTTTTCTCATTATGTAATATGTTTTATTCCGCATTTTAATTGTTCTATATCATTCTAAAAGCCTTGGGTGACTTTGGACGGTAAAGTCGGAGGTCACTGGCGGTAATACCCAATGTTGTAAAATAGGGGTGTTACAGCTTTACTCGGATATCGCATGATGATTTTGGAATGTTTCCAAACCCAAGCGGGAAACGATGGGTGGATTTTAACACGAGATTCTCCATCCCCAAGCGGAAAGCGAGGGGTGGACTTAAACACGAGATTCTCCAACCCCAAGCGGGAAACGAGGGGTGGACTTAAACACGAGATTCTCCAACCCCAAGCGAGAAGCGAGGGGTGGACTTGATCACGAGATTCTCCAACCCCAAGCGGGAATCGAGGGGTGGACTTAAACACGAGATTCTCCAACCCCAAGCGGGAAGCGAGGGGTGGACTTAAACACGAGATTCTTCAACCCCAAGCGGGAAGCGAGGGGTGGATTTAAACACGAGATTCTCCAACCCCAAACGAGAAGCGAGGGGTGGACTTAAATACGAGATTCTCCAACCCCAAGCGGGAAGCGAGGGGTGGACTTAAATACGAGATTCTCCAACCCCAAGCGAGAAGCGAGGGGTGGACTTAAACACGAGGTTCTCCTAGCCCAAGCGGGAAGCGAGGGGTGGACTTAAATACGAGCTTCTCCAACCCCAAGCGGGAAGCGAGGGGTGGACTTAAATACGAGATTCTCCAACCCCAAGCGAGAAGCGAGGGGTGGATTTAAACACGAGATTCTCCAACCCCAAGCGAGAAGTGAGGGGTGGACTTAAATACGAGATTCTCCAACCCCAAGAAGAAAGCGAGGGGTGGACTTAAATACGAGATTCTCCAACCCCAAGAAGAAAGCGAGGGGTGGACTTAAATACGAGATTCTCCAACCCCAAGCGAGAAGCGAGGGGTGGACTTAAACACGAGGTTCTCCAACCCTAAGCGGGAAGCGAGGGGTGGATTTAAACACGAGATTCTCCAACCCCAAGCGAGAAGCGAGGGATGGATTTAAACACGAGGTTCTCCAACCCCAAGCGGGAATCGAGTGGTGGACTTAAACATGAGATTCTCCAACCCCAAGCGGGAAGCGAGGGGTGGACTTAAACACGAGATTCTTCAACCCCAAGCGGGAAGTGAGGGGTGGATTTAAACATGAGATTCTCCAACCCCAAGCAGAAGCGAGGGGTAGACTTAAATACGAGATTCTCCAACCCCAAGCGGGAAGCGAGGGGTGGACTTAAATACGAGATTCTCCAACCCCAAGCGAGAAGCGAGGGGTGGACTTAAACACGAGGTTCTCCAACCCCAAGCGGGAAGTGAGGGGTGGACTTAAATACGAGATTCTCCAACCCCAAGCAGGAAGCGAGGGGTGGACTTAAATATGAGATTCTCCAACCCCAAGCGAGAAGCGAGGGGTGGACTTAAACACGAGGTTCTCCAACCCCAAGCGGGAAGCGAGGGGTGGATTTAAACATGAGATTCTCCAACCCCAAGCGAGAAGAGAGGGTTGGATTTAAACACGAGGTTCTCCAACCCCAAGCGGGAAGCGATGGGTGGACTTAAACACGAGGTTCTCCAACGCCAAGCGGGAAGCGAGGGGTGGACTTAAACACGAGGTTCTCCAACCCCAAGCGGGAAGCGAGGGGTGGACTTAAACACGAGGTTCTCCAACCCCAAGTGGGAAGCAAGGGGTGGATTTAAACACGAGATTCTCCAACCCCAAGCGAGAAGCGAGGGGTGGATTTAAACACGAGGTTCTCCAACCCCAAGCGGGAAGCGAGGGGTGGATTTAAACACGAGATTCTCCAACCCCAAGCGGGAAGCGAGGGGTGGACTTAAACACGAGGTTTTCATTTTTGAGAGAGATTTGAAAATTCCACAACCCTTTATTCATAAAACTTGCAAGCACCGGAGTTTAGAGAGTTTACACATAATACTTTTTGAGCCGATCGACGTTCTATGTTTTGCTTAGGGTACGCCCCTCGCTGTCTTTGAGCTTGAAAGCTCCAGGCGCGACCTCCTCGCCGAGGAGGTATGGCCTCTCCTAGTTGGGGTCCAGTTTGCCACCTTCGGTACGCCTCAAGACAAGGTTACCTGTGGCCAGGAATCGAGGTCTTACCTTCTTGTCGTGGTATACAGCCACGCGGCGTTTGTATTCCCTGGAGCGCAGGTCGGCCACCTCGCGCAGCTCGTCCCAGAATAGCAACTCGACCCTGAGATTGGCCTCGTTCTCTTTTTCATCGAAATCAAACACTCTCGCCGAAGGGACCAGGGTCTCTACTGGGACTAGCGTTTCCGCCCCATAAGTTAGAGCGAAAGGCGTTTCTCCTGTTGCGTGGCGCGCGGTGGTGCGATATGTTCATAGGACGAGTGTGAGAAGCTCTGCCCAACGACCTTGGGCCATGCCCATGCTCTTCTTTAGATCGGACAGGATGCGGGCATTGACATTCTCTACCTAGCCGTTGGACTGAGGGTGGGCCAAGGAGGAAAACTTGAGGGTTATGCCCAGGTCCAAGCAAAAGGTCCGGGTTTCTTCGCAATCGAATTGGGGGCCATGGTCAGTCATGATGGTCATGGGAACGCCAAAGCAGCAGACGAGGTTCTTCCATAGGAAGTCGCAGACCTTAGCCCCCGTGATCTTTGCCATTGCTTGTGCCTCAACCCACTTCGTGAAATAGTCGACAATGACTAGGATATACCGCACCTGGCCAACAGCCTTGGGGAAGGGGCCGAGGATGTCCATCCCCCACATCACGAAGGGGCATGGCGCGTGTATGGAGCGAAGTTGCGAGGTCGGGGCGTGCTGGAGGTTACTGTGCTTCTAACACCCGTCACATCGCTGGACATAGGCCCTCGCGTCCTGCCGGAGAGTGGGCCAAAAGTATCCCAAGTGGGCGATCTTATGTGATAGGGTTCGCCACCCTGGGTGGCCGCCACAGACCCCCTCATGGGCCTCATAGAGGATGTGCTCCGTAGACTCGGTCGGCACGCACAGCAGGTTGGGTTCAGCATAGCCTCGGCGATAAAGATAGCCGCCGACGACGCAATACCGCGCTGCTTGCATTTTCAGCTTCCTAGCCTGTGCGGAGTCCTCTGGGAGGACACCGCTCTTCACATATCGCGTTATCGGGATCCTCCAATCTCCGCAGTAACAAATAGAACCTCGCTGGTCACACTCCGCGAGAGTTTTCTTTCAACCATCACGCGATTCCCTACTTCCAGGGGTAGGGCGGATGCTAACCTCGCAAGAGCATCTGCCTTTGTGTTCGAGGTTCGCGGGATGGACACAACCGCGAAGGTTTCCAGGCACGACACCAAGGCCTTGACTTTCTCTCTGTACGCGGGCAGGAACCGCGTTTTGGTGTCGTATTGCCCGTTGAGCTAGCGCGCAACCAGTTCGGAGTCGGTGTAGACCCTGATTTTTCGGGCTCCACGGAGGAGCGCCATCTCAATCTCGCCGATCATGGCTTCATACTCGGCTTCGTTGTTGGTGGCTTCGAAGGTGAAGTTAAGGACATACTCCGTCTCGATTGAGGGTCCAGCGAGGAATACGCCAGCCCCGCCACCGGCATCACATCGTGAGCCGTCAACGAATACCTTCCACTCCTCTGAGCTCGCGTCAGTCTCGGGGAAGGTGACCTCCACCATGAAGTCAGTGAGGGCCTGCCCCTTCATAGCGGTCCTCGGGAGGTAGCTGATGTCGAACTCGGAGAGCTCGACTGCCCACTTCGTCATTCGCCCGGAGAGGGCGGGCTGGTGGAGGATTTGTCGAAGTGGGAGGTCAGAGAGGACCTGAATGGGATGCGCGTGGAAGTAAGGGCGTAGACGCCTTGCGGCTGTCACGACTGCCAGTGCCATCTTCTCCGCTGGGGAGTATCGCTGCTCCGCGGGTTGGAGCACGCGACTCACGAAGTAAACTGGGTGCGTGGCCTTTCTGGTTAGCACCGCGCTGACAGTCTCGGGGTTGACTGCCACATACAGTTGCAAGTCTTTGCCCGCCATTGGGGGCGACAATGTGGGGAGCTTCGATAGGAAGGCCTTTAACTCAGAGAAAGCGAGCTCAAGCCCCTCGTCCCACACGAACTTGTCGTTTTTCTTGAGAGCGGCGAAAAAGGGGAGAGACTTCTCCGCCAGGCGGGAGCAAAACCTCCCTAGATAGTTGACGACGCCGTTGAGCCGCTGCACCTCAATGCAAGATCGCGGCGACCTCATAGAGAGGATCGACTTGACCTTCACGTGGTTGATAACAATCCCACGCTCGCTGATCATGAAGCCTAAGAACTTCCCCGACGACACGCCGAAGACGCACTTCTCGGGGTTCAGGCTAAGACGGTTGTGCTTGAGAGTGGCGAAGACCTCAGCGAGGTCGACCAGATGCTCTTCTGGGGTCTTGCTCCGGACAACAATATCGTCGACATACGCCGACACGTTCCTTCCTAGATGATTCTTAAAGACGCGGTCGACGAGGCGTTGAAAGGTGGCCCCCGCATTCTTTAGACCAAACGACATGACTTTGTAACAATAAGTGCCTCGCTGGGTGATAAAGGATGTTTCCTCCTCTTCTCGCGGGTTCATCAGGACTTGGTTGTATCCTGAGTACGCGTCGAGGAAGCTTAATACTCCATGACATGCGATTGAGTCAACGAGCTCGTCGATCAAGGGCAAGGGGTAACTGTCTTTGGGACAGGCTTTGTTGAGATCCTTGAAATCGACGCACATCCTCCACTTCCCGCTGGCTTTCTTGACCAGCACGACGTTGGACAACCATCGGGGTACTGAACCTCGCGAATGAACCCCGCGGCCAGCAGCTTCGCCACCTCATCATTTGCGGCGTTTACCCTCTCTTCATTCATTTTTCTTCGTCGCTGAACCACGGGGCGAGTGGTGACATAGACGTTTAAAGAGTGTTGGGCCACGGTCCGCAGGACGCCTCGGAGGTCCTTTGCGGTCCAGGCGAACACGTCGCGAGACCCAGCAAGCAGGGCTTCTAGAGACGTCGCTGACGTCCCGGAGAGACATTCTCCTAGGTAGATCTTCTCGGACTTGCTCTCGAAGGGAGATATCACCCTTCTTTCTACCTCAGGGGTGGGGACCGTGAAGTCCCGGACTTCGAGGTCGGCCTCGCCGGGGGACTCCACCATGAACACCGGGCATTTTTGTTTTACAGAGGTTGCATAGCAAACGCGACCCTCCTCCTGATTGCCTTTTACTTCTCCAGCCCCGCCGTCAACGGGGAACTTCATCTTCAGGTGATAGATGGAAACTACCGCCTGGAACTTCATCAAGGAAACCCTCCCAATGATTGCATTCCACACCGATGGCAGGCGTACCACCATGAACTCCACCATCTCGGTCCTCCTTGTGGAGCCGGTGCCCAGCGTCATCCAGAGGTCTATGAGACCTGCCACGTCGACCTCGTCCCCCGAGAAGGAGGTGAGCTTCCCAGCGTAGGGCTTCAAGGATGTCTCGGAGATGCCCAACTGCTCGAATGCGCCGTAGTACATGATGTCTACGGAGGATCCCGTGTCCACCAGCACTCGCTTTACCATTTTCGAGCCCATTTGAGCGTGTACAACCAAGGGGTCAAAGTGTGGCATGTGGAGCCCCTCGGCGTCTTCGGATGAGAAGGCCAAGCCTACGTGAGACCGCGAGGTTTGGGCGACGCTAAATACCGAGGGCTCATGATGGCTTGCCCTCGCGTACCTCTTTCTTTCTGCCTGGCTTGATCCAGCCAGTGATGGTCCGCCCGAGATGGTATGGATATACCCATCGGGTGCTGTCCCTTGCCCAGACCGGGCCTGCTTCGCGGGGGCCTGTTGTTCGACGGTGTTGTTATTGTTGTTATTGTTGGCCTGAGCCTGACTCAGGCCTCGTGGCACGGTGTTGGCACCCGACGCGGGGTTGGCGCGCCCCTTTTCATTCGGGTTATACGCAGGGCCGCCCTTGTCTCTATAACCTCGTGGTTTCCCGCCGAAGCAGCTCCAACTCCCACCGCCGCCTCCGCGGTTGTTATAGTGGTTGTTATTCCTATTGTCGTCGTTGTTGTTGTTCTAGTTATTATTGTTGTTTCTGTTGCTATTGTTATTGTTGTTGTAGTTGACGGGGTTGTGGGCCTGCGTCACATATGCATCACTAGCGGCCGACGCGGCCACTTTTGCCTTCCCCTTAGCCTCGGCGACAATTTCCTTGTCGGTCCTCGGTCGCGAGCTCTGGTTGGCGGCATCCTCGGCGTACACTTGGGCCGTGATCCGGGCGCACAGGCTGTCGTATGTTGTCGGGTTCTTCAAGAAAATGAAATTCTTGAAAGTCTCGATGCTTAGGTTGCCCATGAGGGTGTCGCGTACCGACGACTTGTCGACATGCGCGATTTCTGCCACCGCGGTCGTGAACCTCGTGAAGAAGGTGCCCAAAGACTCACCCTCCCCATGTTCAATTCCGCAGAGATCCCGCATGTTCTTCTTGCTCTTCCTAGAGCCGCTGAAATGTGTGACGAAGGATTCACACAATTGGGCGAACGAGGCCACAGACCCGATCTTAACGCTGGAGAACCATGTCATCGCGGCCTTTTCCAGGGTGGTTGGGAAGACTCGGCAGAAAATGGCGTCGTTATAGGCGTTTACGTTCATCTGGACCGCGAAGTGCTTCACATGCTCCTCCGGGTCCGCCGAGCCGTCATAAAGCCCCATTTGCGGCCTTAGGAAGCCCTTGGGCATTGGCGTGTTCCGGATCTCATCTATGAATGGAGAGGTGCTCCTGACCTCCACCTGGGGTTGGGGCGGTGGTCGCGACTTGTGTGATCGCGACCTTGGGTAGTGCACCGCGCTCCCCGCTGTTTTCGGACAACTCTGGGTCCTACATCCTCGAACGTCGCGATCGGGACCGCGAGATTTGCATGGGATCTCGGGGAGGCCTCTACGTTGACGAGCCATTGGTGGAGGACTCGTACCCCGGCACATGCCCAGGGACGTATGCAGGTACGTACTCGGAGTGAGGTTCACCCGGGGGGAACGGGGACGTATTAAGGCGCGAAGCCCTGCTGGTATTGCCCATAACCCGGGTAGGGGTATAGGTTCGGGGGTGCGCCGCCCTGCTCGTATCCTTGGAATGGGAATGGGTTTTGTGGGGCGGTGTAAGTCCAACCCGGGGGGACCACGAACGGGCAGCCCGGAGGCCCCGCGCCCGTCCACTGTGCGGTTTCGGGCATGTTATCGGGGTGTTGAGGGAAGAAATTGTTTGGGCAAGCCATTTTGAGGGGATCGAAGCCAAGGTTTGCACAAATCGAGAAACTGCTTAGGATGAAGAGGTTCCCACAGACGGCGCCAGTGATGAAACCCGAAATAAACCATTCGCTAAAAGACGAGAGACGAGATTATTATATTTGATTGTGCAAACGCTTGCTCTTTATTTATGATTTCTTTACAACGAGGTTACAAGCCAACGAGGCCTACAAATAAACGAGATTCACACCTAGACCTTCTAAAAGGTTTTCGAGGTCTCGGTCTAACAATGTCCGAGATCTGCTAATTACTAAGCGATTCCACCTCGTCGATGTCGCTTGGTTGATCTTGACGCAAGGCTGGGCCGATAGTGTGGTGAAGATGGCTTGTGAGTTTGTGTAGCAAGGTCTTTGGTGTGGACAAGAGCTCTGTGTGACTTGAAGTCTTTTTGTGGACTTAACTTGTCTATAGCGATGTCTTTTGACGATGTTTCAATCACGTCGATCTTCAACGAGCAAGATAGTTCTTGAGTTCAAGATGTTTTTCAACCCCCTCTCACTTGCGAGGTCCTCCTCTATTTATAGAGAATTGGGGAGTCGAGTTTTGGCTATCATCCGATGTGGGGCGCCCGAGATCAGGGCTCTTGATTGGCCCGGAAGTGAGGCAGCCGGTGATTGGTTTGGGGGAGCGGTGCCAGCTGAGTGGTCTGGATGGGCGGGTGTGTCAGTAGAGTCGGTGGCGAGGTATAGACCTCGCTCCGAGGACCTCGCGGGGATAAGAATTTTGTTTAAATAAATGATGGGCACGGTTGTGGGCCCCAGAATCCACCTTGAGAATCCCGTCGAGTCTGTTTATTCTTTTCCTTCCGGGCCCACCCCCTTAGTTTACCATTTTGGACATCATCAAAGAGATCTGGCAAAATTTTTGAGCATGTTGTGCAAGAGAGCGCCAGAGAAGATGACATGGTCTGTCTGGAGCCGGGAAAGGTCCGCGAAAACGTGTTGGACCGCCAATGGAGAAGCTGAGCATGACTACATCTGAGAGAGGTCGAGAGGAGCAAGAGGCAGTCACTGAAGGTTCGAGACTAGAGGCTCAAGAGGAGGGGCAGCCGTTGGACTTTGGAGGCAGCCTCGAGCTTAATTGAGGGTGTTAGGCGTTTAGCGTTTCATCTTTCAATTCAATTCGGACTTTAGTTTCAGAGGAGAGTGGAGACAAATGAGTAATGGCGATATGAGCCGGCTAAATGGGCTAATGGGTAATGGGGTAATGGCCCATAACCTTTCTAATATGATAAATATTTTTTTTCAATATCTTATATTTCTAAGCTATGAATATTTTAATACCTTAACAAAATATATATATATAGCTTTACGTATTGGTCTGGTTCAGGTGTGAATGAACTTCCAAGTGCAAATTATGAATAAACATTAACATTAAATGGAAAGAAATCAAGGACGTTTGTCGTTTCACTTAAAATGGAAAAAAATATCGCACATACGACTTTTTGAATAATTAGTTGCATATTTTTCGAAACAAACAAACACACGAGTCACATAGGATGTAAATCAAAATTAGGTTTTTGTACATTAAAACTGGTTGTAAGTACATCAAAAAAGAGTCGAATGTGCATCAAAATCGGCGTCTTAGATATGTATTTTTACATCAAAATTAGTCGTTTGTGTATCAAAACTAACCATCCTATATCCATCAAAACAGCTAAATAGTGGATCGTGTTTGCATATCAACTTGATGAATGTGCGTCAAAATTGGCAAATTTTGTGTCAAAACTAACATATTAGATTTGCATTTGTACATCAAAATCACTTGTATTTAGATCAAATACCATGAAAATGTCTCATATTTATATATGTGTATAATAAGTCGCTAAATATGCATCAAAATAACAGTAAAGTGTATCTTATTCATGAATATGCATCAAAATTAATGTTATGTACACCAAAAATAACTAAACTAAGGAAAAAACCTTATTCATGCACATAAATAAGGTAAATAAATTAAAAAAGTATAAAATTGATGCAAAATGTACAACAAAAAATCGATGCACAAACAATTAGCTTTGATGCACACAAAGTTAGTTATGATGCACATCCAAGGCACAACTGATACACAAAAGTTTGTCTTATTATATTGTTTGGGGGTAAATTTTCATGAAATTTTCGTTTTCGTGATTTGGCTAAAATAACATAGTTTAATTATGAGTATGAATCAGTTGCACCCATAGTTTGAATTATGAAATTTATATATTGACAAGTCTTATACCAATCTAGACCCAATATATTTAAATGCCAAAGATTAATTAGTGGGTGGTTGATAATATTTTTAACTGGTCCATTATTCTCCATAGAATAATATTTTCTAGCCAAATTTTATATTAAAGGGTGGTTAGAGGGGATTAATGCCAAAGTTACGTAATAATTTTAGAATTATTATGTACAAAATCCGATTGTATGTTATGTCCAATGTTATTCCAAATCTCTTATAAGTACATGCATACGTACACATGGATACCTATGTATGTATTGGACCTAGGTAATCTTAGGTTAAAATTGGAGTTGGGCAAGATAACAAGAAAATGGCCCATTGACCAAATCTGATCACTATATGGCGGTGGAATGCCAAAGGATTGCCCGATTTTCAATTTTGCCTCGTTAAGACCTCATTAATGCTTGTTCAAAACCGTTGATGGGCTTGGCTCTCAATCTTCTTTTAATCACTATAGTCAGAGGCGTTTTAGGACGGTTGATTTCGGAAGGAATATTACTACCTTTTATAGTATATATATAATGGCAATAACGGATGAAAAAAGGGGGTGTGGGGAGAGAATTGCAGTTAGTCATGCTCCATCTCCATAAGAGATGTACGATCTGCAAAACAAAATGGCAGAGAGTGAAAAAATTCAGTCTCTTCCCGTCTTCATATATGCCCCTCTACATTTTTATCTGAAAAATACACACCCCATTACTGAAACGGGTTCGTTTCTCATACTGAAACGGATTCGTTTCTCAAATCGAAACAGAGTGTCTTTTTTTAGGGACATAATGTTTCATGAATCGGTTTCAAATCGAAACAGATTGTCTCTTTTAGAGGCAGGATGTTTCATCAAAAACAAATCGAAACAGAGTGTCTCTTTTTAGAGGTCGGATGTTTCATTGGATGCCAAAAATCGAAACAAAATGTCTCTCTTTAGAGACACAATGTTTCATCAAACTTTTGACAAAATACATCTCTTTAAAGACTTGACGTTTTTATCGTCCGAAACGGTTTCGTTTCTCATACCGGAACGGGTTCGTTTCTCATCTCATAACGAAGTGGGTTCGTTTCTCATACCAAAACGGGTTCGTTTCTCAATTATAACCGACCTTGGTGTCGGGTTAAAATCAAAAGTGCATATATATATATGTTGATTCCCTTTGCCAAAATATATAAGTGTGGCTCTTATTAGCTATTTATCAATTTCAAAACAAGAGAGCAATTTCAAAGAAGTTACAGGCTCGTTCAAATAAAAAAGAGACAATAAGCTATATATGGACACTTGGACAGTCACATTTACGCTGTTAAATCACGCAAGGAGAGTCAACAATTGGTGTATATTTGAGCTTATAAATTTCCTTTACCATAATGACGAAGAGGTGGTGGTTCGATCGAGTTTAAAGTTCGACCGAAAAAGAGTTGTAAATTCTTGTTATATGCAAGGAAAACAACCACACTTAATTAGTCATGAAATTTCCAGCAAGGGGCAAGTTCAACTGTGCAAATCAAAGAAGTTGTATGTACACAAAAAACAAAATAAAAAGGCATGTTGCTAATGATGGCTAAAGTTAATTAACAAGTCCAGAGGCAGTATACCAACGGTGATTTACTCACAAAAGCATAAAAAAGAAGAAGAGGATGCCACTAGTTATCCAAGTCAAGCGGTACTAAAGTTGATACAAGTGTGCCAAATTACCTTGAATTTGTATATTTATATATACTATACGTGTATATAATATTCATGGAGATAGCACTTGGAAACTTTTCCTTGAACATACATGTATACGTGGATATCCCACATATATGATATGTATTTCAAATCAAAATTAAAATTAGGAGGCTTCCTAGTTAGTATGGAGAGAAAGTGGCGATCAATCATGATCGTTGGAGCCGAGTCGACCCTTCACCGGTCCAAAGACACTCCATTGACAATCCTAAATAGGTCACTACTTGTGCTAGCTAGTGATCCAAGAGAAAAGGACAAGTATCCATGGTCACTGATTAATTATGCAAAATTGGTGATCAAGGCTCTAGTACATGTAAATTAATGGGTCTAATGTTCTTTGGAAGAACTACGTGTGACTTGATTCCGTCTCAAATGGATATGTAGAAAATTCAACACTAAATCCAACCGGGTCTCGAATTCAGTCACAATTCGAAATTAAGAAACACAATCCTAAATCAACACTCAAAGTGTTTGTTGACAGGGTTTCTTGACAACAAAAAAATTTATATCAAGACCCCACTGAGTATAGCGAAGTCAGGTTCGTCCACAGGAAGAAAGTCATTATGAAGTTTTGTAACTTATTACGCAAGCAATCAAACAAAGCAAGGGTTTTTATCAAGTAAGAGAGGAAATCTAAGGTTTAGGGTATCCCCACAACAACAATCATGCATGCAAACACTAATGAAACATAAAGATCATGCTTTTATCACATAAAGACGCTAACTTTCGTTAACTAAAGCAAGTAAATTAATCAACTTTCGTCCTATCAATAAACTTACTATCTATCTCTTCTACTTCAACTAGGATAGATCTGCTTTCACTTCAAAACCCTAATTTGACTATTCTGATTCAAGGTTTCTACTTTCGCTTCAACTATGAATGAGAAATTCCTTTCAACTTTCGTTTCAAGGATTAAGAACAAGAGAATAGATTCATGCAATAAAAACAATCAAGACATGATCATAAACAAGTATGCACAACCATTGTTGGGTTTAACCCCAACCTTAGAGAGGAAGACTACTCACAAAGCATGATTAAAACAAAATAATTAAATTAAATAGAAAGCTTACAACTTTGAATCCACACAAAACTTGTCTTCCAAGCAACACCACAAACTCCTCTCTCTATCTCTACCCACACGCCCCTCTCTCTCTTCTCCTCCTCCTCCTCTAATTTGAATGATCCAGAAAACTAAAGAGAGGACAAGTGTATTTATAGAGAAACTATTCTATCTTAAATCTATCTATAAGAAAATAAATCTATCTTAAATCTAACTATAAGGAAATAATATCTTCTAATAAAATATATCCCATCTTTCTATCTAATAACATAAAAGGAAATAGGATAAAAGCCCATTAATAGCACCGACTCTGACACGCTGCTTCTCGCGGTACCTCGTTAACGACCCTGACAGCCTCGTTAACGACCTTGTCAGGGTCGTTAACGACCCTGTTCAGCACTTCGAACAGCCTTGAGTAAAACTTGCGTAGAGGGTTCGTTACAACTCTGATTGACTCGATTCTTTTTCTTATGTTCTTGTAACGAATTTCTCTATCTCTTTCCAAGCTCAAACTTGATCTTCAAAGACTTTACTTGAGATCTTAATCCTCATCTTCTCTTCATTCTTGAGTGCTATCTTTCACCGGCTTTTCTCCTTTCTTCAAAAAGTGCTCCAAATAGCTTCTAAAAACCTACAAAACACCACCAAAGCTTATGTAGACTCCATATCTCATGAAAATATGAAAACTTACACAAACGACTCAAAACAAAACACAAAACTAAAGAAAAAGACTCAAACACACTAAAAACACACCCTAAAAACATGACTAAAAAGGCGGACATCAGTGTTTTGGCGGAACTACGACGATTTGATCCCACCAAGGATACGTAGGAAGCTCGACATATAGCGCAAATGCTCGTCGGGTTCAATCACAATCTAAAATTAAAATATGTTCTTTGGAAGAACTACGTAGACTTGATTCCGTCTCAAACAGATACGTAGGAAATCCGACATCAAACCCAAATGGGTAACGGATTCAGTCACAAATTTATTAAAAATAAAAAAATCAAACCAAAAATAGTGGACAAATTAAACAACCCTTCCTAGAAGGTGGGTTTAATTTTATTCACGCCATGCAAATGATAGTTGAACCGAACTTAGGCAACCCTTCCTAGAAGGTGGGTTTAGGCTTGTTTCTCTGATGCATAGAAATCCAACCAAAAATTAAACCCATGAACTATGTAAGGCTTGATTCTCTTTAAGAGATACGTAGGCAACCCGTCATATCTCGGGTGCAGCCCAAATCATAAAACAAACCCAAAAGTCTCCAATGTATCTTTATTATTATTAGAGTTGTGAAGATATACAGATAAGGGTCGAACTTAAAAATCAAATTAGATGTGTTTGTTCATAGTTGTTTCTTTTAACAATTTTCACTTTGCATATTTATGGCACGCCCAGTGGGACCCTTTTCTTTCTTTGTAATTTTGATTAATAATATTGATACTAATATTTGGGCTCTTTTATTGCGAAAAAATTGCACCAAGAGCGACTGTCAAGTTTAACTGCCTACAGTCTACCTTCCTTTTCAAGGTTGGATGTTTTGTTCGCCAAAAAAAAACTCCAAGATGGTGTTCAATATTGATCGAGACTTGATCTCCATTGAAATCCCTTTTGGCAACAACTATTGACTTCTTCAATGCTTAGAAGAGGGGCCATCCGCCAATGGATGTCACAAAAACATAGGGGCAAGTTTCATGGATCAACCATTCAAGTCACTAAGGCTAAAGATGAGTCTCATCAAGAATTGACTCGATAAATCCCCTCCAACAAAGAAAAGTATTCACAAAGAAGGAGAGGGTTGTTGGGTCTATCGAAGGTCCTTTGCGGTGGTCATTGTTTCCAACAATGCAATCCATGTTGAGATCTTGTTGGAAAACTCCTTCAACCTGCTTCACCACTTAGAAAAGAAAAAGTTAGTGGCTCAAAGCCCGTTACTAGGATTGCTCAAGGACCTATTGTCATCAAGAGGAGTGGTGGAAAGGCCTCCTACAAATACCATATGAGATGTTCCCAAAGTAAAGAAGGCCAAAACATCTTACAAAAGAAGAAGTCACAAGAATGTTTTAAAGCGTTCCAAGACAAGGCCACTTTGCAAGTTAGCAGATTCCAACATTAGCTTAAGCTAACACCACTATGTGGAATGCCACAAAGGACCTCTTTAACTCAAAGAAGGTGACACCCAATCCTTCACGGCTCACTCCAAGACAAATGCTCATAGGATCCATTTCTATCACTCTAAAAAGGGTTGAGGAAATTAGTGTGACTTCATACTCTAAAAGGGGAGATGAAAATGAAGACTCCAAGTCAAATAATCCCCCACTACACTTTCAATCCATGGAGGTGAGAAGTCCATGACCGATCAAGTTGGTTATCCAAATGGCAACAAGCCCAATAGTCAGCTTAGTGGAATAAAGCCTAATTTCCAACAAGCTAATGTTATTAGCACCCCAAGTGTTCATGACAAAAAATTTTCAAAAGAGTTCTTAATCCCCTTACCGCAATTTCAAGTTATGGGGGTAAGGAGTCCAAGACATATCAACTTGGCCATCCGAATGGAAATAAGTCCATCAATAACTTCGATGGCACCAAGCTTGATTTCCAACAAGATAGTTTTATTAGCATTCCATGTGCTAGTGACAAAAAAGGCTCTCACTAGATTTTCTAATGCAAATACTATCCGAGTCATAAAGACAAATGGAAGGAATGTCACCGCTCCCATTCAACCTTCCAATAATGCCAAAAAGGCTAACAAGTAGAAGAAAATGAGTGGAAGTAAAGATTGTTCAAGTCATCAAAAAGGCGAGGAAACTCAACAAGCTTGCTCCTTCTCCACAAAAGAAGTCAATTGGTGTTTCTCAAGTCAACACTCAAGACAAGTTTGGGTAAGATTCATCACTCTCAATATCAAAGGAGTTCAACAAGTCAAAAAGACATTTCATTTGGAGGAGGTTCCACCAAAGGACCCCAGAGGTCAAGATGACGAAGTCTTCACGATCTAAAAATGATCAAGAAACTCAACAAGTTAGCCAAGTTTCTTGAGCTCGTGTAGAAAAGGGAGGTCCATCAAGGTCAATATCTTAAATAACCAAACCTCAAACATATACGAGCCTTGGTACAAGAACAAGTGCTTAACCAATGTCATCATATATTGAAATGGTTTCAAGGTTGACAACTCCATCTACTCCTATCATGAAATATAGATGGGTCATGAAAGAAGACACAAATTCTCCCTTATATGGAGACTTGCCATCTATTTTATAGGAGGAGGAGTGTTTGTCTTTATATTGGAAGGAAAGAAAAACAAAATCCTCCAAGAGGAACAAGAAAATGTGTCGTGTATTGACCATTGAAGAGTACCTTCAAGAATTATGAAGGCAGCTTGCCGAGAAGGATGCTCAAAAAAAATTCACTCATGGATCAAGTCAATACTCAATCAAACAAAAGAAGACGAGAGCGAGCAAGGTTAAATGACGAAGGTCCAATTGGTAGCTCAAATATCTCTCTCCATGAAATTTAGGAGATGATTGCTCAATGAATTCAAGAATTTCAAGCATCACAAAATCTACCTATGCTTGGGTATAAAAAGCCATACACAACATGCTATTATGCAATTCCATTTCCTATGGACCTAACAAAAACACCTTTCAAGGACCAAATGAGCTCACTAACTATTTCATCGTTATGTGGAGAAGTATAAGGCTCTAGTGCCCTGGGAAAAAGTGAACAAGTTGCTTCCAATATTAGCATCTTGTTAGCACAGAACCTCATCCCTTTGTTGCTTTGGGATCAAAGGCTTGCAATGTTGAATTACTTGGCAAAAGCAAGGTTCAAGTTGTCTTGAAGCTAATGAGTTTCAAAAAGATGATGACACGAAGCTACAAAATCAAAAGGGTCTATGGCAACCTTCATCAAGCCTAATGACAAACCTTCAAACGAGAGTATCTCCAAGGTTCAAAGTAAAGGGAAAGTCAAAGAACTCACCAAAAGACTATCTCTCCATGAAAGAAAACAAAAGAAGTACTCTTTCGACGATGATGATGTGGAAAGGATATTAGGTGAGTTGATGGAAGCAAAATTTTGGCACTTCCAAAGCCAAAAGGACAAACAAGTTTGACAAGACAAATAATTGTCTTTACCATCGACTTGTTAGTCATCCTATTAAGGAGTGCTACGTCCTTAAAAGGCAATAGAAGAGATAATTAAAGAAGGAGAAATCAAAATTGAGGGGTTAACATCAATGACTCTAGTGACTACATCAAACATCCTTTTCAGTGATAGATGTTTCCAAGTTCGCCCCTATTATCCGAGAGTCTCTTCAAACATGTGAAACATTATCGAAGGATATTCATGGGTTGACATTCATGTGGAAGACCTATTAAATATCGATGACACTCTTGTAAAGAATCACAAATTTCTTGAGAAGAAAAAGTTTTAAAGCCAATGACAATGCCACTAAATGAGTTAAATATGCTCTCAAATGACAATGTAGCAACGCCTAAATTGTTAGTATTTGAAAGCCTCGATGTAAGCTCAGGGGCAATCTAAGCCCTATTTGTTTGAAAGGCCTAACACTACTTCAAGACGTTATGCATCCAAACCTTCCGCGTTTAAAAGGCTCAAAAAATCTTGTAAACCAAATTAAGAACAAGGTGATCGGAGTCAACAACAACAAAGAGTGGAAGGTCAGGAGCAAGAATTCAAGAGTTCACAACTTCAATGATGACATGAATACCTAAGTTGGAGAAGTGAACTCAATTCCTCAAAGAAAAATGGCATCAAGAGCTATTGCCAAATTTAACAACCGACCAGCCTTCTTTCTAATCAAGGGGAAGCGTTTGATCTGTCAACAAGACTCCAAGGTTGTGTTCACCATCGAGCGAGACATGATCACCAAATAAAATTCCCCTTGACAATAAATATGGACCTTTCCAATATTTAGGAGAGGGGCATTCTCTAAATGGATGCCAAAGATGTATTGGGCAGCTTCCATGGACCAACTATTCAAGTCATCAAGACAAATGTTGGTACATCAAGGATCAACTTAAACCGCCCTTACAAACAGGTTCATGCCATCTCAAAGAAAGAGGAGTCGTAAGAACAGGTCAAAGCATCAAAAGGAGGGTCAACTTACTAAGATAAAATCTTCTTCAACTCTTAAGTTTTCCAGAGCTACCTTAGGAGAAGTGACCCGGGGCTTTGTGACATCAACAAAACCACTTGTCAATCCTCATATCAACACTTCAAGGAAAATCCTTATTGGATCAATCTTGATTAACCTTGACCCTGTGGAGCAAGTCAAAATGGACTCTTACTTAGAAAAGGGTAAGGGTGAAGCTCAATACAATGCTTCAAAGTTGAAGATATATAAAATGTCTCCTCCTAAGAAGAGCCAATAAATGCAACAAGAAGTAAAATTATCCATACTTCTCAAGGTTACACTCCATTTTATAGAAAAAACGACGAGGGCCAAAGTGGTACCTCGGGCCAAATTGGCGCAATAAATATCTCTCTCCATAAAATTTAGGAGATGATTGCACAAGGGATAAAAGAATTGCATGTTTCTCAAAACCAACCCATGATGGGCTATAAGAAACCATATCCCATGCACTTTGATGTTGTGCCCTTCCCTACATGATATCAAAGGCCCTTCTTTTACAAGTTTGATGGCATTCAAGGTTCACCATGTGAGCACCTTGCTCACTTTAACTCCGCATGTGGAGAAACTGCCTTGAGTGATGCCTTACTCATAAGGCAGTTCATTCAATCACTAAAAGGATCGGCGTTTACTTGGTACACCAAACTTCAACCAAGGTCAATCGAAACGTGGGATGAATTGCAAAAGGGCATTCCTTGCTCAATTTGTGAGCACTAAGGAAAAGGTTTCCATTATAGACCTTGCAAACACTCACCAAAGGCCTAATGAGCTCGCAAATGACTTTATAGCAAGATGGAGAAGTCTAATTCTTCAAAGCTTAGAGAAAATTAGTGAGAAGGCTTATTTTTAAATGTGCACTAATAATTTGCACGTAGAACTAACCATGCATGTGGGGAGTGTCGAACTATTGTCATTTGATGCTTTGGTGTCCAACGCTTCTAATGTCGAACGTCCACTTGCTCGACGTGAAATGGGGTTATTCAACCTCAAACAAATGGTGGAAAAAGGTCACAAAATAAAGACAAGTCTATGGTGACATCCGTCGAAACAAATAGCTAATTCTCTAATAAGGGTAATTCTCAAACCCAAAATAAGAGTAAAGCCAACAAGCCTACTAAAAGGCTCACTCTTCAAGAAAGAAAGAAAAAGGAGTATCCCTTTGATGATGATGATATTCAAGGGATATTTGATAAACTCATGGCCGCTAAAGCTTTGGCGCTTTCAAAGCCAAAAAGGCCTAATGAAGTAACCATGACAAGTGATCCCAAGTATTGTCCATAACATTGCTTATCGGTCATACATTCCATGATTGGTATGTCCTAAAGGATGTAATAGAAGGAATGATCAAAAAAAAGGAGAGATTGAGGGGGCAAACTCAAAAGGTCTATATGCTTCATCAAACATGATCTCAACAACATAAGTTTTAGAAGCATTGCCTTTACCCCTACAAATCCCTAAAACAATGGTGGCTTCAAATACATCAAAAGGTTGTTGAAAATGAAGGCTTACCAAGTATCTCACTACCCTATATAGGAAATCATATATTCCTTTATGGTGACGAGGAGAATTACAATCACTTTGGATGGGAAACATCTCCAAAATGGAGCAATGGCCGAGAACATTGTTGTCCTAGATGTGCTTCTCGTTCAAGGTTCATGACAAACAAGGTAAAGCTCGACAACAAGAAGAGCAATAAAAAATAAGAAGAAAAATAAGAGGGGTGAGAAAGAAAAGGTAGATTCAATAGACTCCGAGGAAGAATATATTCAACCACAAAGAGTCCCTTTCACCCTAATGGACTTCATCCCTAAATATTTTCTCAAAGATGATTCCATGAATTTCGATGATGATTCAACAAAGGAAGAAGTTGCTCAATGTTGTGTGATTTCTTATGTTGAGAAGACTGATGATTATATCCCAAAGGAAACATTGGTCATTCACAAAATCTTTGGAGAAGGTAAAAATGAAAGCAAAAGGGTGGTACTACGAGATGAACCCTTTCATCCTTATTCCTTGTTTACCTCAACAAGATCACTAAAGAGGCATCAAGTAATGGTGCAAATCAAAGCCCTTTTCTAAGGGTAAATCTCAAGATGCGCATTTAAATGAAGATGTACTCGACAAATTGCAAGTTTCTCATGAAGGGAAACTTTCAACAACATTGATTATAGAGCCAAAAATGAATGAGATGATTTTAGGGGAAAAAGAAATCACCCTCATTTATCAGTCTTTGAAAGGCTCGATATAACAACAAAGAATAGATTTTCTCGACCATCTATGTTTGAAAGGCTTGAGAAGCCTAAAAACAAAAGGATTCAAATCAAAATGACCAAGAAGTGGAAGGTCAAAAAAGAAGAATCAACCAAAGTTCCTCTAGTGATCAAAAGATTCTCAAGATAAAGCATACAACATCTCCAATGGAGGAAGGTTATAAAGTCACGAGCTCCACAAAAGAGCTCTGAATGGTGATTAGCCTCGATAAGTGAAGCATGAGCATTCACCAAGATTAAACATCATGGTTCAAACCATTACGCTAAATAAAACAAATGAGCTTGATGGTCTCCAAGAACTACGTCAAGACTTGATCCCAAAAAGGGTACGTAGGAAATTCGGTATCAAACTCAATTGAGTCGCGAATTCAGTCGCAAACCTTAAATCAAAGTAAAAAAATTCAAAAAACCTATGCGCAAATGATAGTCAAAATAATTGGGGCAACCCTTCCTAGAAGGTGGGTTCCGATTATCTTGGTGATGCGTACCAAAAGGTAAAATAAGTATGCACATGATAGTTGGATTGAAATTTGAGCCACCTTTCCTAGAAGGTGGGTTTGAATATTGTCCTCTAATGCATATATGAAACTAAACCAAAATTGGTTCAAAAAGAACTACGAACGGCTTGATCTCTCTCAAAGAGAGTACGTAGGCAGTCTAGTCATTTCATATGCTAGATGCAGCTACAAAAAAACAAAAAAAACATCTTGTCTTTAAGAGAAATAAAGAAGATCGAATCTTCTTCTCTTATAGCCATTCATGGTCTTGGTTACATCAATAGTCAAATATGTACCTAGTCCATAAAAATGCATGAGTTATTTTGCTCAAATTTTGCAAGATGGATCATCACCTTCAAATTTTATGATTGATCCAAAGTTTCAAAAAATAAAACAAAAAAAAAGTTCCTTCCAAGGAAATCATCCTTTTAAAAGGAAAAATACCCCAAACTTCCAAGGAAATCACCTTTATTCCCCTTTACACCTTCAACCATCTATCTAAAATCAAGATAGAAAACTTCATGATTTGCATCAACATAAACGTAATCATTGAAAGCCCCTAAAGCTCAAAAATAAAATGATCTTATATGGAATGGGTATCATGATAAAAAAAAAAAAAAAACTACCACGAAGGTAGTAAACCAAACTCCATGGCACAAACCCTCAAATTCAAATTCATGTCTACCAAAATGACCCGTGGCCAAAAAATCAACCTCAATGACCTCAAGCCTCAAAGTCAAAACCAAATACCAAGACAAAAATAAAAACCCTTTCAAAATTTCAACATACCCATACCATTTACCGCGATGCCAAATCTTTGGTTCGAAAAAAAGAGATTACGAACTTTGTACGCGTTTTTAATGAATAATACGTAAAAAGTTCGGGGGTAACTGTTTGGGGGTAAATTTTCATGAAATTTTCTTTTTTGTGATTTGGCTAAAATAACATAGTTTAATTATGAGTATGAATCAGTTGCACCCATAGTTTGAATTATGAAATTTATATATTGACAAGTCTTATACCAATCTAGACCCAATATATTTAAATGCCAAAGATTAATTAGTGGGTGGTTGATAATATTTTTCACTAGTCCATTATTCTCCATAGAATAATATTGTCTAGCCAAATTTTATAATAAAGGGTGGTTAAAGGGGATTAATGCCAAAGTTACGTAATAATTTTAGAATTATTATGTACAAAATTCGATTGTATGTTATGTCCAATGTTATTCCAAATCTCTTATAAGTACATGCATACGTACACATGGATACCTATGTATGTATTGGGCCTAGGTAATCTTAGGTTAAAATTGGAGTTGGGCAAGATAAAGAGAAAATGGCCCATTGACCAAATCTGATCAATATATGGCGGTTGAATGCCAAAGGATTGCCCGATTTTAAATTTTGCCTAATTAAGACCTCATTAATGCTTGTTCAAAACCGTTGATGGGCTTGGCTCTCAATCTTCTTGTAATCACTATAGTCAAAGGCATTTTAGGACAGTTGATTTCGAAAGGAATATTACTACCTTTCATAGTATATATAATGGCAATAACGGATGAAAAAAGGGGGTGTGGAGAGAGAATTGCAGTTAGTCATGCTCCATCTCCATAAGAGATGTACGATCTGCAAAACAAAATGGCAGAGAGTGAAAAAAGTCAGTCTCTTCCCGTCTTCATATATGCCCTTCTACAGTTTTATCTGAAAAATACACACCCCATTATTGAAACGGGTTCGTTTCTCAAATCGAAACAGAGTGTCTTTTTTAGGGACATAATCCTTCATGAATCGGTTTCAAATCGAAACAGATTGTCTCTTTTTAGAGGCAGGATGTTTCATCAAAAACAAATCAAAACAGAGTGTCTCTTTTTAGAGGTCGGATGTTTCATTGCATGCCAAAAATCGAAACAAAATGTCTCTCTTTAGAGACAAAATGTTTCATCAAACTTTTAACAAAATACATCTCTTTAAAGACTTGACGTTTTTATCGTCCGAAACGGTTTCATTTCTCATACCGAAACGGGTTCGTTTCTCATCTCATAACGAAGCGGGTTCGTTTCTCATACCCAAACGGGTTCGTTTCTCAATTATAACCGACCTTGGTGTTGTTGATAGGGTGATTTCTTGACAACAAATAAATTTATAGTCAAGACCCCGCTGAGTATAGTGAAGTCAGGACCGTTCCACAGGAAGCACGGTTGTTTGTTTATCAACTACTAAAAATAAGAAAAACAAGCAAAACAGGCGAAAACACCTACGACCAACCTCGTTAACGACCTTGTCAGGGTCGTTAACAAACCTGGAAAAACCTAGGAACACAGAATAACGAACAAAGACACAGGTTCGGTACCGAGACAGGTGAACTCGATAACGAATATTACAAAAGCAAACAAACTGACTCAATAAAGATAAAAGAATCTAGGACAAGGGTTACCACAACATAACTATGCATATAAACTCATAAGAAGATAAATATCATGCCTTTAAAAGATAAATTCATCAACTTTCGCTGATTAGAAAGCAAACCAATCAATTCTCATAAATCAATTCACTCAATCACTTGTTTTGGATCCAAAGCTCGAAACTTTCGTAATCGAACAATATCAACCTTCAAGTCAACAACTTTCTCTTTCGATCAAGTTGAGAACTCAAATTACCTCGACTATCGTCTAAGCATAAACACAACAAGTAATTTGAAAATAGATAAAAGACATTCAAAACATCAACTCACTCATCCAAACATGCATAGCTATGTCGGGTTTCAACCCCGATCCTAAATAAGAAAACTACTCACTACTCATGATAATAAGGCAAACAACTTTAACAAAAGAAAACATTGAAAAAAAACTAAGGGCTCGTTTGGTATTGATATCTAAGATATGAGATATCGGATATCGGTATCGGTATGGATATCAAGATATCGGTATGAGTGATATCTAGATATCGGATATGGGTATGGATATGAGTGATATCTTTGATATACCAATTTCCTGGGGTATATGAAAATAGCACTCTAATATCACTCTGATACCTTCTGATATCAGTTGATATCGATATACTCCTATACCAAACAGTAGATATCAGTTTGATATCAATATCAGGATATACCAAACACCAGATATGGGTATCAGTCATATCCATACCCATATCTGATATCTTGATATGGATACCAAACGGTCCCTAAAACTTACTTGAAATTAATAAGAGAATATCGTCTTACAAACTTCCAGTAAAATCCGAAAACAAAACAAAACCAAGTGGAAATCCAACTAACGACCCTCAATCCTCTCTTTCGATCGAACCGAACTCGCAGTCTTCTCCTCCTCGACTTCTCCTAAAAACAATCTGACTCTCCCCTTCTAAAACTTAGAACAAGGGTTTTTATACTAAGAAAACTATCTATTAAAAAGCCTAAAAGATAAAAACTAACCCTAAAAAGATAATAAGATATAAGATATAACCACCCTAAAGTCGGCTAAGGCTCTACCGACACGGAGCCATCGTTAACGACCCCGCACAGGGTCGGTAGAAATCACAAATTCCACTCTAAAAATTCTATCTTTTAGCCTCGTTAACGACCTTCACAGGATCGTTAACGAGCCTCTATTTTGGCTTTTCTTCGACTTCTTCTTCACTTTAACTTGGAATTTTACTTGATCTTCTCATGTAATCTCTTCCTTAACTTCATGCCTTCCATCCTCCACCACAATACTCCCACTCAGCTCAAAAAGCGCTCATTTCTGCTTAAAACCCTACAAAAAGATACAAAATGGAGTAGCTTCCATACTTTTCACAAAATATGCAAACTTATCCAAAAACACACAAAACTAACTCTAAAAACTACTAAAACTAAACTAAACAAACTAAGAAACACACCAAAAACTAGACTAAAAACACGAACGTCAAAATACCCCATACTTAAGCTTGCTTGTCCTCAAGCAATCACTAAACAATAACCAAAACCAAACAATCATGCTCATCCAGCAAATAGCTATCAACTAAAAAGCAACTTCAAAACATAGCAGAAAATAGCAAATGACTATTAACGGCATCACACATATATGAGCACTAAATAGACATAAGCGAAATACAATCCAACCTCACCAGGGATATATGTGTTTCACTCAACTCTTATGTGTTTAGGCTTATAAATCCAATCTCTCAACTCATGTTATATGCAAAAACTCATAGAAATTGGAACTTATATCACCAAACTCTCCACTTAAGATTTGTCAAAACAAGCAAAAATCATCAAGAGAACTTAGGCTCAATGAAAAACTTCATAGAAGCTTCCATTCGGCCGGGTTGTACTAGGGCTTGGTAAAGACAATAAGGCGTGGAAAACATTTTGGCTATGTGGTGCTAATAATATCCGGGAATCAAAGACTCCTAAAAACTCACACATCTCCAAAAAGTCTCATAAAACAACATACCAAACTCACTCTTCAAACATTATGCTCACTTATTCTTACTCACCCAATATATCCTAGAAAGCCTCATAAAAACTCAAAAAGAATCTCTGGTTTTACTTTTATACACAAATGCACATCCTTTCTCTTCATTTTTCTCATCTTCTTCACATGTTTCTTTCAGCTCTTTTTCATTTTCTCACCTCTCCTCTTTTTTTCCTTCACAAATAGCCTCGTTATCGAACCAACTAAGTCGTTAACGAGCTTCAACGTCCACTCGTTCTCTTTCTTCAACAACTTTTCTCTTTTTCTTTCTTTTGTGCATCCTTTCTTACCAAGAGAATCTTCCTTTTTACAAATCAAAACAAGCGACTTCCAATCTACCCTTCCCAAAACCCTTGATTTTGAACCAAACATAACATTTCACTCAACAAAACAAACCTCTCCAATCTAAGTCCTAATCCCCGGATAGGGTCAAGCTTATCTCGGCTAGAGAAATTTTGTGGAGCTAAAAATAAAAGGCTTCAGGCTCAAATTTGGTTGTCAAAAGAAGGATCATGTAAGGGCGGATAAGGATAAATAGGGCTTATAAAAAACAAGTTCTCTATCATATGACTTTCACAAGTAATGAACTATAAATCTTATATAGGTCTCAAGAAATAGATAACCATCACAATTCCAAGAGATAATATACATAAAGAGAGTAAAATCACACTAGAAAAGAAGAGGGATGTATTTATGTTCTCCCTATAAGGCCAAAAACAACTCACAAGGTAAATTTTTTTGTTGGATTGCATCACTTATGCTAACAAGTTATACATGCTCAATTTCATCAAATGCTATTCCTCTATAAAAACAATTTCATATCAAGAATCAGGCTATACCATCAAAGACATGCTTGCAAGGAATTATATGATCACGCTAGCAACTACTATCATAGAACCAAAAGAAAGGGTATTTATTTATTCTAAAAACTCTTTTTGGAATTTTTTTTAATTTTTCAATTTTTTTTGTGATTTTCTTCTAATTCTTAAAGCAAAGAACAACTAAAACAAACAAGACAAACAAAACCAAACAAGACAAACATGACACAAGTTTTCTTCCCTTTCCCACCCCATATTTAAAATTACAGTGTCCCCACTGTAATAAAACTAAGCAACAGAAAAGAAAAGAAAAGAAAAGAAAAAGAAAAAGAAAAAGAAAAACTTACAAGATTATTGAAGCAAAAAAGAAACAACTCCATACACATGGCCTTAACGACGGCTCATCTTGCGGCTTATGATCCAACGGGAATGCATGACCCGTCCAAGACTCATACCAATTTGGCACGTAAAGAAGCTCCATCTTCGCTTGAGTGAGTGGGACATCTTGGCCTTGAACTTTGGTAGCGTGCCCTCTCTCGGACCGTACAAAAATGCTAGAGACGAACCAATAGTTCTTGTCGAGCAACTGAGCATAGTTCGGCGTGTAGAGTGAGAGATCGACACCGAGATTTTTCGCCAAGAGACTAACCAAATTCCCGCACCACACTTCCTTTGACTTGATCCCTTGCTTCTCAACATATTGTAACCACTCGTACCCCAAGTTCAACGGGGTGGGATCCTCAAAGAGTATGGTTCGGAGGCATGCAACTTTCGTCCGTGTTGGCATGTTCAACTCTCTCTTGGGCCAAAAGGTAGCAGCTAGTACTCAGAGAATGATCCGGAAG
Source organism: Fallopia convolvulus (assembly GCA_964016875.1). NCBI lineage: Eukaryota > Viridiplantae > Streptophyta > Magnoliopsida > Caryophyllales > Polygonaceae > Fallopia > Fallopia convolvulus. Next base: position 33,028,200 of record OZ024718.1, on the reverse strand, counting down.
ATGGGGTTGATGATGCTTGCCCCGGAAAGTGCTGCAGCAGAAGGTTCAACTTCCCCGGATATATAGCTCCAAGTCCTAGTCACCTTGTAGTCCTTGATCTTGTATTCCCGAGAAGGGTTAGGGAGCTCGAGATAGCTATTGAACTCTGCCATAGTGCACTCGTGGTTGACATTGCCTAGCCGAAATCTTATCCGTCCTGCCGAGGTCTTGGTTGGGAAGCTAGTCTCAAGAGTAGCCAAGAACTCGAAAGTGAGAGCTGGGAAGTGTGGTGTCTTTTCCTTCTTCAACAATTACGGCACTCCGAGAATGGCAAAGGCTTCCTTGACATCTTCATAAATCCCCATTGACTTGGCAGTCGACCTCGAGAACCACCTAGTGTAGTGGTCCTTCTCCAAGATGGCATTGTAGCGGTCAGCTTGTGCTTGAGTGCGCAATATGACATTGTCCATGCGGGGAGGAGACGGGGACCATTGAGTCCTCTTCTTCTTTTGGCCTCTTGCCGCAGCTCTACTAGTGCTAGCCATATGGACCTATAAAAGAGACATGAATTGTCCAAGATAAGATCTACACAAATCATTTGAAAAGAGACCCCATACTTGGCCTTGGAAACGCTCTCGACTTGCCTCGTTAACGATCCAATTGGGTCGTTAACGATCCTGGTCTTGTGTTTCGAATTGGACATGTAGAAGGGTCGTTAACGAACCTGAACAGGTTGTTAATGAGTCTGGACGAGAACACTCGTGTATTATTCCGAGTTCTAAACTCCAAAATTTTCCAACTAATCAAGCATGGATCAAACACAATCCCACATAAGACACACAATCAGACACATGCACCCCATACTTGCTCTATTAACCCACCCGAACATGTCAAAATTGCCAAAAACTCATGGTGAAGATCAACTCAACTTAAGAACAAGTTAGTTCATGCTTTTTCGAATCAAAATTTCAATGCAAAAATTAAGCAAGAACAAACCAGTATAATTCAAGATCAAGCACCAATGTAAGAAGCATTAAATTTTCTATGCAAAATAGACATGCAATTCAACCACTTCAAGCAAGATCAAGATATGAAATTGTTACCCTAAGAAGTCATGAATCTTGCAAATAAAGAGTTTAGGGTTTAGAAATCATATCGTTGGATTGAAGAATTGAAGAACGAGATTGAATTCGGGATGGTTAACGAGCTTTGGGACTTCGCCGGTAACGAGTTTGAGAATGGAGGTCTCGTTAACGGGGTGGGATTTCGGGGCTTAGGTGGTGGCGTGGGTTCCGATCGGTGGTGGGCAGAAATCGGTGGATTGGGTTTTGAGATTTTTAAGCTTTGGATTGAGAATTGAGTGTGGGTTTTGGGAGTTTTTGAGAGGGTTATATAGGAGGGGCTAGAGGTAGGGGAAAGAGGCGGCATAGTAAATAGATATAAGATACATTAGGTAAAAAAAAACTTACCTGCCCGTTTCCTTTTTCGGGTCGCCGAAATGGGTCGTTAACGACCCTGGGTGGGGTCGTTAACGAGCCTGCGTGACCTGTTTTTTCGGTGTTTTTCCAAGGCCAACTCCTGTATCATGTTAGCTCAAAACAATTCTATCTTGCTAACTTCTAAACTACTAAAAACTCAAAAGAAAGCTAGGAAAAAGATCTAAAAGAAAGGAAAAACTAAACTAAACTAAAACCGGGTTGCCTCCCGTAAGCGCTTTTTTTAACGTCGTTAGCCCGACGTACTTACCTTGGCTCAAGGTGGTTCCTTTGCAGCTATGTCAGGGTTTTGAGGGACCCCATACTTAGCTTTATAGGCATTATTAGCTCGTGTCACTAAATTTGGTCCTTTATCTTCTAGCATATGCTCGGTATTCCTACACAAGGGTTAGTGAAATCTGAAAACCAAGGTGGTTTGGACTCCTTTATAGCATAGACAGTGGGATACGGTGTAGGAATATAGTATGGAGAAGAATCATAACCAGTGATAGTGAATTCATGGTTAGAGTATTCACCTTGTTTTATTGGAAATAATGTTGACACCGAGGTTGTCGGGGTCGTTACCGGGTCTGTGCGAACAAATCCTCCATCATAGCGTTGCCCGAGGGACTCGGTACTGGATAAAGGAGGGTCGGTAGAAATCTGAGTGACACTCCCGTCCTCTCTGTTGGATGGAGGAACGTCGTTAGAAACAACAATGTCGAGTTCTGGCTGGGACAACTTGATTTGTGCGGCCGCAGTTGGGTCGTTAGCGTTTTGGTCAAGGCTGAATTCTACGCGTTCCTCTCCAATATCAAAAGTGAGGAGTCCTTTCCGTACGTCTACCCTAGCACCTGCTGTAGCTAGGAATGGCCTGCCTAATATGATGAGGACTTGAGGATCTTCAGGCATGTCGAGGACAATAAAATCATTTGGGATGAAAAACTTCCCAACTTGAATGGGATAATCATCAACGACTCCTGTAGCTTTCACGCTTGACCCGCCCGCCATGTACAACCTCATGTCTACAGGTTCCAATGGACCCATGTTGGCCTTCGACCAGATTGACAAAGGGAGTAAACTGGCACTGGCTCCCAAATCACATAGAGCCTTGAATCGATGGTCGCCTATGCCAATTGTTATAGCAAATCTCCTTGGGTCACCTAATTTCTCTAGTAGAGCAATGGATCAGACCTCATCTTGCAGCTCTGTAATGGATCTTTTCCTGCTAAGAATATCTTTCAAGAATTTTGTGTAAGCCGACATTTCACTTAGGGCCTCAGCGAATGGGATAGAAATATTTAAGCCTTGGAGAATCTTAACGAAACGCTTAAACTTGCTCTCAGTAGAGTCCTTAGACTTCTTAGTGGGAAAAGGTAGAGATTTCACCATTCTCGGAACCAAATCGGGCTTGAGAGGTGATGCTACCGAGTCGACATTAGGGTCGATTGGTGCATTTGGAGGATCGTTACCGACCATGGTGGGGTCGTTAACGAGCCTGGGATTGAGAGAGGAGCTCGGAATAGGGAACTTACCTGGACTGGGGTCGTTAACGACCTTGGGAGCATCGTTACCAAGGTATTCAGGTTCGGTAACGACCCTCTCTGGTTCGTTATCGAGCTGAGCCGTGGCTTCCTTATCAGTTGTGGAGCTCTTCTCTTTAGCTTGGACTCGCTCCGTTAGTGTCTTTCCGCTGCTATCTGTCCTCTCAGGTTCTCTTCGGGTCGGCCCGAAAGTTGCCCTTGTGGTCTTGGAATTTGTGCAGCAAGGTTCCCTAATTGGGAGCCGACATTCTTCTTCCACACATCGAACTCTCCCCATCTTTTTAATTGACTATTAAGGTTGGCTTGAACTTCGTTAACTTTGTTATTGACTCCGTTAATGCCTTCCTGTAACCCTTGTACCCATGATGGTGGCTCTTGGTAGCCTGGAGGTCGATACGGTGCAGGTCGTTTATCCGGTGGAGGTGCTGCATAGTTGGAATTCGGATTTTGATTGCCCCACGTTGGATAATTGTTTGACCTGTCAAAATTACTAGGCTGGTTCCTGTATGGGCCTCTCATATAGTTCATTTCAGCATATGTATCAGCGGCTCTTACTTGCTCTATGTTAGTGCAAGCAGAAGTAATATGGGCAGAAGAGCCACATTCTTGACAAGATTGAGAGGATTTCAGAAAACTTACCTATTTCTTCAGGCGGTTGACCTCGTCTTGCAGAAATTGATTTTTGACATCGGGGTCAACATCTTCCTTGTTAGGCACGTAGAGACGGATCAACTTAAACCGCCCTTACAAACAGGTTCATGCCATCTCAAAGAAAGAGGAGTCGCAAGAACAGGTCAAAGCACCAAAAGGAGGGTCAACTTACTAAGATAAAATCTTCTTCAACTCTTAAGTTATCCAGAGCTAACTTAGGAGAAGTGACCCGGGGCTTTATGACATCAAAAAAACCACTTGTTAATCCTCATATCAACACTTCAAGGAAAATCCTTATTGGATCAATCTTGATTAATCTTGACCGTGTGGAGCAAGTCAAAATGGACTCTTACTTAGAAAAGGGTAAGGGTGAAGCTCAATACAATGCTTCAAAGTTGAAGATATATAAAATGTCTCCTCCTAAGAAGAGCCAATAAATGCAACAAGAAGTAAAATTATCCATGCCTCTCAAGGTTACACTCCATTTTATGGAGATACAACTTCACCTTTCAAGGAAGATGACTTTCCATATTTTAACCAAGTCATTACCTCCTCACATGATTGGGTAGAAAACATGCCAGTAATGATGAAAACTATTTCTAGCATAGAAGAACAACTTCAAAAAAATGCAAAGGAGGTTGGTTGAAAAAGAAGCTCACATTGCTACTCTCTCAATTCAAGTTGCTAGCCAACATAAAGAGAGTAGGCAAAAATAAGTTAGAAAAAACGATGAGGGCCAAAGTGGTACCTCGGGCCAAATTGGCGCAATAAAAATCTCTCTCCATGAAATTTAGGAGATGATTGCACAAGGGATAAAAGAATTGCATGTTTCTCAAAACCAACCCATGATGGGATATAAGAAACCATATCCCATGCACTTTGATGTTGTGCCCTTCCTTACAGGATATCAAAGGCCCTTCTTTGACAAGTTTGATGGCGTTCAAGGTTCACCATGTGAGCACCTTGCTCACTTTTACTCCGCATGTGGAGAAATTGCCTTGAGTGATGCCTTACTCATAAGGCAGTTCATTCAATCACTAAAAGGATCAGCGTTTACTTGGTACACCCAACTTCAACCAAGGTCGATCGAAACGTGGGATGAATTGCAAAAGGGCATTCCTTGCTCAATTTGTGAGCACTAAGGAAAAGGTTTCCATTATAGACCTTGCAAACACTCACCAAAGGCCAAATGAGCTCGCAAATGACTTTATAGCAGGATGGAGAAGTCTAATGCTTCAAAGCTTAGAGAAAATTAGTGAGAAGGCTTATGTTCAAATGTGCACTAATAATTTGCACGTAGAACCAGCCATGCATGTGGGGAGTGTCGAACTATTGTCATTTGATTCTTTGGTGTCCAAGGCTTCTAATGTCGAACGTCGACTTGCTCGACGTGAAATGGGGTTATTCAACCTCAAACAAATGGTGGAAAAAGGTCACAAAATAAAGACAAGTCTATGATGACCTCCGTCGAAACAAATAGCCAATTCTCTAATAAGGGTAATTCTCAAACCCAACATAAGAGTAAAGCCAACAAGCCTACTAAAAGGCTCACTCTTCAAGAAAGAAAGCAAAAGGAGTATCCCTTTGATGATGATGATATTCAAGGGATATTTGATAAACTCATGGCCGCTAAAGCTTTGGCGCTTCCAAAGCCAAAAAGGCCTAATGAAGTAACCATGACAAGTGATCCCAAGTATTGTCCATAACATTGCTTATCGGTCATACATTCCATGATTGGTATGTCCTAAAGGATGTAATAGAAGGAATGATCAAAAAAAGGAGAGATTGAGGGGGAAAACTCAAAAGGTCTATATGCTTCATCAAACATCAAAGGTTGTTGAAAATGAAGGTTTACCAAGTATCTCACTACCCTATATAGGAAATCATATATTCCTTTATGGTGACGAGGAGAATTACAATCACTTTGGATGGGAAACATCTCCAAAATGGAGCAATGGCCGAGAACATTAGTGTCCTAGATATGCTTCTCGTTCAAGGTTCATGACAAACAAGGTAAAGCTCGACAACAAGAAGAGCAATAAAAAAAATAAGAAGAAAAATAAGAGGGGTGAGAAAGAAAAGGTAGATTCAATAGACTCCGAGGAAGAATGTATTCAACCACAAAGAGTCCCTTTCACCCTAATGGACTTCATCCCTAAATATTTTCTCAAAGATGATTCCATGAATTTCGATGATGATTCAACAAAGGAAGAAGTTGCTCAATGTTGTGTGATTTCTTATGTTGAGAAGACTGATGTTTATATCCCAAAGGAAACATTGGTCATTCACAAAATCTTTGGAGAAGGTAAAAATGAAAGCAAAAGGGTGGTACTACGAGGTGAACCCTCTCATCCTTATTCCTTGTTTACCTCAACAAGATCACTAAAGAGGCATCAAGTAATGGTGCAAATCAAAGCCCTTTTCTAAGGGTAAATCTCAAGATGCGCATTTAAATGAAGATGTGCTCGACAAATTGCAAGTTTCTCATGAAGGGAAACTTTCAACAACATTGATTATAGAGCCAAAAATGAATGAGATGATTTTAGGGGAAAAAGAAATCACCCTCATTTATCAGTCTTTGAAAGGCTCGATATAACAACAAAGAATAGATTTTCTCGACCATCTATGTTTGAAAGGCTTGAGAAGCCTAAAAACAAAAGGATTCAAATCAAAATGACCAAGAAGTGGAAGGTCAAAAAAGAAGAATCAATCAAAGTTCCTCCAATGATCAAACGATTCTCAAGATAAAGCATACAACATCTCCAATGGAGGAAGGTTATAAAGTCACGAGCTCCACAAAAGAGCTCTGAATGGTGATTAGCCTCGATAAGTGAAGCATGAGCATTCACCAAAATTAAACATCATGGTTCAAACCATTACGATAAATAAAACAAAGGAGCTTGATGGTCTCCAAGAACTACGTCAATACTTGATCCCAAAAAGGGTACGTAGGAAATTCGATATCAAACTCAAATGAGTCGCGAATTCAGTCACAAACCTTAAATCAAAATAAAAAAAAATCAAAAAACCTATGCGCAAATGATAGTCAAAATAATTGGGGCAACCCTTCCTAGAAGGTGGGTTCCGATTATCTTGGTGATGCGTACCAAAAGGTAAAATAAGTATGCACATGATAGTTGGATTGAAATTTGAGCCACCTTTCCTAGAAGGTGGGTTTGAATATCGTCCTCTAATGCATATATCAAACTAAACCAAAATTGGTTCAAAAAGAACTACGATCGGCTTGACCTCTCTCAAAGAGAGAGGTCATTTCATATGCTAGATGCAGCTCCAAAAAAAATAAAAAATCATCTTGTCTTTAAGAGAAATAAAGAAGATCGAATCATCTTCTCTTATAGCCATTCATGGTCTTGGTTACATCAATAGTCAAATATGAACCTAGTCCATAAAAATGCATGAGTTTTTTTTGCTCAAATTTTGCAAGATGGATCATCACCTTCAAATTTTATGATTGATCCAAAGTTTCAAAAAATAAAACAAAAAAAGGTTCCTTCCAAGGAAATCATCCTTTTAAAAGGAAAAATATCCCAAACTCCCTCTCTCCACATGAAAAATCACCTTTATTCCCCTTTACACCTTCAACCATCTATCTAAAATCAAGATAGAAAACTTCATGATTTGCATCAACATAAATCCAATCATTGAAAGCCCCTAAATCACAAAAATAAAATGATCTTATATGGTATGGGTATCATGATAAAAAAAAAACTACTACGAAGGTAGTGAACCAAACTCCATGGCACAAAGCCTCAAATTCAAATTCATGTCTACCAAAATGACCTGTGGCCAAAAAGTCAACCTCAATTACCTCAAGCTTCAAAGTCAAAACCAAATACCAAGACAGAAATAAAAACCCTTTCAAATTTTCAACATACCCATACCATTTACCGTGATGTCAAATCTTTGGTTCGGAAAAAAGAGATTACGAACTTTGTACGCGTTTTTAATGAATAACACGTAAAAAGTTCGAGGGCAACTGTTTGGGGGTAAATTTTCATGAAATTTTCTTTTTCGTTATTTGGCTAAAATAACATAGTTTAATTATGAGTATGAATCAGTTGCACCCATAGTTTGAATTATGAAATTTATATATTGACAAGTCTTATACCAATCTAGACCCAATATATTTAAATGTCAAAGATTAATTAGTGGGTGGTTGATAATATTTTTAACTGGTCCATTATTCTCCATAGAATAATATTTTCTAGCCAAATTTTATAATAAAGGGTGGTTAGAGGGGATTAATGCCAAAGTTACGTAATAATTTTAGAATTATTATGTACAAAATCCGATTGTATGTTATGTCCAATGTTATTCCAAATCTCTTATAAGTACATGCATACGTACACATGGATACCTATGTATGTATTGGGCCTAGGTAATCTTAGGTTAAAATTGGAGTTGGGCAAGATAACAAGAAAATGGCCCATTGACCAAATCTGATCAATATATGGCGGTGGAATGCCAAAGGATTGCCCGATTTTCAATTTTGCCTAATTAAGACCTCATTAATGCTTGTTCAAAACCGTTGATGGGCTTGGCTCTCAATCTTCTTCTAATCACTATAGTCAGAGGCGTTTTAGGACGGTTGATTTCGGAAGGAATATTACTACCTTTCATAGTATATATATAATGGCAATAACGGAAGAAAAAAGGGAGTATGGGGAGAGAATTGCAGTTAGTCATGCTCCATCTCCATAATAGATGTACGATCTGCAAAACAAAATCGCAGAGAGTGAAAAAAGTCAGTCACTTCCCGTCTTCATATATGCCCCTCTACATTTTTATCTGAAAAATACACACCCCATTACTGAAACGGGTTTGTTTCTCATACTGAAACGGGTTCATTTCTCATACTGAAACGGGTTCGTTTCTCAAATCGAAACAGAGTGTCTTTTTTTAGGGACATAATGTTTCATGAATCGGTTTCAAATCGAAACAGATTGTCTCTTTTTAGAGGCAGGATGTTTCATCAAAAACAAATCGAAACAGAGTGTCTCTTTTTAGAGGTCGGATGTTTCATTAATGGATGCCAAAAATCGAAATAAAATGTCTCTCTTTAGAGACACAATGTTTCATCAAACTTTTAACAAAATACATCTCTTTAAAGACTTGACGTTTTTATCCTCCGAAACGGTTTCGTTTCTCATACCGAAACGGGTTCGTTTCTCATCTCATAATGAAGCGGGTTCGTTTCTCATACCAAAACAGGTTCATTTCTCAATTATAACCGCCCTTGGTGTCGGGTTAAAATCAAAAGTGCATATATATATATATATATATATGTTGATTCCCTTTTCCAAAATATATGCGTGTGGCTCTTATTAGCTATTTATCAATTTCAAAACAAGAGAGTCGACAATAAGCTATATATGGCCAGTCACGTTTACGTTGTTAAATCACGCAAGGAGAGTCGACAATTTGTGTATATTTGAGCTTATAAATTTCCTTTTCCATAATGACGAAGAGATGGTGGTTCGATCGAGTTTAAAGTTCGACCGAAAATGAGTTGTAAATTCTTGTTATATGCAAGGAAAACAACCACACTTAATTAGTCATGAAATTTCCAGCAAGGGGCAAGTTCAACTGTGCAAATCAAAGAAGTTGTACGTACACCAAAAACAAAATAAAAAGGCATGTTGCTAATGATGGCTAAAGTTAATTAACAAGTCCAGAGGCAGTATACCAATGGTGATTTACTCCCAAAAGCATAAAAAAGAAGAAGAAGAGGCCACTAGTTGTCCAAGTCAAGGGGTACTAAAGTTGATACAAGTGTGCCAAATTACCTTGAATTTGTATATTTATATATACTACACGTGTATATAATATTCATGAAGATAGCACTTGGAAACGTTTCCTTGAACATACATGTATACATGGATATCCCACATATATGATATGTATTTCAAATCAAAATTAAAATTAGGAGGCTTCCTAGTTAGTGTGGAGAGAAAGTGGCGATCAATCACGATCGTTGGAGCCGAGTCGACCCTTCACCAGTCCAAAGACACTCCATTGACAATCCTAAATAGGTCACTAGTTGTGCTAGCTAGTGATCCAAGAGAAAAGGACAGGTATCCATGGTCACTGATTAATTATGCAAAATTGCTGATCAAGGCTCTAGTACATGTAAATTAATGGGTCTAATGTTCTTTGGAAGAACTATGTGTAACTTGATTCCGTCTCAAACGGATACGTAGGAAATTCGACACTAAATCCAACGGGGTCTCGAATTCAATCACAATTCCAAATCAAAAAACACAATCCTAAATCAACACTCAAAGTGTTCTGGCGGAACTACGGCGATTTGATCCCACCAAGGATACATAGGAAGCTCGACATATAGCGCAAATGCTCGTCGGGTTCAATCATAATCTAATAATAAAATATGTTCTTTGGAAGAACTACGTAGACTTGATTCCGTCTCAAACAGATACGTAAGAAATCCGACATCAAACCCAAATGGGTAACGGATTCAGTCACAACCAAATTAAAAATAATAAAATCAAACCAAAAGTAGTGGAGACATTAAACAACCCTTCCTAGAAGGTGGGTTTAATTTTATTCACGCCATGCAAATCATAGTTGAACCGAACTTAGGCAACCCTTCCTAGAAGGTGGGGTTAGGCTTGTTTCTCTGATGCATGGAAATCCAATCAAAAATTAAACCCCTGAACTACGTAAGGCTTGATTCTCTTTAAAGAGATACGTAGGCAACCCGTCATATCTCGGGTGCAGCCCAAATCATAAAACAAACCCAAAAGTCTCCAATGTATCTTTATTATTATTAGAGTTGTGAAGATATACACATAAGGTTCGAACTTAAAAATCAAATTAGATGTGTTTGTTCATAGTTGTTTTCTTTTAACAATTTTTGCCTAACATATATACTAGTGTAAATGCCCATGTGTACACACGGGACAAATTAGTTGTATAAATATATTATTGTATGTAAATGTGAGCGAGTAAATAATTAAAAAGTATTTTCTGTAAGTATTTTTTTAACAACCTTATTTATTTTCCTTATTATTATTATTATTTCTTTTATTATCATTATGATGGAGGGTTATATCTTAATTAAAAGGTAGAATTTCCGCTTGGATTGGGGCGCAAGGTATCGCTTGCTTAGGCGACAAGGCATATCGACCAGCCCTAGAGATAGAGTTTTCGACCTTCTCTCTCCCTTTCCTCCATTATAAATACATGGGATCGCCATGTATGGTAGACACATGTTGATATTCGCTTAGCACATTGAATACAGGTTGATATTCGCTCAACTTGCTCGTAGTCTGCTTTTACCTCGACGTTCATGCGACAAACTGCTCTTTTTACTTAGGCATCGAAGGTGGGTTAGGGGGATCCCGCCCCTTGTGTTCATTGTTTTGCAGTTCTAGGTTGAGGATGAGCTTGGAACGGACGGTGAAGAGGTGAATCAAGAGGAGCATTCGACCAGTGCATTAATGGAAAATTTTTGTGCACTAATAGTTAGCAACGTCTGTGGAAAACAGATTGTCGATCCACGATTTCCCATACAAATCTACGATTGGAGGGCGTCTTCGAAAATCTGCGACCGAAAATATGCTATCTATTTGATCTGGGGTGAATAGACCTAGTCTTGGGTTATGCTTGGCTTGTTACTTTAAAGAAGACAACAATAGATTGGGGGAAGATGATCATTGAATTTGAAGAAGAGGGACAACAAGTCAAAGTTCAAGGAGACCCCACACTAGCTATCACTATAGCCTGATTCAATTCACTGCAAGGAGAGGTGCCTCTCACTGATCCATCGGGAGCTTCACACAGGATAGTCACAACTCAAGAAGGAAAAGCGAGCGCTGATTTTTACTCCTCCAACCTTAAGGACAAGGTTTGTTTGATCCGGGGTGGAATTGTTAGGCAACAAGTTCAATGAATTGGCCAAATCTGATATAATTCTAGCTTTCTAGAATAATAATGATGTAAAGAGTCATGAAAATCATCCAGAAAATCAAAGAGAAAGGATCAAGGCTTTTGCCTTTAGGGCTCTTGGAGACTTTCTCCTTGAGTTTGGCTCAATTGGGGCTTTATCTCCATTGAGAGGTTTTCTTCTGTTATTTTCCTATTTCCAGAAACCTATCAACAAGTATTTTGGGTTTGTGAGTGTTTCTTATCCTCTAGTCTAACAAGGTCTAGAGGGAAACATTAAGGAGAAGTTGCATTACCTATGAAGGAACAAAGGAATTGCTATGTTACTAGTGATGGAACCAGTAATGGAACTATATCCATAAGAGGGAAACTTGTCTCTAATACAAGAATTCTATATACGACATTGAGGATGAACAATAGGCGTTGTTCCCACCTAAGTAGGAACAGTAGTTCTCTGACGCATGATTAAAATTTCGACACGTGTTTAATTGTTGATAACGGTCATGTAAACTGTTGTATAATTGCATTGTAACTTCCTTAATGATTAATTACTGATGGGTGACGTGGGTTTCGAAAGATCGGCAATAGCCTAGAAATAGTACAGCCAAACACGCCATGAGCTGTTGGGCGTCGTTTTCATCTTTATAATCAAGAGAAGGAAAACTAGAGCATTAGTTTTCCTCTTTTTGCAGGTAAAGTAGTTCAAGAAACCATTGTGGTAAGCTAAGTATTCATACTTGGAAACGATGAGAGTTCACTCTTACGTGTTCTGACTTTTCTAATCCATAATAGAATTTAGATTTCATTGGCGTCCTTGGTGTTTTTGTTGGGTCCAATTAGGGTCAGATTGTATAGATGCTACCATGCTCATTACAAAGTTCTCAATTGCAAAAGTCCAAGATTTGGGAGGGCAAATTTCACACTCAGTCGTAGAAAAAAAAAACAGGAAAAAAAAACTATCTCCACTACAAAGAACACGTCCAAGTGCATAATAGTCGGCTGTCAAATATGAATCTAGACACTTGCTAATCTTGCTATCCTCATTGACCAATCAAAAGATTTTTTTTTGTGTTTTTTTTTACAAAACAAAAAATCTAAGGAATTAGGCCATAAAAACTGAATCTATAAATAGAGATTCAAAAGGGCCCCTTGGTATCATCTTCCAAAATGGCAACCCTGAAAATCACCAAAAAGCATCACAAACACTTGAACAACCCTTTCCCTTCTTCCCCCAAGACTCTCTCCTTCATCCATGGAAATCTCCACTTGAATATCTTTACACACCAGCTCTTATCTGTGGGCCCTGATTTCCAGCTTCTCTGGAGCAATAACAATGGCGGATGCTTATCAATTTCACACAAATCCAACCCAGCAAAATCCATCTGGTCAACCATCCCTGGCCAAGCATTTGTCTCAGCAGCCTCGGTCAAAATCGAGGTGCAAGAAAGCAGAGGATCGTTTGCAATATATGACAGAGATGTTCACTTTTTGTGTAACCATCAAAGTGTTGAAGATATAAGAGAGATCAATTACTATGATTGGTTTTCAGAGGCCAAAGATCAAGAAATCCCATCACAAGCAGCTGCCCCGGAGGGTACCCGTTTCCCTGTAGTGGTGATAAGTGGTTGGGTTTTTAATGGGAAGAAGAAGATTACGAAGAAGAGGGGGAGGAAGCTTCAGAAGCCTGGCATGGCAGAGGGCTCGTTTGTTGATGCAAAAGCACCTTCAGTTTCTGCAAAGTATTGGGTTGTTTTCTACCAGAAAAACAGCCATCAAATTGGGTTTCGAGTCAAGTTTGGCAATCCCAACTTGGAGTTCCAACAACAACAACCACCACCTCATCAACCACGTGGTTTCCTAAGTGCTTCAGCTCAAAAAGTTGTGGGGCATAAGCTGCCCCGAATACATAGGATCCGTCTTCGTAGGATCCAACCTCAATCTGGGTATTTTAGGGGTTTCTCAAGGCCAAAAGGGTTTGTATCTGTTTCAACTAAAGATGGTGGTGATGATGATGATAAGGGAGAGAAAGAAGTGGTCAAGTCTGCAGATTTCAATAGAATCTGCTTCACTTATGCAAGCGAAAGGAGTGAGAGGTTCTATGGCTTCGGGGAACAATTCTCTCATATGGATTTCAAGGGCAAACGAGTCCCAATATTTGTTCAAGAACAAGGAATTGGAAGAGGCGATCAACCCATCACACTTGCAATAAATTTGGTTAGCTATAGGTACATAAAATTATGACAGCTCAACCACCACCGCACTTATCCAAAACTCTGAGAGAGATTAGGCATTTAATTATCTAACCCTTCTGACAACAATGCAATTTGAATTAAAAAGCTCAGACATAAGATGTTCCTGCTAACCATGGATAATCTGTCTTTTCCAGGGCTGGCGGTGATTGGAGTACAACGTATGCCCCCTCTCCATTCTACATGACTTCTAAGATGAGATCCCTGTACTTGGAAGGATACAATTATTCAATATTTGATTTAACAAAAGACGACAAAGTTCAGATACAGGTAACATTTGCAATTGCAATATCCTGAAATCATGTCATCCAAACTCATAAATAAAATGCATATTCATCACTCCCAGAAATTGAGAATCAGATCATCAACACTTTCAAGAAATAAGCATAGAATGAGCTCTATAAAAGAGACGCATATTATGGACTATGAACACTTTATAATATTAAAAGTACAATATTTGAAGATCATACCCTTACTTGTAGCTAATGGATATCCTCTAGATACACGGGAACACTGTTGAGGGTGCGATTTTGCATGGAAGCTCTCCAACTGATATCATCGAAGCCTTTACAGAAACTATTGGCAGACCTCCTGAGCTTCCACGCTGGATCACATCCGGGGCAGTGGTAGGGATGCAGGGTGGCACAGAAAAAGTACGCGAAATCTGGGACTCTCTCAAGGCATATGATGTACCAATTTCAGCATTTTGGCTGCAGGTAAATTAACAGCCAATCGTTTCCAACTTTCCATATAGCTTTCCGGTCCAATTCTTTCTTTTTTTACAAAAATCTAGCGGAGTTTGAAGAGATTTGCTTTATTCGCAAATTTAATAGCAATTTAAGCATCTTAGTTGTAGGTAATACATCCGAGAATTCGTAATAGGCTAGTTGTAAATAGCCCCGGGACTATGGAACAAAGGATTATCCCAGACCTACATCGAGGTATTGACGGAGATTCTCAAATATCGCAGAACAAGGAACACTAGTTTAAAACATATCTCTAGAACCTTTAGAGATAATGAAAATATCTCAATTCATCCAATGCCACTTTGTTTAACAAATTAAGTGCACTTTATTGCTGAAGATGAAACATTAAATGAAAATAGAGGGTCAAGTTTCTGGTGCATTATCTTTTCTGCAGGATTGGGTGGGTCAGAGAGAAACACTTGTTGGATCACAGCTTTGGTGGAATTGGGAGGTTGATACAGCACGATACAAAGGATGGACGCATCTTATTCAAGACCTCAAGGACCAGGATGTGAAAGTGATGACCTACTGTAATCCATGCTTGGCACCGGTATGTAACAGCAAAAAATGCTTCTCTATGTGGGCTGCTGCCTGCTGCTATCATTCGTGAACAACCAAAAAAATATGCTTAATCCAACCACAAAAACTCTACTATCCACAGTCATAGATTAAAGCTGTCAATTATACAGGCTGATGAGAAACCAAACAGGAGAAGAAACCTGTTCGAGGAGGCCAAGAAGTTGGACATCTTAGTTAAAGACAAGAATGGTGAACCATATATGGTCCCTAATACAGCTTTTGATGTTGGCATGCTTGATTTGACTCATCCAGACACCTCACTATGGTTCAAAAAGATCTTGCAAGAAATGGTGGATGATGGAGTAAGGGGATGGATGGCTGATTTCGGTGAAGGTCTGCCAGTGGATGCTGTTCTCTATTCAGGTATCAACATCACATTTACTGAATAACTAACTCCTATAGGCTCCGTTTGGCTAGTGAGCATGAATGGATACACAAAGTAAAAAGTTTGGAGACTTATGTTCTGTTATGATTTTGTTCAGGTGAGGATCCTCTCACTGCTCACAACAAATATCCAGAATTATGGGCCCAGATAAACAGAGAATTTGTTGACGAATGGAGAGGAGATCATTTGACCAAAGAAAGGGAGGATCTTAATGAAGATTTGGTTTTCTTCATGAGAGCAGGTTTTAGGGAAAGTCCTAAATGGGGAATGCTGTTTTGGGAAGGGGACCAAATGGTTAGTTGGCAAACAAACGACGGAATAAAGAGTGCTGTTGTAGGATTACTTAGCAGTGGACTTTCCGGTTATGCACTGAACCATAGTGATATTGGAGGATACTGTGCAGTAAACTTACCTTTCATCAAGTATCAGAGAACTGAGGAGCTTCTTTTCCGATGGATGGAGTTTAGTGCCTTCACTACTGTTTTCAGAACCCATGAAGTAAGTTCACAGCTGAAAATTAAATCCATTACTTTTAAGGACAAGAAAAAAGAATCAAGATATATATACAACTGAGCTGCATGCTACCTCTTTTTTAAAATCAGTAGCATAAACCGAAGCAATCCAAAACTTTCCTTTTTGACTGTTGTATACACACAGGGTCTTATTTTTTGGAATACTTTCAGATGATATGCAAGCTGAACTTTTTTTAGTACAGCTAAGAATAGTCGTAATATCACTTCTGTTAATGCTAGAGAATCTTATAAAGTATACATATGCATCTGTTGCAAAACAGGGAAACAAACCATTATCCAACAGCCAATTCTACTCCAATCACAAAACCTTATCACATTTTGCCCGCTTTGCGAAGATGTTCAAGGCTTGGGAATTCTACAGAATCCAACTAGTGAAGGTAAATGTCAAGTTAAGATAACAATAATTCTAGAATTGCTAAAGTGGTATATATACTAATCACTTCACTTCTTTGTGTTTCCAATCAAAAGGAAGCTGCGCAAAAAGGCTTGCCTGTTTGCCGTCACCTGTTTCTCCACTACCCTGAAGATGAATACGTGCACAAGTTAACCTACCAACAGTTCTTGTTAGGAACAGAAATCCTTGTGGTACCAGTCCTAGATAAAGGCAGAAAGGATGTGAAGGCTTATTTTCCACTGGGGGAAGGTTGTTCATGGAAGCATATTTGGACAGGAAGAGTGTACACAGAACAAGGTTGTGAAGCTAGAGTAGAAGCTCCAGTGGGCTACCCAGCAATATTTGTTAAGTCTCGATCTCTTGTAGGTGAAATGTTTCTCAGAAATATTAAAGATCTTAGCATTATGTAAATTGTAAATATCTTAACAAAGAGAGAACAAATCAAAGTGGCAAGTATGTTTCAGCCATTTCTTCATTCGAAACAAGTCTACACTGAGAATTCTTACCAGTAACTACTTTCCATTATTGGCCATGACCCCGGTCAACAACTATTTTTGTTCCTTCAAAACCATAACCAAAAGCTAAATACAAAGAATAGACAAGAGATTCAAGCTTCTAACCTTGTGGAAGCCATGATCTGTTGTTACAAGTGATTCTTGCATGCCTTTTAGTTATAAAGGCGTCCAGAAAATTATTTAACTTGGACTATGCTCATCGATTTCTCCGAGGGAAAAGCTGTTAACCTAAAAGCTAAAAGCAAGCAATCAATCTATATGTACCTTCATAGTAGTAGTTTCTTCCGGAAAATCAATTAACAAATTCCTATCTAGCTATCAGGTTTATGACTCCAGTTGCGAAGCAATATTCAGTAAGTTTTGATGTTCAAGATGGCAACATATACCAGCCTTAGAAGCACTCGACAATTGTGAAGAAAATATTCAAACTCATAAATCACAGCAAGAAAATAAAACATATACAATCAAAAAAGTAATCGCACTAGAGGTTATACCTAGATAGGTCTTCGCCAGCGGTGCTTCTCATAAGTAATTAACCTTGATCAAATTCAATTCGCGAGGGGTTTGACTCGAATTCATGTACTAACCAGGTACTGAGACTGAAGGAAGTCGAAAGATGGACCATGGCGCAAAATAGAGCAGAATGAAATACCAGATAAAAGCGGAAAAAGTGAAGGGGAGGAGGAAGGTAATCGAGAATGCCATCGGCGGATATTGAGTCGGATCTTCAAAATTAAAAAATTAAAAAAGAGAAGAAGAATGACAAGGTGAAGATTCCACTTGAAGTGTGGCATATTCCCGCCTTATTATCAATCATGATCATTCTAGTGACTTTAAAAATGGTCTACACCTATCTAAAACATTAAAGAATTAATTATATATAAGATTTTTCTAACTTTTGTTCGAAGGTCATAGGTTAAGAAGTCAGGCACGGACCTACCCCAGTCCACCATAAAAAATAAAAAATAATAAAAATATGGTAAATTTAATAATAAAAAAATAAAAAATAAGGTAATTTTAGTGGTAAATTAGTTAAAATAAAGTAATTTAGCCCACATAAAAAAAAATTAGTGTCAAGTAGTCCACCCTAATTTTAATTCTTGGGTCCGTCCCTAAGAACCTTAAAATGGAAATGATTTATTGAATGTTATTATTTGGGATTACTTTGATTATTTTTTTAGAGTTTATTAATTTTTTTAGGCTTCTATTTTCTATAATTAGTACTCTTAACATATGTCCTTAGAACATAGGATTGAAAAACAATTGTATATAAGATGTACTCCCTCTATCCCATAATCTTTGTCCATTTTCCTTTTCGGTTATCCCAAAATACTTGTCTTACTTTTTTTTTCGTTTCTTTTATATCTATATTTTTTGTACAATATTACTCTCATTCAATATCATCTCTACCCATATTATCCAATCAAAAATCTATCTCAATGCATTTTTTAGCCATTTTCTTTCTCCTTCTTTTTCTTCTCATCTTTATTTATCAACATCCTCTCATTCTTATTGGTTACTTTTTCTTCTCTTTTTTCTTAATTTGTGTGAATATCGTCCTTTAGGACGAATATTATGGGATGGAGGGAGTATTTTTTTTTAAATCAAGGTAGGAATTGGGTGGAAATCAGGTTTCACATATGGCATTCTTACGGATGAGATTACAAAGTTTTCTTCTTTGTTTGATCTGATATCACGTAATCTAACCACTGCATCAACCACAGAGTTACACAGTCGAGCCACATGACGAATTTGGATAGCCTCAAAGTGTAGAAGAATCATACGATAGTCTGTGATGGTCATCTCTATTGGCCAGGAACATGACCTGGTCCCACTCATAGCATTCACGAATCACGATAGTTATATTGTCTCCTTCGATCACAAGTTTCCTAAGACCTCTTTTTTGTGCTTCTTTTATTGCATAGTATAAACTTATTGTTTCCGCATGTAAAACATTCCATTTTGTATTTTGGTAGGTGTCTAGATGGATTACCTAACTCTCCTCTATATCCGGAATTTGCTTGACCATTATCTTTCTTTGATCCATCAAAAATTATTTTAACGAAGCATGTTGGAGGTTTTTCCCATTTTCTATGTTTATGACGATGTTGCTTTGTGGTTGTCTATTTATTAAGGTCGCTCTGTTCTTCTTCTTGTTTGTTATGTGCCAATTTTTTATTTGTTGTTTTATTTTGTCTTCTGTCTTACTAATAGTTTTATTTTGTTGGCGCTCAAAAAGTGTTTGGTTTAAAAGCCGTCATATACACCACCAAGTGGTAATTAGTTCAAAAGATTTTGTCCTTGAGAGGTGTGTCTTAATATGATACAATATGGATATATATTATGTTGATCTCTTAATCTCTACACTTGTTCTTGAATTCGTCTGTTCACCTATTTAGAATCTTCTATACAACATATAAAGTTGTTCCTCAATGTATAAATAAATGTTCAATTTTTTAGTTAATTAATTATATTTTTGTTTTTACAACTATAAAAATTTTCACTCTCAAGACCAATAAATGTTTAATTTTTTAAATGCAAACTAAATATCCTACTAATATATCCTATCATATTCTCCATATTCAATTCATTTAAAAGAGGGAGGTTAAAAGATTAATTATCATATTAATATATCTTATCATATTCTCCATATTCAATCCATTCAAAGGAGGGAGGTTAAAAGTAATAAGAGCATTAATGGGTTTGGCCTTTCCGACATCTATGATCAGCATTTTATATTCCAAGATCAATCTTTTAGCCTTTCAAATTCCTCCATCAATGTTGTCATCATATTCCATTCAACTTCCTTCCTTAATGTGTTGTAACAACGTAATAAACACTTATCATGTCCCCTTTCCAAAGCTAGCAACCCCTATATTGTATAAATAGCTAGTCATAGCCTCAAAGATTTTACCTTTCATCCAGACAGTCATCGATTGCCTTTCGGATTCCGCTTGCAAACCCATTTCAAGATACGATATAGGTTGCCTTTTCTTCCCGTTCCGGTTTTATACTACAATCTTGCAAATATTAGGAACAAACATTAACTTTTTGTTTTATATTTTGCATGGAAAATGATTGCAAGTCCATCCATGGAGACCCAAAAGTTGTCACCCTTGGCTAACAAAACACAAGAACAACCCATAATTTGCACACTTGATGAACTGCCTGATGGTGTTCATCATCAACTTGAAGTGATGTTATGTATAAAGTGGGATGCAACTAATGCATATGGGAAATATCTAAGTACGGAATTCCTGGTTTCTGACAGTAAGGTAAAACATGACACATTTGGAGGCCCAATTTGTAAAAAACTTTCCTCTTAACATAGTTTTATTCATTTATGATTATAAGGGAATCTTGTGCAATGCACTGCGTCGAGCAATATTACTCATTGTTTTGCTCATTGTTTTATTGGACGGGTAAACACATATAATTTGCATTTCTATTCTAATTTAAATAACATACGCAATTATCTATGTCCAATTATAAAATTAATAATTATAGACCGTCCAACGGACGGACCAAACCATCTAGTTTGTATTGAATAGTAGCAATCGCAAAATAAATGTGCAATAGTCTCTAGGTGGTGATTGCAAATAGGGCATTATTGCATAACTACCACAAGTTTTGCCATTACCACTCTTTTGTGGGTAGGCCATTATTGCATAATTTACATAGGAACAATTTTACTTTGGGTGGAGCATCTAAATCCCACATCTATCTGATTGGCGAATCAAGTTATTCATGTTGTTTTGATATTAGTGATACACTTGATTCTGTAGAAAACCATATATTTTATTGGGCCACCGGTATAACCTATCTTGGATTTGGTTTGTGGTATTACAACGGATTTTATTCGTTACAAAACATTACTTGGAAGAATTTTGGCTAATTCTTCATGATACCATTGTTTTGTAGACCTAATAAATCTGGCAACCTTACAACTTGAATCAATTCCATCTTGTGTTGGCACCTATTCTATTAGCGGTTTTGATTGAGCCAAGCGTCGGCCAAAAATTGATTGTTTGTCCATCTCCTACCTGCCAAATGAGCCTTGTTCTAAATTCTTCTTACAACATAGTTAGTTTTTTCCATTGATAGGACAAATTTCCTTATCCTTTCTATGTAATTAGTGTTTGGTTAATTATGTAAATATTTTTCTATAATAATACAAACCTAGATGTTATGCGGTTCACATAGAATTTTCCATAGCAGCTTCATTTGTATGGCTTGATTAGTGTGTTTTGCTTTACAGAGTCTTAGTCCGCCCTTCTGTTTGGTTCTACATATTTTTTCCCAAATGATGAAGGGTCGATGACTTGGATCTTTGTTCCAAAAGAATTTCCGACCAATATCATCTAGTTCCTTTAGGGTGGTCTTAAGAAGCATGAAAATCTGCATAATATAGTTTGGTTTTGCTTCTAAAGTAGTTTTGACTACGGTAGTTCTTCCAGCTTGAGAGAGGTTGTTTGCTCTCCATTTTGTTAAATGTTCATGACTAGTAGTGATGTTTATTTCAAATATCAATTTAGTAACCCTCTCATTTATAACTGGGCATCATAAATATTTGTCAAGAGAGATAGTGCATGTGATATTAAGTTCCATTTGTAGTAAGTGTTTAGCAAAAGCAAGAGTTTCTCTTGTTGTTTCAAATGCTAATTTATGGTAGTTTATTTTATTCTGATATCGCACAGGTAACCATTCAAAATGTCTTTGACGATTCGAAATGCTTTGACGGTTGTTGGCGTAAAGATAATTATATCATCTGCAAAGGATAAAAAAGGAATTATTGTGCCTCCTCTTGTTATTTGTATCCTAATATCTCTTTTCCTATCATTACTTTCTTATTTTAACTTTCTCGCCAACACTTTCGCTTTGATGATGAAAAATAAAGGAGAAAGTGGATCACCTGGTACAATAACCCGATCTAGCTTATCGTATGTGTTATCGATGTCTATTTTTCTTTTTCACCATGTAAATTTGTACCAAATATCGGGATATTAAATATATAACAATCATTCATGAATTAATTTATTGAGATGATTGTCTTCCGCCATTAATATTTCATTAAAATCCCCAATGAAAATGCTTGGCATCTAGGCATAAATTTCAAAAATATGGCCGTATAGGGTAACAAATTAATTAAGTGGTTCTTAGAAAGATACCCAAAAATTCCCAAAATATGCTAAAAATATCACGGATATTACATAGTGATTAAAGACGCACATTAATAATCTTGGTCGAATCACTTCAAATCCCATGAAAGATCCAATCATTTCAAGCTATCTAAATCCCATTCAGCAAAGATGCCTAATAGGAAATATAAGCATCAGTCACAACCTCAAATGAGCACTCAGCCCACTCCATCACTGAACTTGCTTGATCCTCATGCAGTCATGCTCATCAATATCCTAAAAGAAGTGCCAAATTTGATGTGGCAAAGCACAACCAAGCAATTCACGCATGCCCTTCTCCTTAGAAAAGAAAAGTCGCTTCTAACTCATCCAATTCAATTGCCTATCCCTCTCCACACCTCCCAACAAAAAATTTCACATTAACGGTTCAATTTCCCTACATGAAACAGAAAACATGACATGGAATAGATAGGGATAGGCCGAATAACCGATTTGATTAAGACCTCCTTGCATGGCCTAGATAACGACTAAATCTTCCATCCTTTCAACTTCTTTCTAGACCCATTCATTAACTTGACAAAAAATCACTTTCTTTGACATCCCAATTATAGTAGGCAAACCCAAATAACGTTCATGCTTTTTTACCTCTTGGAGTTCAAGAATCTCCTGGATCACACCCCTCTATTCATCGCCCATTTTTTTGCTAAAAGAAAATTCCGACATTGCAAAGTTTGCTAAAAGAAAATTCCGACATTGCAAAGTTAACTTGTTGTCTTGACGTTCTCCATACTATTGTAGGATACTAATAATTTTTTAGGATACAATTCATAGGAGGCCGTTTCAAACAAAATACTATCATCGGAAAAAAATAGATGAGAAACAACTGGGGCACCCCTAGCAATCCGAACTCACCTAAACCTCTTGGCTTGTTCATTTTGATGAATCAAAGCGGAAAAACCTTCTGCACAAAGCAAAAATAAGGTGATAAAGGGTCTCCATGTCGAAGACCCCTCTCAAGTGCAAACTCCTTAGATAGGCACCCATCCATCAACACTGACAAGGATACACTTGTAACACATCTCATAATCAAGTTCATTGAAGCATCACAAAAACTCAAGTGCTTCATACAATTCTCAAACAACCCTACTGAACCTTGTCATATACCTTAGTCATATCTAATTTTAATTCCATGTAGCATGTCTTTCAACTGTGCAGATTTTTCATATAGTGAAACACCTCAAAAGCAGCAAGGACATTATCCGTTATCATCCTACTTGGAACAAAAGCACTCTGAGAAGGAGATGCCACCTTGTCCAAATTTGTCTTTAGTTGGTTCGCCAACACCTTCGAAATAACCTTGTAAATCACATTACAAAGACTACTAGGACGCAAGTCCTTCATACAGTAAGGATCATTTACTTTGGGAATTAAAGAGATGAAGTGTGGTTCAATCTATCTGGAAAAGGGGATTCATTCAAATAATCAAGCATAAAATGAATCACATCACTCTTAACAATATGCCACTATTTTTGAAAAAATAAAGTTGACATACCACCATGGCCAAGAGATTTAGTAGAATGCACAAAATGGGGCAAAATATACATCGTCTCCAAAAATGGACGTAATAGCTTCGTATTCTCCTCCGTCATAAGAAGTGAAATTTCCTTGAGGAGACGCGCTTTGAAGAGTACTAAGATCGGATTTGAAAAGCTTCCCAAAGTACTCCACCGCCACCCAATTCATATTCTCCCTACTTCTTCACTTCATTCCAACATCATCCACCAAATGCCTTAGTTTGTTTCGCTTCCACCTCCCAACATAATTCATTAGCTTAGAATAGAATTGAATATGGTAATATTTTGGTGAAGTTGGGTAAGGTGAAGGAAGAGTTGAGGGAATTACAGAAGAAGGGGATGACTGATTCCCTAGTTGGGTGTAGAAGGGCTCTTGAGGAGAAAGAATGGAATTTAATGAAAAAGGAGGAAATGTTGTGGATTCAAAAGGTGAAAGTTAATGCATTATGTTGGGGTGATAGTGAACGTTGTATTTCTACATAATTCATTAGCTTTCGCCCTTTTAATCAACAACATCTCTTCCGTTTCCATTAAATCTCGCTCTTTCTCCTCATGAGCCCTTCTACACCCAACTAGGGAACCAGTCACCCCCCTTCTTCTATAATTCCCTCAACTCTTCCCTCACCTTACTCAACATCACCAAAATATTACCAAATTCAATTATATTCCAATCTTCAAATCTTCAGCACAACGTCCTAACTTCTCCATTACTCCCTTACACCCCATTTGGGTTGGATTCGACCATGCATTATTAACCACCACCTGACAACCTTCATGTTGAATCCATATCGCCTCAAAATGAAAACGATTTGCCCCGTGACTATCAGCACAACCCTCTTCTATTTTAAAAACCTCCAAGATAATAGGGACATGATTAGAGACCTCCCTTCCCAAATGCCTAATTCTTCCACTCGAAAATAGCCCAAACCATTTTTCATTTGCAATGCCCATATCTAACATTTCTTAAATAAAATCACCCCCACTCTCCCATTTATCCCATGTGAACTTTGAGCCAATAAAACCAATCTCCAACAAATCAAATCCTCAACAATTGTCCTCCCTGCTAACATAAAAGAGTAATTAGGATCGTCTCCAACCTTTTTATCCTCCACCCTCATAATTTGGTTGAAATTCCCAATCACAACTCATGCATCATAAACCTCCTCCTTATGTCTCCTAAGTAAAGACCGCGACCTCGCTCTGATACCATTTGTAAGACTTGAAGCCTAAGAAGCGCTATCCCATGCCAACCCGAGGACTTCCCAGGAGGTCACCCATCCTGGTACTACTCTCACCCTTGCACGCTTAACTTTTGAGTTCTTTGTCCTCACTCAAACCCAGAAAAAGAAGAGCTCTTGTTGACATGGATAACACCTCAATCTCTTATAAATCGTCGAGGTGTTACAACGACAAATGTTTCTCCTCCCTTCGAGCCCACGTATAAAAGCCTATTAGTTTCCAAGCATCCATCTGGACATCACAATCAATATGATGTTGGGTATAAGAACAAATCAAGACATCCACCTCCTCCCAAATCAAATACAAATCCCCTGAGTTTCCAATGCAATTAATAATAAACATTACTTTGAAACCTAGCTTTTGACATGACTTTTCCATTCGCTTATGTTCATATCTAGTTTCCATTAAAAACATCACCCTCGGGGCCTCCCTTATTACCAAATTGTCAAGTATTCGAATTGCACGGGTCTTCCCCAATCCCCGACAATTGTAGCTTAAAGTATTTGTTGGCTTCAGCAAGAAACACCTCCAATCTCTCCCACCGATAATAATTTCAAACACTTTCCTTAAACTAACTCGCCCGCTTCAATTTCCATGAACTCACTAACTTCCTCACGCTCCTTCCTCTTCACTAATTTCACTCTAAGACTTATCTACACCAATTACCCTTGCCAATCTCTTCCATTTTTCCTCCCCTTCCCACCCCTGCTATCTTTATCCTTTATGACTTTTCCAAATCCACACTCTCTTTTTCCCTCTCAGTAATGACAATTTGATGTGATTGTATCCCATCAGGTGCAAGACAGTCTCGAGTCCGATGCCGAGGAGGACACCGGTGCAAGCATCCCCCACGCAGGCACACCCGATGCGGTCGATATAAGCCCAATTGTGAAGGTTTCGTCGAGCGCTTCTTCAGTTTCATTGGGCTATCTTTTGGGAGATGCTTCAACTCAGCAAATGGGGACCATGGGCACCAAGAACGCAAAGCAAAGAGATGTGGAGACATTTGGGGGGCGGTTGAGTTCTTTGGACGTCGTCGTCGCGGGTACTCCAACTAAGGGCCCCGACACTTGGCCCTATTTGGGGCATATCACTCGGACCCGAGCTCATGCCTTGCAAGACCAGCTTAAGGAGGATCTTTTTGTTCAAGGAGCATCGAGCCAACTTGTTGGAGAAGGATGGTGCCTCTTGGTGGTGCATGGCTTAGTTTTGCCTTAGTTTTGGCTTGAGTTTGATCAAGGGCATTTTATGCACTTTTAGAACTTTGGGGTCTTTAATAAAACTTTTGTTGGAAGAGGGGAAACCTGGTGGAAAACCTCCCTTGGTATTTATCAAAATCAGGTTGTTTGTTATTCCTAGGGTTCTCTCTTCTAGTTTAGAGATTGAATTTGAGAGAACATGTGCTTGTTTGTTTTTCCTTTCAATTTTTTATCAACAAGATAAGCCAATCTAATTAGGTTGGCCTAGTATTTATCAAAATCAGGTTGTTTGATCTTGAGGAAGCCGTGATCTAGGTGAGTCATATCCAAGAGTTCGATTTCTTCTAGTTTGTGCTTGGAATTGGTGAGTTACATCCAAAATCGAGTGCATCCATATCCTTCTATCATTCACACCTCCATTCCCCAAATTCTACCATCACTGTCGTCATCCAAAGTTCCATCCTTCAATCCTCATCAAGAAACATCCACATATCAATTCCAAAACCAATCCAAAGAGTCCTCACCACCACAACTCCACAAACCACCCCATCACATCTTCCTTTGCGACCCATTGGTAAAATTGGTATAACTTTCTGATTCCTCATCCAAAGTCCTTCATATTTTGAGGTAAGAAACTAGACTCATAGATCTAACTCCTTGAGTTCGAATCACTTAAATCGGAGTCCTTAGTAGGGAGAACCGCCCTTGTGAATCTAGAATAGAAGTTTTGTCCAAACATTTCTCACCGGATCAAGCAATGTCGACGTTGCCTCGCACTGTTTTCCATTAACCATCTTCATCACAACCCCTTCTTGAAATTTTTCTCCTCCTACATTTATTTTTTCTCCTTCCAACCCTTCCTTGATTACCACGTTATCCACAAAATCCTTTCTTAACCCTCCCTCTTGCTCCCCTTACCCCCTTCCCCTTTTTTCGCTTCAATATTCTCAACCACCTCCACCTATGTGATCCTCAACTAGGACACTTCCTCAACAAGCTTCTCCTCGACCTTTGTGTTTGACTTATAATCTCTTACATTATCCTCCTTCTCGTCTTTTTCCCCTAACAGTTACAAAAAAGACTTTAGAACATCAGCAGGCTTCTTTGTAGTTGTCATTAATACCCCATTTTCACCTCTCATCCCTAACCCCTTCAAAATAGCCCTACCATGCTCCCTTTCCATGGTTGCCCTAGCGTTCAACGGTCTCAATGGGGATACCAAAAGCCAATCACCATATTCTCCCTTCATCTTCGAGCCGCTTCATCTTCATACTCGAGCTCAACATGCCCCATTAAACCACAAGAATAGCAAAAGTTTAGAGCCTTTCTTATTTCACCTCTACCCAAGTCTTTTGTCGAATCTTCATTATTATCCCATGCCCAAGAGGCTTCGTAATATCAACCCAAACTCTTAACTCTTATATACATAGCAAAAACTAGCATATCAGCATCATCCAACTCTTCAATTACACCAAAACACTTACCAATTCCCTCCACCGTTTCCACCAACATAGCCTCCAATGGAAGATTGTAAACAGAGATCCGAAATAGAAATTTTTCAATCACCATTCTTGATGGTTGATCCACCTCTGGTTCTTAAAGAGCTAGTATAGCTCATTCAAAAGACCACGGGACCTCTTTCATCAACCTATCCTTGTCTTAGAGACTAGGGAACCGGAACAGAAACAAATGATGGATAGCAGTCTTTCTCATGCTGAGGTTTGGGAAGCGTTATGTATGATTGGGCAGGGTTAGCCAACATACCTTGTGTATAACATGGATCATGAATTCTAATTATCAAGGTAGTAGAACGATTCTTAAAACGTGAAATTACGAATATACGGCAAAAATACGACCACATTTCTGCAATTAAATTACGAACAACTTTTCATTCCAACCCCGTTCAAAAAAAACCGTTCCATCCAACCAGCTAGAAATTGTCCGCCAATATGAACCCTAATTTGTCTAGTAGACGAAACTTCACCACTACCAATTATAAATACATACTCTTAGCCTTGCAAATATTGTGCATCAAAGAGCAGAATATTTTTCAACACCTGTAAGACGCATATTTTGTGAGCATAATAACGTTTCATCATATATCCAGTTGCCCAACATTGATCATGCTCGAAGCGTTTTTTATGAGTTCCTTTCGCACGTCCACCTGGAAAACCCCAAGGTAACATCATAAATCAAACGTTACCACAAGTTCATTTTAGCAGCTGTGTTTGAGTTGCCAACCAGATCAATGGAATCAAATCAACTTCAGGTTTGAGTGTGTGTACGATTTTCAATTATTTCAAACGTTGGGTTTCAGATACTTCCAAGTTCAATAAATAAAGATGGTTTACCCGGGCACCCATAAGGGAGGAGAAGACGATACTGGCCTCAGCAGCATCTTCAACCGTTAGCTGCTTCAGCAATCTTCTTTCCGGATCTAATGTCGTTTCCCACAATTGTGTTGGCATCATCTCACCCAAACCTACATGCAGAGCACAACACATGAAATACAAAAAAAATATGCAAAACCAAAAAAAAATATGATTCCTCAGATGAAGCATGGTTCAAAGCAAAAACCTCGATGCCCACAGTAATATACCTTTGAACCTTTGAATGTTGTATGATGCATTAGAAGGTAAAGTACTCTGCAGCTTCTTAAGCTCTGCTTCATCGTAACAATAGTAGGCCTGTTTTCCCCTCTCAACCTGAGCAGTGATGAAAAACAAAACGAAGGTGTAAGGGCTAAAAGTAATCAGTTTTCAGTAATACATACAAGGAGAAAGTGCACCTTATAAAGAGGAGGGACCCCAACATATATGCATCCTTCATCAAACAAAGCCCTCTGCAAGGAAGTATTATTAAGAATCATACAACAGTTTTTTAAATCTTCTGATGTGTATGTATGTAACAGAACCTGGTATCTGAAGAAAAATGTCAGCAACAAAGTTCGAATATGGGCACCATCAACATCAGCGTCTGTCAAGATGATGATTTTATGGTATCGAAGTGCATCCTTCTTGAAATCCTCTCCCTACAAACAGAAATTTTTATTGGACATGATGCTTAATAAAATTAAAAGGTAATATACAGGTTATAGGGGGTCAAGAAGGACAAACCTTGACTCCAAGTCCCAGCCCAAGAATAAGATTCTGAATCTCTTCATTCTTATACATGGCTGCCTCATCCTTCCTTTCTACATTCAAGATTTTTCCCCTTAGAGGAAGGATAGCCTGTTTGAAAATAATTTATTACAAAGTCATCAGGAACCCCCAGCTACACTAAGAACTCAACACGACATTATGATGCTCTAATCCAGTTATCGCCTTCTTTTTTATCAGAAGATTTTCATCCTAAAGCAAAGGTAAAGGTGCAAAGTAAAGCATAGAGGTTTAGTAATAAAATTACAAAATATGATCACCACAAAAGAGTGTAAACCTGAAAACGTCTATCTCGGCCTTGCTTTGCACTACCACCTGCTGAATCTCCTTCAACTATAAATATTTCTGCAGTAAAGTAATAAATGAAGTTTTGTGATCAAAACCAGGTTTTTAAGGTTCAAGAAAAATATGCATGCCTAATAAGAGTGAACAACAGCTTTTGATAGGGAAAAAAAAAGAGTGAATGTCAAAGAACTAAATGACATTCTCTACAAGAAACAGGATAAATAATAGATGAGTACAAAGAAAAAATGGACATGCATATGACTTTGATGTAGTTTGACTGGATAGGTATTTCCATGCCATTTAAAGGGGAACAATTATTACAAATTTAAAAGGTGAAATGATATTCAAATGCTTGAGTGAGGGGACAAGATTTGCACCAGCTTCTTCGGGATTTGTGGCAGAACAGTCGGCAAGTTTTCCAGGAAGAGATGAGGATTTCAAAACACTTTTCTGCCTCACTAGCTCCCTTGCTCGCTTTGCTGCTAGAGCTGCCTATAATTGAAACCAAAAGATGCACATTGTTCATCAAGGGCAGGTAGACAGACCACCCAACTGAGACGTTCAGATTTAAAAAAATGTTAAAGATTCAATGTAGACAAACCTTGAGAGCATTCATAGACTTTGAGAGAATAGAATCCAATACATCTGGATGCAACTCCAAATACTCAGTTAGGTACTCCTGAATGCTCTGGTCAACCGCTTTGCGGACCTCCGGATTCCCTAACCTTGTCTATCAGCCACGGATAACATCAGACAAATTTGACAAATTTTTGCGGTGGTATGTTTAATAAAACAAAACATCCTAAGATTTTGGTACCTTTGTTTGCCCTTCAAACTCTGGATTTGGAACTTTTACGGATATAACACAGGTCAATCCCTCCCGCACGTGTTCACCACTTAATGTAATATCTTTCTCCTACAGTACAGAAGTAATATTTTAAGTACATTTATTAGGGAAGAGGGCATGGTGAATTACTGGATACATTTCATTTTAAACAAATAATACTATAGGAGGAAAGACAACAGAGTGGTCTGAAGCTCCTCGAGGCTAATGTTTCACCTTGATAATCTTTGATTTCCTTCCAAGATTGTTAAGAGTTCTTGTCAATGAAGCCTTAAAGCCATCAATATGTGTACCACCATCGACTGTGCGTATACTATTAGCATATCCCAACAGTGTGTCAGAATAAGCATCTGCACACCTGAAAACAAAACAAAATAAGCCAAACAAGAAAAACAAAATTTCAAAGAGTTTAAATAATCATGCAACCAGGAATAAGAATCTAACCATTGAAGAGCAACATCTATTGTGACCCCATCTGTTTCCTTTCTATACCCAAATACATCATGCAGCGGTTTCTGAAACATCAATCCATCAAAATAAAGCAAGTATAATTACGTCAAAATATTGAAGGTTGTGCTCAAGTTTAAATTATGATCGAACAAGCTAAAGACAAATATTGTCTCCATTCAGTGTTCCCAGTTCTTGTAGTCTTTACTCTTTACTAATGAAAGTAAAGACAATGAAAAGAAAACCAATTACTTGAAAACATACCTTATCAGTATTTAACCATTTCACATATTCAATTAATCCACCAGCATAATAGTACTCAGTAAACAAAATTTTCGCAGAATCTTCAGCTTCCTTTCTAAGAGTAATCGTTAGCTGCAAAAACCAAGCAAAAGGAGTCAAGGGTATCCACATATAACTGATACACACACAGACTAACTATTTAAAAAAGATATTGGTAGCTGGAGATTTGCAATACAATCAAAGGCAGTGGAGGCCCATACTCCAGTCATACTAACTCTCACAAGAAAAATAAAATCAATGCTAAACAAGCCCTTAAGGCTTAAGCCCAGTTATGCGGGATCAGCAATATGAATCTACATCTTCCACTTATTATAGTCAATTATAGTTACTCATAACCTGATCACATATTATAAGGCCACATTGTTTGTTCCCTGTGGATCCTTCCAATTCCTTACATCTATCGGATTCTCTCTTCTCAACAGTTATGGATATTAACTAATTACTGTCACTTGGATAATAAAGTCCAAAACAACCCACATTGAAGACACTGATGCTTCAGTAGCCTCCACCATGCAAGGATTCAAACAAGAATCCACCAACATACAATAAAACTGACCAAATTAACCATGATCTCAAAACAAAATGCCCAAGCTCTAAAATTATATGTACCTTTGGATTAAGAAAAGCAAGCTCTCTAATTCGACCAGCAATGGTGTTGTAGTCAAACTGAATTTCAGTGGTAAATACTGCATAAAAATTTCAGAAACACAAAAAATTAAGTTCAATACTAAAGCATTAATGTTAACTGTTAAGGAATCAGAATTGCATAGAAAGAAACAACCATATGTAAGAAGGTTCTTTCAGTGTTTACCATCTTTGTCTGGCCAAAACCTAATACATGTCCCTTGACGATCTCTAGTGTCGGAAGTAAGAGTATGAGAGCTTAAAGTAGTAACAGGTTTACCACGGACATAACTCTGCTTGTACTCCATACCATCACGCCAAACTGTGACTTGTAATGCCTGTTATTTGAATAAATAAATCAAGTATGAGACACTAACAGGACATGAATTGAGCTTCCATGAACCAGCTTCTATTAAAACAATGGCTTTTTGTACATTGAAATAGATTCAACCTTTCATGATGAAAAGAAACCAGTGCTATGTCTCCAGTAACGCACATATTGACAGTCAAAATAATTACCATCAAATTAGTTCGAGATGAAAGTACTAGATTATTTATATAGTAAATTACACAACCCCTCCACCCCCAACCCCAATTAAATTAGGGAACTTATCACAAAACTACTTGTTTAAAGGGCAAAATTTACACCAACACCCAACTTTGGATTTTGTTATCAAAAGGCCACCCAAAACCCTTTACCAGTAAAACTCATCAACAAAGGCTCTAACAAGGTAGACTTTGAGGGGCAAGCTCATAATAACAATACAGTTTTTCTATCTACTTGATTTAGAAACTAAGACCTAAAAAAGAAATAATGAACCCTATAAAAAAATCACAATTTTATTCCAAAATATCAAATTTAACCAAATCTTTCCCAATAAAACTTCTTATAATGTGCCCTAAGACATTATAGAAAATTCACAGCAATGCCCAACTTTGGATTTTGTTACCAAAAGGCCCCCCCGAAAACCCTTTCCCAGTAAAAATTATCAACAAAGGCTCTAACAAGGTAAACTTTGAGGGGCAAACTCATAATAATAATAATATAGCACTGGTAAATTGTTTTTTAAATGTAGAAATAAGTATTTGTGGCTTTTTGCTCAAGAAACCCAAATCTTGGGTGGTTTTCTATAATTTCCCTATATATCTGAAAACTCCCCTAGTTTGTGGGTGGTTTTGGATAATTTAATCTTATTTATAACATGAAAATTGTAGCAAGAGAGATGCATACAGGAGCAAAATAGTAGAAAGCGTAGCTAAAAACCAAAAACATAGGCAGCCAGAGAACATGAGAAAGAAATTATTACCTCAGATAATGCATTAACAACAGATAAGCCGACACCATGTAATCCACCTGAAACACTATAACCACTACTAGAACCACCAAATTTTCCACCTGCATGCAATACCTACATAAAGTTCATATTGATAAGTTAACAATGAACTTGGGCATAAATGCTCCTTTCAATTGTTTCATTGTCCCAAAGTGATTATAAAGGACTAAAACAAGATCTCCATTAATAGAAGATTCAGAATACAATGTCATCATTTATCAATTGCATATAAAACATACTCCCTCCGTTCAGAAATACATGATGTTTTAGCTCAATTTTCTTGTTCAATAATATTTGATGTTTGACATAATTTAACACATTTTTTCCAATATTATCCCCATTGATTAAAAAGAATAATAACCATATAAAATAGAAAAGGAAAGATCTCCACAGAATTTTGGGGTATTTAAGTCAAATCACATCATTTCTTAATTTTAGACACAAAACCTAAAACATCATGTATTTGTGAACGGAGGGAGTACATTATAAATGTATTTTAGTTAATATGTCGATGATAGAATCAAAATTTTACTGACATGCAAAACTGACTCTCATAAAAAGCTCTCCACCAAAAGAACTCCAAAATTTTATAGCCAAAGAGCAGAAATATACCGTCAAGACAGTTTCCAAAGAAGATTTCTTTGTTGCTGGATGCAAGTCTGTAGGAATCTGTGACAAAAAGGAAAAGAAAAAGGTTAGAGAATATACCAGGAACGTTCACATGTACAACAACAACAACAACAACAACAACATTGACCCAGTGCAATCTGGTGGGCCAAGATGGGGTACCCCTAGCTTAACGGAAGGGGGGAGGGCACCCGAAAGACCCATAAAATGACGTTCGGTAAATGTAAGGGCATGAGGCATTCATGTGAAGTGAAAACAGGGAACTCTGGAGCAATTTAGAAAGAATGCAGCAGAATAAATTCAACGATCAGATATTGTAACAAACTGCTGATGATTCTAGAACCTCAAGTTCATCTACATGCAGAATAGATAAATGAGTATACAGTAACACAGCTAAGAGTCATACCCCACGTCCATTGTCTGTAATGCTGACAGAATTATCAGAAAGCAAAACAACTTCAACCTTAGATGCAAAGCCTGCTTGAGCTTCATCAACCGCATTATCCAATATTTCATAGACCTGAATTCAATACCTTTAGCTACATATAGTTTCAAAATTACTTGAAATTAAAGAGAGTAGATGGTAAGAGTGACACCAAACAGATTAGGTTGTAAGGGTACCAAATGATGCAAACCACGAGGGCCTGTGCTTCCAATATACATTCCTGGTCTCTTCCTAACAGGATCCAACCCTTCCAAAACCTGCAACACGTAGCCATTACAACACACAAAATAAACAAAAAAAGAAAAACACCAATTATTAAATTAAAGATGTGGAAGACACCGAGTTGAGATGGGTTATAATTCATCAAAAGTAGATAGCTTGAGATGTGTTTCCAAAGCCGTGGAAAGCAATAAACAGCCATACATATATTGCAAAATTTTCTGATTTTTAGCCCCAAGACCCAACCCAGTATAAGAATATTCAGTGCAGAAAGCACAATTCAGCTGCACTATTTCACATCACCTGAATTTGCTCAGACCCATAAGCTTTTGAGGCTGCAGTCTGCGGAGCCTCAGTGGACATAAATGCTCTTGTAGAGACCACATTTCTCACTACATCACGACTTGAAACACTTGTTAACCGCAACGACGCCCTATAAATCCAAGCATCTTCCTGTTAACAACCTTACAAAAGCCTAAGCCAGGAACTTGACATTATAAAAAAAATTCAATTCGATCCTCCTGTCAGAAACTCAGCAACCTAAACAAGCTCCTCTGTGTTCAGAGCTCCTAACCCACCCAGCAATTTCACATTTATAGGGTTAATCTATCCTCTATACTGAATCCTCGTGTTCGCCCCCTCAAACCCACACGTAAAGAGCGAAGTGGGAAGAAATACTACGGTATCCGTTCCTAAAACAAAAAAGAATTGCAAACAGGAACCAGTAATTTCAAGGCTTAATTACAATGTCATGTCGAGGGGGGAATACCTGGAAGAGAAGGATAAAGGGCGAAAGAGAGAGAGAGGAGTAGAGCAGTTGGTACGAAGAGCGGAGTGAGAGAGGAAAAAACGAGAAGCCATGAAGGAAAGACAACTAGGCCTTCTCAGAAGCACCAACGCCATTCAAATACCCTTTTCTACAACTTCATCCACATCCACAGAGTCCCTCCTCCGTTTTGGAGGTTTTGTGGGGGTTTCTTGTTTTCTTCTGAGCTTCACAACTTCAAGGGTGATAAAAGTGACGCCTTAAACCCTATTCTCTCCTCAACCCTCCTCGAGTCGTTTATTTCGATTTCGACTTCTGGGCGCCAGACACACACTAGTCTTTTTTAGTTTGGACTCAAAATGTACGTATTATTTTATTTCAAAACTAGTGTTATTCCCTTGTATGGGTTTAATATAAAAATTATTTTATAAAAATTATTTTCGACTTGTTCTTAAAAAAAAAATTCCGATGACATTTTTTACGACTAAATCACACTTTTTAGCGTTATTTATGTACTTTGTAAGAATTTAATATAAAAATTATTTATAAATTATTATTATCGACTTGTTCTTAAAAAAATTTACAAACACATTTTCACAAATCACACTTCTTTTAGTAAAGAATTACAAAATATTAATTTGTTAGTTGGTGGTGATTTTTAGGATCGTGGAAAAAGTGGGTAGGTGAAAGTGGTTTAAAAAAATTTTAAAAAATATTATTTTCTTAGTAAATTCAAAAAAAATAATTTATTAATGGGTTGGGTGGTGGTTTTTGAGATAGTGGGCAAGTTAAAGTATTTTAGAAAAAAAAATATTTAAGTGACTCAAATTTTTACAAAGACTTGGTTTTTGCTTTATAATTGTACTAGGTAGATGTTATTTTACTTATTTTTTAAATAGGTGTTGTTAAGAGATAATGAGAGTGAAGTATTCATCATATTCATTGTAGACACTTTTGTTTTATCAGGCTTGACAATCATACGATAATTACGGCTTTCAATTTCTCTTAGTTTTAAACGGCTGAATTTGTCATATAAGTCAAACTATAGCTATAAATAGGATGTACAATTCATTGTAAATAATCAAGGAAATCAGTTCAAATTTCTCTCTCAAATATTCACAACACATTATCAACACAAGAGTTTCTCAAAACAAAAACCAACTGAGTGGCTAGATATCTTGAAGGTAGTATATATTTTATACTGCTTTCAATTTTCTAAACCATAATTTTATGGATCATTGTTTTAATGGCTCGATGATATGAGAGCTTGGCTTTCTTCTTCTTCATGTATCTTGAAAATACAGCCTTCTTCTTCTTCTTCATGTAAATCTTCTTTTTCTTATAGAAGAATTTTGAAAGAAAGCTTTTGCAAAGGTTGAAAGTTTTTTTGTACTACGTTTGTATTATCTGATTTACAATTATATTGAAAGTTCACGTTTGAGTTTCCTTGTACAAGTAAACAAAGTGCAAATTTTGATAAGACAAAAGAGTTTTCAAATCCCTAGCTACTACTCTTCATGAATACTATGCATTTTAAAAATAAATTTTTACTTCACATGTGTGTACAACACCATGTTCTCATTGTTTTGGTTTTTTGATATTATCCTTCTTTATCATTCTCATGTATGCAAGCTTACGTGTTCAACAAAAAGGAGAGGACATTGTTTTGTTTTTTTTTGTTTACATGTGTACGATACATTTTAATAAGACCAATTACATATCATAAGTACACACTTTTCTTTTATTAGGCACTTTTGTTTTATTAGGCTTGACAATCATACGACAATTACGACATTCAATTTCTCTTAGCTTTATACGGCTGAATTTGTCATGTAAGTCAAACTATGGCTATAAATAGGATGTACAATTCATTGTAAATAATCAAGGAAACCAGTTCAGATTTCTCAGGTTTCCCTCCCAAATATTCATAACACTTGTAACTTTTTACTTATTATATTTACCCTAATCATCAATATTTCGGGTGCACTATTTTCATACAATGAAATATGTGAGTAAATCAGGAACGTTAGATTAAACAAATGATCGAGATTAGACAATATGGGTTTAGTGGAATATAGGAAAAATAGGTGGTTCATTTATAGTAGCAACACGGGTAAATAACCTAATTTTTCTGTTCAGAGACAAAATTACTCTTTCTAACAAATTTATCCCCCAAAAGCAACGCTTGCAATATTTCTAGGTTTATCAATGGCTTCTTCTACCATCGTTGCATCGTCGCTATGTCTCTTCGGCCCCAATTCCATGCTCATTCTAACTCTTCTCCTTCTCTCCCTTTCTCCCATCAAACGACGAGTACAAGGCTACGCTCGACTCCTCTTGACGTCTTTACCATTCTTCTTGAGGTAAAGGATATTTCTTTTTTGAATGGTTTAAATTCGGCATTTGCATCTTTCTTGATGCATTTTAATCTCATTCTTCATCTTCAATTCCATCCTAAGATGCTCCTAATTCTGATCTTTGTAATGTATTTTTAAAATATAAATTTCTAGATTTATTATTGAATAAGAATTGATGTTGGAATGTTGGTTGTTGAATATTTTGAATCTAATAAATGTAATATCCGCTAAATTCTAAATAAAATAAAATGGGTAATTATCCCAATAAATTTTTTTCTCTCTCTAAAGTAGAAAACTTAATAATCTTTATAATTTCATATTATATTATGAAAGGTTATAAAAGTTTATTACAATGGCAATTAAGAATTTATTTAAATACATTAAGCAAGTCGAGTATTTATTCAAATACTTTTCTCTTATAAAGAGAGTTTAAATATTTTTATAATTTCTTAATAAATTATAAAAATTTAATAAATGAGTATCAAAATGGCAAATAAAAATTCACACAAATATAAGGCATATTAATTTCGAATTTTATTTAATATCATACTACAATACAAGTAAAAATATAATAGCAA
Organism: Fallopia convolvulus; assembly: GCA_964016875.1. NCBI lineage: Eukaryota > Viridiplantae > Streptophyta > Magnoliopsida > Caryophyllales > Polygonaceae > Fallopia > Fallopia convolvulus. The sequence goes on along the minus strand of OZ024718.1, from coordinate 32,990,087 downwards.
AATAAAAAGGGGCGAGAGGGGGGACTCGAACCCGAGACCTCTTGCACCCTTCCAATGCTCACACACTCATCCGCTATGCTATTGTAACTCTTCTACCCAATTCACCATCTTTTTTATAATAATAAGGCCACTTTCTTCTTCTTCTTCAAGAGTCAAATTGAAATCAGATTGAATTGACGTAGAACCAATACATGAAATTCTTGCCTTCCACTCTTCTCAATTGCTTCCAAGACCATCTAAAACATTGCATCATCCATAGTCACCATTCAACTAACACAAAATCAACCTATCCTCATCAATTTCCTTCTCCACAATTGTTTCATCCATGGAGTGGAGGATCCATGGAGCCTCTCCTTTTGCCTATTTAAAGGCTGAAAAACTCACTACAAATTCACACAAGCAATTTCCTCCCCTTCTTCTTCATAATCTCGTTCATATTTCAAGCCTAAAAGCCCCAAATCAAATTTTTTCCAAATCTGATTTTTATACAAAAATTCATTCTTCATCTCCCATGGCCGTCGGGGCACCACCACCCCCTGGCCGGACCACCGCCGTCCTCGCGCGAGCCCGCCGCCGCCCAGGAGTCGCCTCGTCGGAGCTCCTTCCCTCGCCCTAGTGTCCGTCGTTCACGTACTGAACTTCTCTGGTATTACACGTGAAAGGAGAAGGAGAAAGAAGAAGCAAGTTTGGGCCTTTGTTTGATTTTTGGGCTGTAGCAAAAATTAAAAGAATAGGTCCAATATTTTTTTTAGGCCCATCAGAAATTCTATGAAGGAAAAAAATAGAAGGAGTTTAGCCCAAAAATCTGTCCGTCTCGTTTTACGTGCCCAATCCTGTCCCGTTTTCGCTCGGTATAATTCTCGACTCGTATTTTAATTTTTATCTTTTTTAATATAATTTTACATATATATAATAATTATTTAAATAAATAGAATCAATATCATAAGTGGATTATTAAATTAGGAAATAATGTTGGTAAGTCATTAAATAAATCCCAACAAATTATAGGAATAATATAAATGACTTTAAAGCATGAAAATTCTGATTTTGAAAATAATGTTAACTTAGTCATATTTTTATCCTAATATAAAAAAATAGGGTAAGATAAGGAGATTTAAAATAACTAGGTTCTATTAAAAAGGAAAATAGACTTACATGTCTTTTAATCCTATTATATGCTTTGGGATAATAATAATAAGATATTTTTGAATAAATTATTTTAATAAGAAAAAGTATGGATTAAATAAATTAAATAAATAATTTTCATGTGCTTTTATATAAAAAGGTAGAATATGATAGACATGGGAAAATTATCAAATAAAATCATGGGATTAAAATACTAGTTTTATATACTTGGAAGAGTAATATAAATATTATGTGTACTTTATTTGAAGCTTACTATATAAATAAAAGAGCTAGAACAAATTGTTGGAAAAATAGTATCTTAAGACTTTTTATAATATAAAAAGGGGTGGCATGTCTTTTAAAGAGCACATAATAAACTTAAATATATTTTGATAAGATATTTATATGGGAAGTATGATATAATTATTGTTTAAAAATAATATTTGGAAACCTACCATGTAAGTAAAGTGATAGAATAAGCATATTATAATATGTTATGTTAATACCTTTTATATCATAAGGTGGTTCCATGTCTTTAAAAAGATTTGATAATAAGAGGAAATTATAATAAAGATATATTCTAGTATTTAAAAAGATATTATATGATTAAGTTGGGTAAAAAGATAATAATAAGGGATTAATATATAATATTAAAAGGGCATTTTTGGACTTTTCACATCATAGGAATGATTGTCATGATCAACATGATTTATAAATATGGGAAGTATTTTTAATAAGATAAAGTAGTCTTAAAAGATATTTTTATGATTAAGTTGAATAAAGATAATGGATATATTAAGATTATGTTATACACATAATTAATGGCATAAAATTGTAAGCATGTTAGTTTGTTAAAAGATATCTTATATAAAAATATATAAAAGATAAAAAAAGATATTATTATCTTAGATATAAATAAATAAATTATATGCTCCTAGTTATAAGATAATGTTATAAGGTATGTTTCTATCTTATAAACTAAAAGATATATGGGTAAATTAATTAATGGATAATAAGATATTATTAAATATTATACTTGGATAGTTACCATAATAAGTATAGTAGAGATTTCTATTTAAGAAAAGTTCTAGAAAAAGCCTTATTACTTTATAAGTATATTTATAAAATATGGTTTGTCTCCTCTGAAGAAACTAAAAAGAGAAGGATGTTATAATAAGAATATATTATAAAGATTTAAGAAGATCTTATATGATAAAGGGGATATTAAAATAATAATAAGAGAAATAAAAGATTTTCAACTACAAGGGTATTTTAGACTTTTTACACCCTAAGATGAGTTCTTATAAAAACAATATTTCATATAGTTATGAAAACTACGTCTTAATGATTATATAAAGATATTATCCTTGCTTGGTTATAATAAGAAAATAATAAATTTATCTAAAACAAATATTAACCTTAAGTTAATGAGTATTTAATAATTTGAATATTACTAAACTTTGATCTTCAAAGGATAATAATAGTTAAATTCAAATAAAGAATTTATAAGAAATACAAGGATATTACCAATATAAAATAATAATAAGGAATATTATTATTTAATTCATCTCCACCTAAATTATTATTATAATAATTTAGTAATTAATTCTCTTATAAAAAAAGAATATAAGAGATATTTAAAACTTTAAAAGAATTAAAGAAATTCTTATTAAAGTTCGTTCGTACCTCTCATGTCGATAGGTCGAGTCTCCGTTCCGAGTAAAGTCAACGATTCCGTTCGTTCGTTCGTACACAGTCGTAAAAGTTAAGGCAAGTGAAATTCTCCCTTGTGACCTTTATATTTCATTTCCGTAAAATTCTCGATGTTGGGAACGACTTGTGTGCTAAGTAACGAATGAACCTAGGAAATACCGATTGTTAGATATAACGACCATTGTTAGTATAGTTCGCTATTAATATTTGATAGGATTATTTATGCTAGTGTGATTATGGCCTTGATTGTTTATGGTCTCGTTCAGAGATCAACGTCGAACGAACTAGTAAGGGGCGCGGAATAGCCGACGCCTCTATATAATCTTACTAAGTCGTAAGTGCCTACGTGTTTGAAGTACGACTTTCGGGATCATGATCCCATCCGCTCCGATTGCAAGGAGGGATGAGCGCACTCTAGCTAAGTGTCGGGAAACTGGGTTTCCCCTTGGTGGATCGGGCCACCCAAGCCCTCACCCTTCTCTTTAAAAATCATTAATGAAATCGAATATTTTTCGTCACTACATAAGATAAGTGCCCCATGCACATTTAAGATACCAAAACCGGACCGGTCTCAAATGATCGATCCGGTTCTCGGTTCGCTCAGGGCGCGAGAGGGTTTTTAACTTGTCTGAATTAATAACGTTCCCAACACAATCTCGATTCTAAAAGAAGGCTACAATCTAGTAGATCTTCTCTCGTTTATCGAGCTATCTCCGCTCGAGATATGCTCTCCTTCGTACCATTAAAGCCCCACATAAATAAGCCATCGCAAACACAACCCTAATATTTCCCTCGATACTACTTGAAATTACCAAAATGCCCTCGGGAAGTTCCATTCCCGCTTGCTTAGTCTCTTAGACTAATTCTTCTTTTCCGCATGTTTGCCTGGCATTTTATCGCCCCTCGCGAATTATGTCAGAACCCAGGAACCCTAGCAAGGCGTAAGGTGAAGTGAAGTGAAGGAAGGTCAAGAACTGTCAAGATGTATTTATAATTTCATGTTGGTTTTAGTTTCGCTTTGTTTCATGAACAAGATGGTTTTGCTATTCGATTTCAAGGAACTTTAAGCTTGAAAATAATGTAAGATGTTTTGTAAGAACCAAGTCTCCTTCGGGAGCACCTTTTCTATTTGATGAATTATGTTTATTTCCGCATTAATAATGTTCTATATCATTCTAAAAGCCTTGAGTGACTTTGTACGGTAAAGTCCGAGGTCACTGGCGGTAATACCCAATGTTGTAAAATAGGGGTGTTACAATAAATGTGTATCTATTGAATTATAGCTTGAGGATGAAATCTGGTGCATTGATCGTTGTATTGATTGTTTCAATGGTTGTCCTAAAAAATATATTGATTATTTTGTTGGTTCACATCTCTGTATGATGAGGTTCATTGTAAGCACTATTACAATTCATTGGTTTTTTGTTCATGGTAGTTATTATGTCATGATAATAGGTTCATGATAAATGTTATTTTGATTCATGACATTATTATGGTTTATGTCTCTTGGTCCAACCTATATATGACATTACCTAACTTATTTATACTTGATATCTACCAAGCTTATATATACTCGATATAATCGTGTCACTCATAAGTGACTATAACTTCTCCTCTCAATTCCATAGTGCAAATATGATTAGGGAAAAGACTTCTTATTTTTTGTTACTAATTCTCTATCAATTCTAATTCTTCATTTTTAGGTTACTGATTATTTTATGAAAGTAGTCTTGTAAGTTGATGAGTTAATATACCATTCTATTTTTGATTGCAAGTTGATGACTTTTGACATCATGTTTGTCTTGTGTGAGATGAAGTTTTTATTTTGATGTGCATTTGTCCAAATGAATATTAGATACCGCCTCAGCAGTATGATTCAAAGGATTTGGTGGTGTGTCTAATGATGCAAATTCTGAATGTTGTTGCTTGCCCTTGGTACGGAGACACCGCTATAATAAACATCATATTCATTACATATTTTGGTGATTTTGTTTGAGTTTAAATGTTTGGATATCAGCTTTTTAAAATGATCATGTCATTTGGTAGTTTATTAGTTCAAATGGTAGAGCAATGTGTATGTGCGCATAAATGTGGGTTCAAATCCCACATAGGCTAACTCTTTATACGGTTTATGTCTTTTGGTTCATGGTAGTTCTTTTTTTAGTTCATGTTTTTATATACTTAAGTTCATGATAGTTTATCTTACAACTGATGTATTTTAAGTCATACTAGTTGTTAATCTTTATTCATTTGGTTCATGTTTTTATAAACACAAGTTAATAATATTTCATCTCACGGTTCATGACTTCTAGTTCATAAAAGTTGGTCTATTGGTTCATGTCCTTATATGGTTAGGTTCATAACAATTATCAAAAAGGTTCATTAAAATTAATTCACAACACTTGTTATTTTGTCTCATGTATTCATAAATGGTATTTAGTTGGCTCATGTCTTTATACGGTTAAGTTCATAACAATTGTCAATAAAGTTTAGGAAATGTAATTCATTTTTGTCACATAATCTAGTACATAAACTTATTTTGTGGGTTCACACCTTTATACAATTAGGTTCATAACAATTATCAATAAGGTTCACAAAATTTAATTCACAATACTTGTTACTTGTGTCATGTATTCTAGTTCATAAATGGTATGTGTTCATAATTTGGTATGCTAGGTTCATAATTTATGAGCATGTGTTAACAAAAAATGCTCTAAGCTCTAAGTTGATCATTTGAGCATTTTGTCGAACACATGGTATGCGGTTAGATGAGCATTGACCATTAGCCTTTGTTTCAATCAAAAATTTGAAATTGTAAAGAAAAACATACACAATCTACATAGGTTTGATTAAAATCAACAAAAATCAGTCCAAAAATACAAAAAAACATGTAAATCGAAGTACCAAGCTCCAAATTTTGAAAAAAACTCCAAATGTGAACTTGAAACCATAGAAAAGAGATCTATAGAAAAATCAATAAAGAGAGAATATAAATTGGGGCCAAAATCAATAAAAAAGCGAGCCAAATTAAAAGAAGCAAGAGGCAACAAGAATGGAGAAGATTCAATCGAAAAAGTCGAGTAAAATACACGCTCTAAAGATTGAAGAAGAGTCCTACATCTTTTGTTCAATGCTCGATCAAACGGCTTAAAAGTGCTCGCATATTACACAATAATATTATTTCGCATCTGATCGTGATTCCCCTCTTACATTGTAAAACAGAAGCCATGTCATTCCATAATCAATTGCTTATAAAAAAAAAATTATATATGATTTGGTTGAATAAATTAATTTGAATTTTTTTAATAAATATAATAACAACTTTTACTTTCTTGCATATGCACAATACATTTTATAAAATAGATAACATATTTATATAATTTTATATGTATATAATTTTCTATCTATTTGTGGATGTTTTCTATATTAATTTAATGTATATTTTTATTTATTAGAAACACTTGTACTTCAAGTATATAATTTATCTCTATATGATGATATGTTTGTCTAAGTAACTGATTTATTAGGCCCTTGATAATTATTAAAGCCTCATAAGTACATTTTTTTTTGTTTTGTTTTCCCTCCCTTGCTCGCGCTCTCAACTTTCTCGCCTCTCAACTTCATCGCATACAACTTTCGATCGTACAGTTGATTTCATCATTCTCTCTTCTCCAATCAATTTCGTATTGTTATGTTGATTGTTTCAAGTGTCTTTCATTGTTCTTCTTCATCTTGTGTTTAGTTTGATGTCGTTTTTAGGGATTTCAATCATCTACGGGTTTTTTTTGTCAATGTGATGTTCAATTTTGGTCAAATTTGTGTTTGGATTTTTCTTTTTGTTTGCTTGTTCAATTTGTTTTTAGTGTTCATTTTATCGATTTGAAGATTTGTTCAATATAATGATAGTAGATGTAGGACATTTTTCGTTTGATGGAAGTGTTTTCATTTTTGGTCGATTTTGTGTTTTGATTTGGCTTTTTGGTTTGCATTGTTTATTTTTGTGCATGTTGTGATGTCAGTTTACCGGGTTTATATTTCGTGAATATTGATGATAGTTTGTAAATATGAATAGAACATTAACGTTATGTGATGATAATTGTTAATATTTTTGACAATATGTTAACGATGATAGTGTTTTTTTTGTTGGAAATTGGGTTGGTTTGTTTTATTTGATTTTTGTGATGACAATAGCTTTTTCTTTTATGCATATTGTGATGTCACTTTAACATGCTTATATATCTTGATATAGTGATGACTTTATGTGATAAGATCTATTAATATTGATGATAATATGTTAATTATTTTTGTTTCAGTTGATATTAGTGATGACAATGTTTTTTGTGATAACAATAGCTTTTTCTTTTGTGCATGTTGTGATGTCACTTTAACATGTTATATATCGTGATACAGTGATGACCATTGTTAATATTAATGGAAATATGTTTATTTGTGATGAAACATTTTAATTAAGTTGTTTTTTTGCAGGATAAACAATGGACACTAAGAAATTGGAATACTGTATATGTCACCTGAATCAAAACGCTAAATTGGAAGAGCAAACCTATATCATGATTTAAATATTTTCCACCTTATAAAGTGTCACCTGTCATCTGATAATTATGATAGGTTATGTGAGGGATGATTATGATAGTTGTTTAACTAGTTACTAGTTAAAAAAAATAGGGGAGCGCTCTGGTACAATACATATTATGGTGTAAGCGTGTGGTTAACCAAAGGCTGTTGGATTAGGATAAGTCAATGGCTATTAATTAAAGATCATAGTAGGATATATGAGGTTGTTGTGGAGAATAAAAATAAGGCTTATTTGAAAAAGAAAATTACGAGATATGGCCAAGATTTAAGGGATAACGACGTTGAAAATAATTAGAAAAATAATTAAAATTTTGAATATGTTGGATTGGATTTTAAATTTAGAAGTTGCTAAATTTAAGGGATTGTGAAATAAAAAAAAACATGTTTTCATTATTTATGGCAGTTGCATGATTTTTATAAAAATCATATAATCGAATTTACAAATACAAAACATCTGCAGAATCATTGAATATCTATTAGTTGACATTTGAATAACTCAATATGATTGATTGAAAAAATATAGAATCGTAGAATATTTGTAGCCAAGGTTTGAACTACTCAATTTGATTGTTTGAATAATTATAGAATCATAATATATATAGTTGATGTTTGAATAACTCAATATGATTGTTTGAATAATTACAGGATTGACCCTTTTTTAACGTTTGCATTATTTAGGTTAAATAAGTATTCGTCTTACCATGAAAATCGATTCGCTATAGGTTGAATAACTACATAATAAAATGGGTGGATACGACAAAAATATGAATCTTATATGAACATTGAATATATAAATGTAATACATTAAATAAGACAAAAATAGGGATGGTTACATCTTGAATCTACTATATATATAAAAGCAATAAGGTTTGGAGCCTCCACGTTGCGCCATCTCATCATTTTCCACATGTCATCTTGAGAATGCGCCACCTTGGATTTTGCCACGTGTCATCTTTTTATTAAGCCATGTCATATCATTTTTTACATGTCATATGCCACATCGTGTTATTTTTTCCACTGCACTTACATGTCATATTTAACTAAAATTATAAATAAAAAATAATCTAATAAATATATTAATTAAAAAATTATTACAACTCTCTTCCTCCTTCTTTGCCATCTTTATCAAATTTTCCATAGAACTTATTGTTAGGATCGAGTACATGATCCGACGACAAGAGCCTTGCACTCGACAACTATGACCGTAGTCGGCCCTCTCCCACTAATTCCCCTTCGTTCCGCTTGCATGCGGAATCAATATCACCTTTAATTATCGCGGTTTTGCAATCCAATCGTCCTTGACACAGATTATAGTCTATTAATAGTAGACGAGAGGTTTTAATGGCACCAAGAAGCCTCCCATTGGGTTAACAACTGGGATGAAGAAAATGGCATTGGAATTTTTTAAAGTGATAAATCCACTTTTGAATAGAAAAAAAATAATTAATTAAATTTTATTAATTTATCATACTAGATATCATGGAATGCTAAACCTTTTTTACAAAGATTGTGATGATTCTGTTTACATACAATATATAAATATGACAGCTTCAATCATGTATTTTTTCCTTAAAATATATAAAAGATTGTGGAGGCTATAAGTAAACTATTAATTAATTAATATTGAATATTAATAGAAAAAGAAAAGATTTAGAAAAGATTATCTTTAGTAATTAATTTTTATTAAGGTACAAAATAGATTGTGTTAACTACATACACTATACAAAACCGTGGATCCACTTTGAATAGAAAAGGTTAATTAATTAAGTTTTATTAATTTATCATATTAGATATAATCCACTCATGATCAAGGATAATGTGTTAGTTTGTGTATCGGATATCTTCCAAAACAAGCTTATGAGTTCAAATGTTAAATTTGGGAATTTTTTTGAAAGTAAACGGAATGTTAAATTATTTTTACAAAGATTGTGATGAGTAAATATTCCTTTTACATACAATATATAAATATGATAGCTTCAATGGCATATTTTTTATTATTAAAATATATAAATGATTGTAACTATTAATCAATTAATATTGAATATTAATATAAAGAAAATATATAGAAAATATTATATTAAGTAATTAATTTTTATTAAGATACATAATAGATTGTGTTAACTACATAGACTATAAAATCGTGGATCCACTTTCTATAGAAAATACTAGTTTTACCCGTCGTATTATGTACGACTACGATTCAATATTTTATAAACATTATAAATAAAATATTAATAAATAAATAAAAATATAATATAAACATTAGAATAAGTAATTAATTACTCGTAGAATTTATAATTTTTTAATCAAATATTATATTCTTCATATTTTATTACTTTTCATGTACGTAAATTTAGGGTTTATCAAATATTTCAATATATCTATTAAATATTCTATTATCTTTTTTATTAATTTTAAGATTATAAATATTTATCATTAATTTTTTTATAAAATAAAATCACTATATATCTATAAATAAATTCATCAAACGATATATACTAAAATATTTATATTTATTTTAAAATATTAGATTTTTAATTTTAAATACTTGTATAAGGAAGTTTTCAAAAGATATTGTTAAACTAAATAGATATTTAGATGTTAGAGATAAATTTAAATAGCTAAAAAAGAATTTAATAGAAAGAATTTATAATAATAGAAATAAAATTAATTTTTTAAATATGAGGTGGGGACAAGAATCGTTCTGGTGGCTCGAAAAGATACATTTTTAATATATAGTTATAGATTTTAAAATATTTTAAATTTTTTATCTTTAATTTAAATATTTATATAAGGAAGTTTTCAAAAGATATTGTTATACTAAATAGATATTTGTTTGATGTTAAAGATAGATTTAAATAGTTAAAGAAGAATTTAATAGAAAAAAGAAAAAAATTAAGAAAAAAAATAATTTTGTAAATATGTGGTGGGGTCAGAATCGTTTTGGTGGCTCGAAAAGGGATAGCTTTAATATATAGTTATAGATTATATATAAATTATTATAACAAATATTTAGCATTAATATTAAATATTTCTTTAGTTTATTTTACATTAAATAGATTTTTTTAAATATGTAAATTGCCAAAAATACAAAATTCTATATGCAAAAATCCTAGATGGTTTAATGTGGGAATAATAGGTATGAAAAATCCTAGGTGGCACATGATAGGATCTTAGGTGGCATGTAGTTTATAATTTGGTAAATAACATGAACGCCTAAATTTCCTAGATGAATTTAATACGTAATTTATTTAATGAATATGATTTAATTTAATATAAAAAACTTATTTATTAGAAAAAAATTATATAAAATTTTACAATTAGTGTCATGTGAAACGGGGTCAAAATTTATAAGGTGAGCATACTATAATTTTGATGGATTAATTATAATTTATTTATGCAAAAATATAAATAAAAATTATTTGAATTATAATCATTTAGTTTTAAAAATATTTTATAAATAATATAAGAAGACAAAAATAATCTAAATTATTGTAATTTTTTTATCGAATTCAATTCTTTAAAAAAATTTGAATAAAAATTAAAAATATACTTAATAAGAAACGATGAAAAAATATAAACAAAGAATGAGTTTTTTAATGATAAGAAAATCATTTATATTTACATGAACAATTCAAATAGAAAATTAAGGAAAAGATAACGTAATTTTTTTTTAATCAAAAGTCAATTTAGGCAAGTAATTATCTAGATTAAAAGTTCTATTTTTTTCAAAATTTTATTTAAGATAAATCTATTACATAAATAGATAAAAAATAGATAAAAAATAAAGATAAAATAATTTTCTTTAAATTTAAATAAAATTCGAATTTCATTTTTTTCATATGAATAGATAGAAATTTAATTTGAAAAACTAAATTAATATATCTATCTTAATATATAGTATCTAATGTTCTATAATTTATTTTAATTTTAGATAAAATCTTTTAGATGTATCCTAATTCCTAATATATAACAGATAACATCTTTGTTTTAGATAGAATCTTTCCTAGATTAATGTATCTTATTTCTATATTATCCTAAAATAATGTCAACATATATAAAATTTTAAAATAAAAAATCCTATGTGGAGAAATCCTAGGTGGATTAACGTGAGAACGACATGTAGGAAAATCCTAGGTGACGCAACGTGGTGACCTTATTCCTTGCGTCTTTTATATATATACATAGATTAATTAATCAAGTTTTATTAATTTATCATATTAGATATAATCCACTTATGATCAAGGATAATGTCTTAGTTTTTGGATCGGATATCTTCCAAAAAAACTTATGAGTTTTAATTTTAAATTTGGGAATTTTTTGAAATTAAATGGAATGTTCAATTATTTTTACAAAGATTTTGAAAGGTAAATATTCTTTTTACAGTACGATAAATAAATATGATAACTTTAATGGTATTTTTTTATTTAAAATATATAGAAGATTTTGGTGGATATATGTAAACTATTAATTAATTAATATTGAATAATAGTAGAAAGAAATTATATAGAAAAGATTATCTTAGGATATTTTGCTAACTACATACAAAATCATGGATTCAAAATTTTGGAATTATTGAACCTAATCATCTATCTATCTATTATTAATAACTAAAGCCGAAATAATTTCTGCTATCACGTTACGCTACATCACCCCTTTATTAAAATAATAATTTTAAATGGTTAATTATGCAAAAAAGGTTATCTCCAAGTAAATATAAATATAAAATAATATTTTTAAAAATTTATCTCCAAATACACATAAAGATAAAATAATATTAGTATATTTGACCAATATAGATAAAAAAGGACATTATATTTATTATATTTGTAAAAGATAAATTAAAAAAAGATAAAAAAATATGTACAAGTGATCACATATATATCTTTGAAATAAAAATAGTCATATCTATCTATAAATATATGTTAAAGTTGTAACTTTTCTAGCCACCACATTAATTATGACCCCACTTTATATTAAAAAAATTTATTTTTATTATTTTTTTCCAATTAAATTCCTTTCTATGTATTTATGTGGAAAAAATTAATTCAAATTTTAATTAAAAATAACGAAAACTATTTTATCTTTATCTTTTTATCTATTTATAAAAAAATATTTATCTTAAATCAAATGTTGATAAAAAAAGTAAAAAATTTAAATATCTATATAATTACTTTCATGAATTAAATTTCTATAAAAAAATTATATTATCTTTCCTTAATTTACTTTTTGGATTGTTTATGTAAATATTGAAGATTTTTTATTTTTCAAAAAAGTTCTATATTTTTTTTTATCTTTTCTTATAAATTATCTTATTATTAAAATTTTATAAGAATTTACATTTTTTGGCTTTTTATTTATTTTTCTATATTTAATTTATTAATATTATATTTATAATATATCTAAAAATTGTTGAGTCGTAGTCGTGCATGGCACGACGGCGGGCACAACTAGTATATACTACTACAATGAATTTTAATAAGTACATCTATTTTTTTGAAAGTACACTGATATGTCGAAAAACACTAATCATTGTTGTTGTCTGCAAACTTCACCCACTTATACTTCATCGTCATTCTTCAATAATTACATAAGACACACATGCATGAATAACAATTCACGCATAACACAAAACGTATTTGAATAACCATTACAATGCTTTTGAAAAACAATAGTTAGTATAATGAAAAAGTTGTGACTCTTTGTATTATGTTTTGATGTGAATGATCATTACAATACTTATGAAAAACAATGTTGAATATTCTGAAAAATGTTTGAATTCTTCTATATTGTTATCAAAACATTTCTATATGGAAAAAGTCATGCATATATGAATAACAAAGCAAACATATATGAAAAACAAGTCACGAAATGTGAATAACAAGACAATGTATATGTGAATAACAAAATGTATAGTTGAATAACAAAACAGGTGACTAGCTTGGTCCTTGGAGACGTACGCAAAGGGAGGGGGCGACCAAAGAAGTGTTGGAAGGATAATATAAAGCAGGATGTCAGCTGATTGGGGATTTTGACAGATCTGGCAGTATGCAGGGATAATTGGAGTGAGAAGATTCGAGTGGTGGACAACTAGTCACCTGGACAGATCGGTCCACGGAGGCCTTGAGGCTTCAACGCTTTGTCTTGGCTTTATGTTTTGGTTTTTGTTTTATTTTTTTCGTTTTTTTTTTCTGTTTCGGCTTTGCTTATGGTTGCCCTATTCTCTATCTTGTCCTATGGTCTCGTCGGGTCTTTTGGTCGCTCCCCCGTTGCATTAAGCCCGAGGTGCCTCCATTTTGACCCCCCAAATTTCCCATAAGGGAAGCTCCACTGGGTAAATGTTGTTGTTGTTGCATAGATGAATAACAAGACATGAGTATATGAAAAACAATGTATGCATTCATGAATAACAAATCATAGATTACTCTTTCTCTTGAAATTGACTCACGCCTAGATGAATAAAAAGGCATGTATATATGAATAACAAAACACGTATAGATGAATAACAAGGCATGAGTATTTGAAAAACAACGTATGCATTTACGAATAACAAATCATATATTACTCTTTCTCTAGAAATTGGCTCACGCGTATCTTCTTTCTTATTTCTACCGATCAACCCAAAGACACGAATCCTAGTTTGAACCACATATCGATCCACACTCAGATCCCTAGCCAAACCTTGGGTCGGCCATCCTTGCAACATCGTTGTTCATTGTTGTGCATCGGATCCACACCATGGTTGAGTCCTTGGCACCGCTGCATCGTGCCATCATGGATCCCAATCGTGCCATCCGCTCGCCCTCGTGGGTCTGCAATGGTGGAATGAAATTGAAGAGAAAAGAAATTGATACAAAAATAAACAGGAAAGGAGAGAGAGAGATTTCAATCGGTAAAATAAGGAAAGAATAATAAATCATGACGACAAAAATAGGGATTTCAATTAATCTAGTAGATTATGCTCCCTAATTAAAATTATCACGTAAAACACCCCCATCTAAGCTTTTTACACCCTTTTTTTAAATCATATCCATTCATTTATTCCAATCGGACGAATGTCCTTTAACCATATGCTTACACTCTAAAGTAGACTTTCACTAGAGCATTATTCTAAAAAAAATAATACCCAAATATGGCTAGTTACTAGCTAATTAACTAGTTTAAATGAAAACCTTAAAACACAAGGAGTTTAGGTAGTTGGTTGGAGTTGTTTTGAATAAAATAATCAAAATGAAAATAATAGTAATTAATTTCTGGCAATAGTTTTAGACTATAAATTGGAATTTGTTAAGTACTAAAAACTAATTAGTGTTTTCCAATTAGTTGAGCAAACTAGTAAATACATTGTTTGTTTGACACATAGAAACTAATAACTAGTTGTAAACTAGTTTTAAAGCTGTTAGAAGGACTAGGTCAGTGTGCGTGCATAAATTAGAAAAAAATCATTATGTAAATAAAAAGCGGTAAATGATCATATTATAAAGAAATGACTTCATTAAAATACAAGAGTAAAAAAAATACAACATTTATATTTTCACAAATCGTTAAAGATAAAATAAATTAATTAAGTTATTGTCAAGAGGTACGAAATGCCTCGATTTTAGTATTGTAAAATAAGTATTTGATTAAATTTTGACCTATGGCATACAATTCTTAAGAGTGAACCTACTACATTAAAATTTTTGTCCTTTAAGAATTTGAGCTACATTTTTTTTATAAGAAACACCAAAACGTTTATGTTAGAAGATAAAGTTTTGATGGTTCCAGAGTCAGTAACTCCGAGTTTGCAAGTCGAGTCGGGGACTTGGCAAAGTCAATGACATGACCAGCTGGCAAGTAATCTATTTAAGGAAGGAACGTACAGCGTGTGTGCGTGCATTTGTAGACAGCTAGGCCGTTCTATTTTAGGAGAAGATCATCATAAAAGAGTGCTAAAATCAAGATGGAGACGATTTGATTCTCCTAGAATATTTTATTTTATGCGTTCATGTATATTTGGAAAGATATGTAAAGATTGAGTGTGTGTCACTTCCCTAATCGAATGGGATTCGATACACACGAGATCTCTCTTGCCCTAGCTTAAAAACCTTCGTGTTTAGGATAGTGGTAAGACTCTCGAGCGTCATTTTACAATTAGTGTAAGAAAGAAAGAATGAACTTGTGCGTGAGATTCGTACGAGTGGTGTGTCGAGTGTTCTTAGGCATAGTATGAGATTGAGAGTGTGAGTGCAAAGATAGAGCGTGGTTCAAGGGTGTGGGATTCATTCTTGTACACGAGAGAGCTTTGTAAACACTCAAGAAATCAATAGAGCGAGTCTAAGGACTCTTGAAATCCGACCAAGTGAGAAGCTTGGAAGGGAGTAGTTTTTCTCCAAGTAAACTAGTTGGTTTATAAGGAGTTTCCACTATACATCGCTTGTCATTGGCTATTGGTTACGTTTGTTTTTCTTGTTTAGTTATTCTGCTGCTTTATTACTCAAAGTCGACGACTTCGCAGGAGTCGCCGACTCATTTAAGTACTAACGATCCTACAATTGGTATCAGAGCCAAGGCTCTAGATTGTGTTTTTAGTACTTCTCTTACAGGAAAATGACTTCTACAAACACAGCTATCAATGACTCTTTCTGGAAGCCTCCGATCCTCAAGGTTGGAGAGTGATATAGATCAAGGGAAGATCAAAGCCAATGATTTATTAAAGACGCTAAGAGGCCAAAGACCAAGACCTTTACTAAGGTCTCGAGCATTTAAATTTAAGAGGGTTTTCATGGATTCTATATTATCTTTTGATTATGTTCATCAATGACATCCAAGGCCACCAAGGAAGAGGATGAAGTCAGGAAAGTTCGAAAAGTTAAGAAACCCGTCAAATGGAAAACAATGCTTAGTAAACTGGTCATACCTTGGGCTAGAAAATTGATCTCAAGTCCATTCAAATTGCGTTGGAAAGATAATTAAAAGATATACAACTTTTTAGTTTACATCAAATCCAGAATCCAACATAAAAGAGGCGAAAAATGCAATTTACTGAGAGTTGTTTAAGTCTTACGGGAATCTTATCTTTAGTTTTAATTTTATCTATAACTAGATATTATCTTTATGATATTTTCGGCCATAAGAAGTTTGTTAGGACTGAAATATATCTTGCTTACATTATTATTACTATCTTTTAAGTTGTTAGGCTTAGTTTTCTTATCTTATAAGTCAAATTATTTATTTGATTTATTTAGATAAAGAAACTTAGATAGTTGTTTTAGTATTATATTTAATATATCTTGGAGAGCAAGGAAGGCTATGATGTTTTCTTGTGCTCCAAGGATATCCTAGTTTGTATTCTCTATTTAAACTAAGCTTTTAATTTAATAAAAATTAGATCAGACTTGGAGAATAACTTGGCATAGTTATTCTTGAGTCTTTGGTCCAAAATAACATTCGTGTCTTGTAATCTTCATAACTTTTGCAATTCAACTCCAAATTGAGTGATTCAAATTCGTGTGTTCTTATAATTGAATCCTCCATCATTTGATTCAGTTAAGGAGAGAAAAGAGAGATTAATTTCGTGCATAAATTCTTCAAATTGGTGCTGGAAATAACAAGGGAACATTGAGAAGACTTGTGGAAGATTATGACCGCAATCAACCGAGACTTGAGCCTTTAGAGTCACGTATCAGAGAGTATAACTGGTGGGTTGAACAGATGAAGACCCACATCTGGTCTCTCGATGGTCAGTTTTGGAAGGTGATTGAACTGGTTCCAGAAACCTTTCTTGGAAAGGATGGAAAGACAAAAAAGACCACGACTGAGTACGATGATGTTGATTTCAAGAAGTTTGAAAAGAGCGCTAGAGCAAAGAAGGTGCTCCATCATGCTCTCACTAACGGTGACCATAAGAAGGTGATCGGATACACGACTACAAAAGAAATCTGGGATGCTCTTAAAAGACTTCATCAAGGCAATGATGATGTAAAGAAGGATAGAATCATAAGTCTCGAAGGAGAATATGATAATATCTTTCAAGGAAAAGGAGAATCTCTCCGTGACGATGATGAAGTGGCGTCGGCAAAAGAATGATGGCAACTTGGGATATGTCTGATGATGATGATGAAGTGGCGTTGGCAAGAGGAAACTGTTGTATGGCCATTGAAGACAAATCATCCCAAAAGGTAAATGACTCTAAACTCTCTTCTCTTCTCGCTAAAAAATCTAGAGAATAGTTGGTTGCTATCATCGAGAAGCTTGGAACTCAGGTCACTGAGTTAAGAGAAAAAGTGGAAGATAATGAAGAAACAATTTCCAATCTTTTCGATGATAACAAACTCTGGTCCTCTAAGGCTATTGAGTTAGAAAAGATTTCATCTCCTAAGTCAATGACTTGTGAGTCCTGCTCGGACTCAAAAAACCAAGTCGTCGACTTGCAAAAACCAAGTTGAGGACTTGGAAAAACAAGTCACTGACCTAGAAGGTGAAAGGTTTATCCTTAGGCTCGGTCATGCTAAGCAATCCAAAGAACTAGAAGATCAAAAGGTTGATGATGAGACTAAAAGAAAAAGGTGGCTAGATGAGTTTGTTGCCGAAAAGGATCAAGAGGTCAGAAATGACTATAAAAAGAAATTTGTGAAGGAGATTGATAGGTTTGGGATTGGATATGCTCATGCACCCAACACTCAGGGTACCAAACATGCTCCCTTCTTGTCTAAAGGTAAAGCCCCTATGGGTAGTGATAATGCAAGTTGTTCTACTCATGTGGTGGCCAATCAAGATAACGGGAAGCAACAGTGGTATCTTGATCAAAGTTGCACAAAATATGGAAAAAACAAACCCAAAACTTGGCTCCTCACAAATTGACTTTCAATCACGCATTAACAAAAACCCCATCTATTTGGGATACAACAAGTATGTTGGCCTAATGTCTCACAGGACATGTTGGTATTGTGGCAAGCCTGGTCACTACCAACATGATTGTCACAAAAAGGCAAGAGATGAGGAAAATGCAAGGTCACAAACTCTGAATGACAATTCTGACAGAACCACTATCACTGACTGTCCTCTAGGATATATGTGTGCTAGTTGTAACAAGTGTTGTCCTAGAAACTACTATGTTGCCAAACCCAGAGGAGTTAGACAACTCTAGGTTCGTAAGAACTAATTCTTTCAATGCAGCTTGTAGTGGGTGACAAGGAGCCCTGGTTTATTGATAGTGCATGCTCAATTCATATGTCGGGAAACCCCAGAGAATTTTTCTCACTTCAAAAATACAAAGGAGGTAAGATGACCTTCGACAACAATAGTAAAGGTGGTATTTCTGGTATTGGTACGGTAAGATTTTCTGATAAGTTGACCATAGATAATGTGAATTTAGTTGACAATCTCAGTTTTAAGTTGTTAAGTGTTTCCTAAATTTGTGCTAATGGAAAATATCAAGTTGTCTTTGATAAGAAGGGTTGTTAGGTGCAAGAAATTGACTCAGGGAAGATTCTTTTGAAAGGGGTGTGTGAAAATAATCTTTACAAACTGGACCCCTGTTTCGAACCTGAAGAAAAACCGTGTCTTAGAACAGTTGCAGACGTCGCCGACCTCTGGCACAAAAGGTTCGGTCATGCGAGCTTTCAACTCCTTGACAAACTTCATAGGCAAGATCTGGTTAGAGGGCTACCCAAGATTGATCTAAGCAAACATGAAGTTTGTGAGACGTGTGTAAGAGGTAAGCAAGTAAAGTCATCCTTCCAATCCAAGGAGGTAAGTCCCACTAAACCCTTAGAGCTGATTCATATAGATTTGTGTGGTCCCATAAGAATCCAAAGTCGTGGAGGAAATAGTTATATTTTCGTCATTGTTAATGACTTTTCACAGTATACTTGGACAATTTTTCTATCTTTTAAAGATCAGGTTTTTGAAGAATTTGAAGCATGGGTAAAGGCTGTTGAGAAAAAGCTTGGAGTTGCTCTTGTATCTATTAGGTCAGATCATGGAACGGAATTTGACAACTCTAAATTTCTGGTTTTCTGCAAGAAAAATGGCATAAGTCACAACTTCTTAGCGCCAAGAACTCCTCAACAAAATGGCGTGGTTGAGAGGAAGAACCGTGCCTTGGAGAACATGTCGCGGACCATGCTTATCTCAAGTGGCCTTCCAAGGAATTTCCAGGGTGAAGCCATTAATGCATCTTGCTCTGTGATGAATCGAGCCATGCTTCGTCCACTCCTTGGAAAAACTCCTTATGAATTGTTTAGAGGAGTTAAGCCCAGTGTCGCCCACTTACGCACCTTTGGATGCAAGTGCTATATTCATAATAACGGCGAGGACAGTCTGGGAAAGTTTTACCTAAGGAGTTATGTTGACACTTTTGTAGGCTATTCCCCTCACAGTAAAGCTTAAAAAGTGTTCAACAAGAGGATGAGGAAGATTGAAGAAAGTGTTCATGTTGTGTTCGATGAGAACACGATGGGAGGCTCGATGATTGAGGATCTTGATGATGGTGATCAAGGATACTATCTGGTTCAAGAGGATTTACTTCCAACTGCTACAATAGAAAGAGAATCAGTAGTCAATGACAATGATGGTGTCGCCGACTCAGACAGTTTAGGGGGAAGTAATCGGGATCAAAGTTCAGGTGACAATGAGTCAGAAATTGAGAAAACGCCTGAGAGAAGCTCAAATCCGAAAGATTCTGATGAAGAGTTAGGAAGAACGCCACAGACTCAAGTCGGCGACTTGACAAATCTATAGGCCAGGAACTATCAACAGAAAAGTGCTCATCTTGTCACCAACATCCTCACTGATTTCTCAAAAGGCGTGCAAACTAGATCTTCTCTGAACAACTTCTTTGCTTTCAATGCTTTCATCTCAATGTTGGAGCCTAAAAATGTTGATCAAGCATTGAAAGATTTGGACTGGGTCCGTGCCATGCAAGAAGAGATTCATCTGTTTGAAAGAAATAAGGTTTGGCACTTGGTCCCGAGGCAAAAGGGAAGATCTTTGATTGGAACACGCTGGGTGTTCAGGAATAAGCTGGATGATGAAGGAAATGTGGTCAGAAACAAAACAAGGTTGGTAGTTAAGGGATACAATCAGCAGGAGGGCATTGACTATGATGAGACGTTTGCTCCTGTAGCTCGTCTCGAGGCTATTCGCTTACTCATTGCCTATTCTACTCATCATGGGTTCAAACTACAACAAATGGACGTCAAGACTGCATTCTTGAATGGATATCTAAAGGAGGAAGTATATGTTGAACAAACTCCGAGTTTTGAAGATGTCGCTCACCCGGATCATGTCTACAAACTGGACAAATCTCTTTATGGGTTAAAGCAAGCACCGCGTGCTTGGTATGATCGTTTGTCTCAGTTCTTGATTCAACATGGTTATGTTCGAGGAGAAGTAGACAAGACTATATTCTTGTTAAAGGAAGGAAGTCATACACTGGTTGTTCAGGTCTACATCGATGACATCATCTTTGGTTCAACAGATGATAAGTTAGTAAAGAAGTTCGCCGACCTCATGTCTAGTGAGTTTGAAATGAGCATGGTCGGTGAGCTCAAGTTCTTTTTAGGACTTCAAGTTGTTCAAGGTGAGGATGGGACACGAGTTCATCAACAGAAGTATCTCAAAGAATGTGTAAAAAAGTTTGGTCTCGAAAATGCTAAACCTTTTTATACTCCTATGTCGCCGACTACCTCACTTGGAAAAGATGACAAGGATCCATAAGTCAATGCTACTATGTAAAGGATTATGATTGGATCTTTGCTCTATCTTACTGTAAGTAGACTTGATATTGTGTTTGGAGTATGCCTATGTGCTAGATTTCAGGCTGATCCAAGAGAATTCCACTTGAAGGCTGTTAAAAGAATAACTCGATATCTTAAGAGAACTGCCAATCTGTGTTTATGGTATCCAAGCGGATTTGATTTTGAACTTTTTGGCTACACAGATGCAGACTTTGCAAGGAATCGTGTTGATAGAAAAAGCACTTCAGGGAGGGCTCAATTCCTTGGGCCTTGCCTTGTGTCATGGGGATCTAGAAAGCAAAATTCTGTTGCTCTATCAAATGCAAAAACTGAGTACATTGTAGTTGCAACATGTTGCTCTCAACTCTTATGGATCAAGCAACAAGTTAGTGACTATGGTGTGAAGTGTGGGTCAGTGCCCATACTATGTGACAACACTAGTGCAATCAACATCTCAAAGAACCCGGTGCAACATTCAAAGACAGAACATATCGAGATAAGGCACCACTTTCTTCGAGATTGTGTGGAAAAAGACATGGTCACTATGGAATTTTGTAGAACAAGTGATCAAAGAGCAGACATCTTCACAAAGGCCTTAAATCGTGAACCCTTTGAACAACTCCGCATGGAACTAGGTATTATCTCTCTTCAATGATCTATTTCCCTACATGAATTACCTCGATGATTGGCTAGAATTGATTGCTTTTCATATATTTTGAACTCATGCTTTTATGGTATAAATCTTTGCATTTTTTATGGACATCATGTTTAGGAAACCCCATGCATTTGAATTGTCGGTGACTTTTACTACATTCAGTATGTATGCAACTTTTTGAGCTCTTTGTTTTAGCCCAAGAGAATCGAACCTGATGATCTTATCCCTCATTTCAAGCCCAAATGATGGTTGATTCTAATGCATGTCCCTAACCTATCATGCTTTGAGAGTCTCTATGAGCCCGTTTTGTTTGTTTTTTCTTTAAACGGAGACTTATCATCATGATCGACAAATCCACATAAATATCATGTCTCATGCTGGTTTGTTTTGGCACTCCCTGTGCAACCCCAACACCAAGTAATTTTAATAGAGAAAAGTCAAGGGTTGTGCAAAAGTCACGGACATATGAGAAGAGTAGTTTTTGTAATATGGGTCGCCGACTTGATCAGGTTCAGTGACTGTGTGTTTTGGCGCGTGAAAAAGATCATGGCTTAACAGTATCTTTTGAAATTGGAAATTTTTCAAAAAGGACGAAAGAGAAGATTTGGTGATTTGACAACTTCCTTAATGATGGAAGTTCACTTCTTTATTATACTTCAACCGTCAAAGGAAAAAGGTATTCTCTCTCAACTTTCTCTTTCTCGTCCTCTACTCTCTCTCTCTCTCTCTCTCTCTCTCAAACTCAAACCTCCAAACCCTTTCAATGGCGTCTCCCTCCAACACTTCTAACCACCCTGCTTCTCCCAAAACTCAAACCGAGAGTCCTGAATCGGCAAAGAGGAAAATCATTGCCCTCTTTGGTGATGAATTTCTTCGCGCTCTCATGTCTAGGCAATCATCTCCCTCAATCGCTCCTCCAACCGCCATTGAAACACCATCCTTGAACCCCTCTTCTCCACAAAACCAAAATCCTAACCCTTCTCCTCCAAAATCAACTCCCTCATCTCCCATTCCCACTGAAAACCCCAAATTCCTCAATCCCCACAAAAAGAAACCGAAACCCTAACCCTCTCACTAGAATCTGGAACACCGCACCAAACGGCGCAACCGTTGGTTGTTCCAGAAACCGGTGACTCCTCCACACCCAAACCCATGGTGAAAGAGAATGTCGAGGAAAAGAGAGTAAAAACTCCTAATTTGGAATCGATGGAGTTTGAAGAAATGGAAACGGTTGTTGGGTCCTTTGAGGAAAAGGAAGAAGAGAAAGGCTCAGAAGATGTAATGGAGGGCACCCAAGTGCAAACTGAAACGGAAAAGGCCCAATGGATATCCTCTAAGGATCAAACAAAGGATGTGACTCTCCTAAAGTCAATAACAAGGACGCTGCTATGGAGGTGGACGACAAGGTCTTTGACAAGAACGTCTCTCAAAAGGAACCAGTTGAAATCTCTGAAGAAGGTACTCATTCTGATCCTATAGTGGCTTCTAAAAAATCAAAGTATGCTGATTTTGTTAAGAGAAACTTGGAAAAGGATTTGTTTGGTGATGACTCTCAGTTGCTAAAAGATGATGAAATTGAGATGCCCCTCCCTTTCGCCCTAAGACTAGACCGACCAGTGCTAGAGCCACGACAGTGGCTCTTAAAGCTAAAAAGGGTAAGGGGTTCGAAACCCCTGAAGCTGTTTCTGAGGCGGTGACTCTTCTTTCTCTAAGAAGGTCATAAGGAAGAAAAGGGGGAGGTCACCACCAAAGTATGGTGCTGGTTCTAGCAAAAAGAAAAAGACTAGTGTTGTTGTTGATATGTCTTCTAGGGAATTTACTAAGGATTTGTTGTGGGAGGAAAACTTTTTAGAGGAGTTCAAGTTGACTAAGGTCAATGACTGGCTGAAGAAGCAGAAATGGGATCATTTGATTCAAGGGGAGTATGAGTACAACCCTCAAATGATCAAGATGTTTTATGAATCTTTAGAGATTGAGGATACAAGGAACATGACTATTGGGAGATACACGGATGGGAAGAAGAAGTACTCTTTCACTAGCAAGGCTGTCAGTGACATCTTGGAGATACCACATGAGGGTTTTGCTGAGTACTTCAAAGGAGTATGACCTAAAGGAGTCAATGACCGTGAGATCATCAGAACTGTCACTGATAGTGAGGACAATTTCACCAGTCCTTACCTGATCCACAAGATGGGAATTGAAAAGAAGGTAATGTTTCATTACCTAATCAATAACCTGCTGCCCAGGGAGCTCAAGAGAAATGCTGCCTCAATTCAAAGACTTGCTAGTTATGGACAAGGTTATTAGGGGAAAGAAGTCGAACATGCCTAGACTGATGATGCTCCACATGAAACATGTGATTGAAACCACTAAACATGCGCTTCCTTATGGCATGCTGATTGCTTTGTTGATATCTGAGCACAAGGTTATGTGGATGGTGGCGATGTCCTCAACGTCAGGGTCCTAAATAAGGAAATGATCAGGAAATTTGGCTGGAATTGGGTTGATGGACAATAGGTGTCAAAGGTTTCTGAAGTCAGTGACAAGGATCACAGGAAGAGGGAATGAAATCTGCTCAAGTGGCCGATGAACTGAAAGATCTTAAGGAGCAGAATATGATTATGAAGGGGATGCTCGAGAAGCTTTAGAACATTATGGTTCTGTGTTGTCCAAGATCAGTGCTATAGAGGAAAGGCTCAACGACTTTGGATCTTGATGTCAGTGACCAGTGCCCACTCATGGCTATCTCTTCCCCTCTCTTCTACCCTTACCACATTAGCTCTCCAGTTTAAAAAGACTTCTTTTTAGTTCGATATGGTTGTACTACATGTCTGAATTGTTGGTGTTTGCATCGTACTTTTTCTTTTGCCATGGTGGATGACTTTTTATGATTGTTTTGATATTATGCTTAAAGTTTCTATATTTGCCTCTGACTTCTTTTCTTGTTTTAACAATCTTTTTGATGATGCCAAAAGGGGGAATTAACCGGGGGAATAGATTTATTAGGAGAATCTAAAAACTGAAACCATGTGGTTACTAAGCTTAGGGGGAACTTTTTATGGCTTTTTGTGCTTTGCTCTTTATATTGTGATGTTGTATGTATGTTGCAAAGATCTTATTAGAACAGGTTGTTTGTCACCATCAAAAAGGGGGAATTTGTTAGAAGATAAAGTTTTGATGTATCTAAAGTCAGTGACTCCGAGTTTGCAAGTCGAGTCGGGGACTTGGCAAAGTCACTGACATGACCATCTGGCGAGTAATCTATTTAAGGAAGGAACATACAACGTGTGTGCGTGCATTTGGAGACAGCTGGGCCGTTCTATTTTAGGAGAAGATCATCATAAAAGAGTGCTAAAATCAAGAGGAAGACGATTTGATTCTCCTAGAATATTTTATTGTATGCGTTCATGTATATTTGGAAAGATATGTATAGATTGAGTGTGTGTCACTTCCCTAATCGAATGGGATTTGATACACACGAGATCTCTCTTACCTTAACTTAAATACCTTCGTGTTTAGGAAAGTGGTAAGACTCTCGAGCATCATTTTACAATTTGTGTAAGAAAGAAAGAGTGAACTTGTGCGTGAGATTCGTACGAGTGGTGTGTCGAGTGTTCTTAGGCATAACATGAGATTGAGAGTGTGAGTGCAAAGGTAGAGCGTGGTTCAAGGGTGTGGGATGAATTCTTGTACACGGGAGAGCTTTGTAAACACTCAAGAAATCAATAGAGCGAGTCTAAGGACTCTTGAAATTCGACGAAGTGAGAAGTTTGGAAAGGATTGGTTTTTCTCCAAGTAAACTAGTTGGTTTACAAGGAGTTTCCACTATACATCGCTTGTCATTGACTGTTGGTAACATTTGTTTTTCTTGTTTGTTTATTCCGCTGCTTTATTACGCAAAGTCGACGACTTCGCATGAGTCGCCGACTCGTTTAAGTACTAACGATCCTACAATTTACAAGCTGGATAAAGAATCTGGTGGTGCATTGATGAAGTTCTTCCCCTTTTTCTCAAATTCTTATCCATCTTGTTGTTTTGAGGTTATAAATAGGTGATTTGTAACTCCCTTATACCCTATGACATAAAGTTAATAATTACTTATCTCTTATATAAACAGATAATTCAGA
This sequence comes from Fallopia convolvulus, assembly GCA_964016875.1. Lineage (NCBI taxonomy): Eukaryota > Viridiplantae > Streptophyta > Magnoliopsida > Caryophyllales > Polygonaceae > Fallopia > Fallopia convolvulus. Next base: position 32,964,153 of record OZ024718.1, on the reverse strand, counting down.
TATAACAACTATTTACATATAAGCACATATCAGAAAGAAGCAATCATATAAGGTTGTACACACACAGTCCTATGTCGTTACTTCTCATACTAAAGCATCTGTCACTCTAACTTATATTACAACCCTTATGTCTAAGATGCAAAATGAGGACGAGAAGGTTGCAAAGAACTTAAGCCGGCCGACCTGTATGAATGTGACCTCTAACAAAGACACATGTCAGTAAAATCTAGTTGAACCTAAAAAATTATTTTGCGATTTACATGAGTCGCATACTCAGTGAATATAAACCATCATCAATTATTTCACACAGAGTCAAACATTTAGTCCAAGTACATATACATACATATTATATATATATCTCATATATGAATAAACTACGCATATGCAAATGCCAATGTATCCAATTTATTTTTTTGTGAACTATGCAAGCTGAATCTGCCCCGGGTTTAATGTATATGGAACCTTATGGTCCCTTTTACAAAGAAATCCGAAGATCTCCTAATTATTGACTCTTATGGTCACTTTAGCAAAGAAATCCGAAGATCTCCTATATGACCCGTAGGTTCTGTATGATCCGTAGATCCTGTATGACTCGTAGGTCCCTTTAACAAAGAAATACGAAGATTTCCTGAATTATAGGATTAGGGCAAGATAATCACATGTCCTTTTAATCTCATTGCAATATGTTATGCAATCAAGTGCATCATGTAACCATATATCATATGTCATCTGCTAACATAATTTCTGTGCAAACAACTCTGGAAATTTCAGAGCTATCACATATAACACATATCCATATAACTCATATAGCACACATATCCATATAGAACATAAAACACATATATCCACATAATCCGTATAGCTCATATAGAATATATATCCATATAGCAAATATAACACATAGGGTTTAATCTTTGATCTATACTCACCTGTTCGGGACAAATACTATATCTCTCCCCCTTGTCTCTGACCACGATCTATGACTTGTGCTCCTATATTACCCATGGCTGAATTTATGAATTAAAAGCTCAAGAGCGACAACTCAGTATAAGGCAAATTCAGCCATCTCAGCCACTGAAATCGATTCATGAAAAAGGTTTAAAACTAGTTCAGCTACAAAATTTGCCCCGTCAACAAGAAAACCAGCAAAGGAAACCAGAGGAAGTTCGTAAGAATTTAAATCAAGAGAGAAATGAGAAGAACTATTGTCCCCCGGGGTCTTATTCAAGATATTTGCAATTAAAAAAAATGCAAGTTTCAAAAGGACATCAAAGCGTTGATGCAGAATTAGAAAGTCTTGAAGCTGAATTGGTAGGATGTTCTGAAGGTTTGAGACAACTAGGAATTGATAGAGATGTCTATGAGAATGATTTCCCTGAAAATGCATCACATAACCATGAAGATGCAAGTGAGCCTGATGTGCTAGTTGAAAGTGCAAATCCAGGTACTTTTTAATCATATGTTTGATTAATTGCACTTGTCATTTTCTAATTTTTGATTGAGTCATTTGTTTCAATCCTACTTAGTTACTCAAAAGAAACGGGGTAGAGGAAGGATCAATCTGGAAGAAGAACCTAATTATGATAGGGAAGATGCTTCAAATAACCAAAATGAAGTTGCAAGTGAACTTGATGTGCTAGCAGAAAATGAAAATCCAGGTGTTTTTTAATCATGGTTTTGAATATCTTTATTTATTACTTTTCTGATTTTTTATAATATTAACATTTGTTCCATTTTTAATTAGTTATTCAAAAGAAGAAAGGTAGAGGGAGAACCATTCTGGCAAAAGTTCATAATCGTGATATGGAAGAGCGTGATCCTATCATTTTGAATGATATGCACCAGCCAGTGGGGCCAAACAAAGATGTTGTTAGGACCTTTAGGAATTTTCTAGGAATTGTGGCAAAAAATGCAAGTCTCTTACCTCTAAATTTCATAAGTCGGAAATATGTTCCAAATACGACAAAGGAAAAAATCTGGGAGTATGTACATGTAATATAGCTGCATTTTTTAAATATTTACTATCATATAGATGTGCAAACTAAATGAAGTGTGTATATTGTAATTCTAGAGGAGATTCATTGTTTCGGAAGAGGGAAAGGAACATGTGTTGAGTAGTATTTCTACCTTATGGCGCGATTACAAATGTCACCTAAAGGACAATTACTACATCGACTTCGAACCCATGGAAAAGAGATTGGCCCATCAAACTGATAATGTGCGTGAACAACAATGGAAAGAGCTTACAATGTATTGGGACACACCAGAAGCACAAGTAAGCATTCTTACTTATATTACAAGAAGTGGATATGTTTTTTACATGTTTATAATTTCATTGCTTTCAATTCTTATTTTTACATCCTTCATAAGCAAGAAATTAGCAAGAAGAACAAAGATAATCGCAAGAAGCAAGGTGACATGCATACTATGGGGTCAATTCCATTTTCTATGTTGCGCCATGAATTGGTAAATTTTTTATTGCAATCATGTATATTAGTTGAATACTTATACTTAATAAAACTCAATATTTTAATTTTAATTTTATCTCTTTGTTTTATGTTTAATGATAGCAACAAAATGACCAAAATAAGAGAGAATCGTCACTAGTAGACATTTACATTGAATCTAGAAAGCGAAAAGTTGGACGCACATATTTAACACCAAATGATGAGACCTTGGAAAACATTGTGAGCTAAGATTTCCTTTCACTTGTTTGTATTCTATACATTCAATTATTATTGTACGCATTCAATAATTTCATTTACATTATTTTATGGGTTTTACTAATGTAGTGCATATCAATTTTGGGGGCATATTGCTGTTTTTTTTTTGCTTAATTAGGAGAAAATGAAGGCAATTAAAGCTCAAGATGATGGAAGTGGTACAAGTGATCCATATTTCAGTGTTATCACCAAGAAGGAACATAGTGGACGTTTGCGTTTGCATGGACGAGGTGTCACCAAGTCAAGTTTAAAGAAGGATGTGAATACCTCATTTGTACTTCTGCCGGTGTTCATAGAAAGCATCACACAAAAATTGGAGAAAAAACTAGAGGATCAGTTGGAGAGTAAATTATCTTTTATTTTTTCTAAGATACGAGATGCCAATCCAGGAATAGATCTAGTTATCCCAGACTTCTAGACAGTAGAAGGAGATGCAAATCCAGATGACATTTTTAGTGAATCAGCGGATCGATCTTATTCTCCAAAAAGGTACTACTAATTTTATTTTCTCACATTTTTGGTTCAAATTTATTGAGTTGGGTATTTGATGTATTGAATAAAATGTGTGTATATTCATCTTTTTCCTTTTCAGTTAAAGCTGGATCAAGTATGCATGTTGAACATAGAGTTGTCTTATGCAGGTAGATTTTAATGTTTTTTGGCTATTCATTTTAAGATCTGAATTGTGCCCATATTTGCTTGAATGGATCTGAATTGTTCCAATATTTGATGAGAACTCTTTGAGCTGCTTCATCTCTCTGTGTCATTGGTTCCTTAAGTTGTTTTATCATAGTTTTTTTTTGTTTGGTGCTGAAAGTTAATTGCTAAAGAGTAGTTACTTAGCTTTTTTTGGTTTGGTGCTGAAAGTTAGCTTTTAAGTCAATTTTGATGTTGTGCAAGCATTGATTAGGTTAGTTAACATAATAAGTCTTGATGCCTTGTACATTCATGAATGAATATTGTCACTATCATGCCTACCTTGGATTAATTGGAAAGAATTAGGGAGAACGTTGGAGCAAGTTGTTATCAGATGGTTTTCTTGGAAATTGCTTGTTTCTAGATGTGTTAACTTGTTTGAATTCAGTTAGGGAGAATGTGGATTCTGAAATTTTCTGCTATTAATGTTGAAAGGACCATGGATGGTTGATGAGAAAAAGCCATTAGTGTTGAACGAATGGTCTTCAAGTACGAAAATTAGTTAGGGAGTGTTAGACTATATGGCATTTACTACCGCTAAGGAAAGATTATCCTAGGTTACTTGTGAATGTTATAGCTTTGGAAGTGCAAAGACCTGATCGAGATTCAGTTAGAGAGTAATGATGGAAAGAAGTATGTGTAGGTGGTCTTGTTTGAATGGACACCATGATAAATTTTTGTTTGAATATATGGATCTAAGTTAATGTTGGTGTGATAGCTGGTGCATTTTATATTTAGTGCATTCCTTTTATTTTATACTTAAGTGGTAGTTAATGTTAGACTCTCTTCTTTATAATGCTTATATATAGCTAATTTTAATTTGCTATCCTATTTTTTATATGCAAGTATATTTGGTCTGATTTTTGGACATGGTGAATATATTTGGTGTGTACATTTTGGTACTGGCTAGCTAGGTTAGGTAATTAAATATATTTGCAGACTAGTCATTTTGGGACTTTAACTATTTCATTTTAGATAGGCTACCGATCATGTTGATCAAACTATCTTATGTTTAGGTAGTTAATTATAAGCTACTGTTCATGTATAACTATCTTATGTTTGGATAGACTATTTGATGTATGATTAACTAATGATAGATATTGATGATCATTGATCACTTTTGGTTATATTATATATATATATTTAACATATGGTGTATCATATGTTTTATGCATTAAGCGTAAATTATTACCATTATTATTATTGCATTGTACCGATTTTAGAATTAAATATTGATGCGGTATTTTATATAAAAGAAATCAAAACCGCTACCATAAATTAAATAAACTACTTACAAAAACCGCTACAAGAGAGTAAAAAAATGTCAAAAAACAAGTAAAACCGCCGTGTTAAGTTCAAATAGTACAAATCTTAATTTGTTAAAAACCGCTGCAATATAGCGGATATGGTGGCGGTTTCTTAGTTTTTTGCAGCGGTTATAGCATAGGTTTAAAAACTGCCACAATAGGTATAAAAACCACCACAATAAACCTATGACAGCACCAGTATCTGTAGCGGTTGAAAACCGCCGCAATAGCTAATTTGTGGCGGTTTTACTACATTTAGAAGCGGTTTTTAGCCGTTGGCTTAAATCGTTATTGTAGTAGTGTCTAGCCCTAAATCCAATAAAACACCAGTATGCATTATAACTTCTTGTGCATAATTCCAAATCCTTTGAAACTTGACAATAATAAACTATATGTATAGAAGAACATTTTTCTAGTTCAAACCTTTGTGAAAAACATGATCAAAGGTTCCCATAATATCATTACAAAGCAAAACCCTAAAATTACTCTGAAATCTTTTACCGAATATAGATCCAAAATCAAAAACACCGTCTGAGAACTATACATCGACTAATTGTCAAATCAAAAGCAACTGTAGATCTAGATCTGGATCTGAAAAAATCAATAAAATCCAAATAAACCATTAACTAATTAAAACTTACCAAACCACGTTTGTACTTCGAGATTAAAGCGTGATAAAAGAGATCTTGTACCAGATCCACACAAAAAAAAACAAAAATAACCTTATTCTCTTCCTCTCCTCTCGTCTTTTCTTTCTCTGTATCCTCTCTCTCTTTTTTTTTTTTATCATTTGTATGTGTCTTCATATCGGACACACTTGTTTTGTTACAGTCGTTTAAGGTAGTCAAATTTTCACATGTACCTCGTGATTGCAATAAGGTTGCGGATTTGATTACGCGGCTACACCATTCTTGTAGTTCTCATCAAATTCAGACACACTCAGGAGTTCAGATCCTCATCCACAAGGATGCTATAAGTTGATTCTATTAGCCTAATTTTTTCCTATTCTAAAAAAAAGAAATGATAAATATCTCATATATACATGTGAAAGTGGAAGTCGGTAAACATAAAGGAAGTCGGCTAAACTTTAGGATAATTTCGTTTTACATCCTCAAATTTTCTTTACTACAAATTTTATCTTGAAATAATTGTTAATTAACTTTTAATTAATTTTTTTTTAAAATATAATAAACTTAATTAGAAAATAAATATTACTTTTAAAAATTCACTATATATCATGCCAATATGCCATGCATATGCTACTAATATTATATGAATGCATATACTGTCACCTTATGCCATAGCAATCTTCGCGAAATATTAGTGAAGAAGCGGTCTAACCGCTTCGCCACAAAATTCTGTTGGGTATTGCCTCGAAATTAGTTATAAGGTTGCCCCGAGAACCGTATGTGAATAAGACCCGAAATATTCACCACATTAGCAAAGGCATCAGAGTCTCCTAACAAGCAACCCAACCCTCCAGTACGATCATTCGAGTGAAAAATACAATTAAAGTCACTATCCATAATAAGTGGTTCCACAATCGGTTCAACTTCAGCCAATAACTCATTCCAAAAATTCTTTCTCCGGCCCGATGATGGTGGAGCGTACACAGATACTAAATGGAATCGACACTGACCACGAACGACAACAACATGAATATAATTAGTAGCAATCTTGACCACATGGAGATTAATTCTATCTTTATCCTAGAGAAGCCAAACACCTCTGAATTTCCTTATCGCTTCTATACGACAACACCCCAAAAAGCGAAGACGATTACAAAATTCTTGGGACTGATCTCCTGAAATTCTTGGTTTAAAAATAGCTAGAATATCAACAGAATGATGGCGAACCATATAGCAAACCGCCTTGCGAAAACTGGGCATACCGGCTTCAAAGCATGCAATTTCTGAGAAGGCAATTCATTTTTGACCGGGGAGTTAACGGGCACTACGTACGAACCCGGTTTGGATGGTATTCCGAGTCTTCTGAACTGGTGGGGGATCAGAATCCTAAGCAATAACATCATCGTTTTTTTGAGGCACTTCACCTCCATATTCGGATTTCTCACCGTAGTCAAAGCTAAGTATGTTTTATTGTTCTTACTAGAGACCACATGTTGAGCCTGCAGAGCGTCACACATGTTAGAAGGACAAGCCGTAAAACTAAAATACGAGGTTACTTCAACATGGGCCCTTTTCCATCCAAGACTATCTTGTGTCACAAAGCGAAGTTGGCATGCGTTTTCATTTCTCACAAAAGGCAATTATATTTACACAATAATTGGTTGGTTGATACCTTTTCAAAAAAAAAATAAAAAAATTGGTTGGTTGATTTAGTTCTTTTGTAAGTTTGAGTGCTCATCATTAATTTTTATTTTGCATATGGAATTTCTCAGGCCAATAATTATTACTGATTTGTATTCGATCCTAACAAATATATGCATATATATGGGGTTCTTTTTTTTTTTTTTTCTTTTTGTTTATATATTAAAAACATTTTGGTTTGTTACATCCACTATTAATCTAATGGATCCCAAACTCCATGAAATCCTAGAGGAAATGTCAAATATTATGGAATAGCAAATCTCGCGACAAGTGGATTGCTCTCTCCGATTTGCTTAGCATCCATGATCACTAAATAACACTTCCCTTGTGACACTGCATACTACAAAAGAAAATGGTTTAGTTTTCTTCATACATAATTAATGAGGAGAAAAGAGTATTTTGCTGCACAAAACAGTTCACCTCAACAACAAATAGATATCCATCATCTTCTTCGACCGATATTGCTTTTGGAACAAACATGGGCTCGCCGATGAACCTTCCTTGGATAGTCGACCATGTTTGTGCTATTCTATTCCAAGTATTGAGTTTTACTATTGTGTCAAATGGGAAGTTGGGCAGTGCTTTATGAGAACTGAAAGAAGTTGTTGCACATATATATATATATAGGGGAGCGCTCCGGTACAATACATATTATGGTGTAAGCGTGTGGTTGAATGTAGGGCGTTGGATTAGGATAAATTAGTGGCTATTAATTAAGCAACATTATAGGCTAAATGAGGGTGATGTGCAGAATCCAATCTCGGTTGATTTGAAAAAGGCAACACCCGAAATTTTAGGAGAGTGAGATAAAAATGGGTAAAATTATAATAAAAAAAATCCAAGCAAATCTTTTTTTTTCCACAATTAAATATATTGTAACCAGCTTTTGGCGTTATTTTTAAAATTCAAACATGAATTTCAAATTAAATAGACGCTTTTTTACAAATATAAAACCTCTGCAGAATCATTGAATATCTATTAGTCGACATTTGAAAAACCCGATACGATGGTTTGAATAATTATAGAATCTTATAATATTTATAGCCGATGTTTGAATAATTCCGTTTGATTGTTTGAAAAATTCAATATGATTGTTTAAATAATTATAAAATCGTATAATATTTATAGTCGATTTTGAATAACTCAGTTTGATTGTTTGAATAACTCAATTTGATTGTTTAAATAATTATAGAAACATAAAATATTTATAGTCGAGGTTTGAATAACTCAATATAATTGTTTGAATAATTGTAGGATTGAACATGTTTTAACGTTTGCATTATTTAGGTTGAATAAGTATTCGTCTTACCATGAATAACTAAATAAAGGTAGTTGAAAAACAACATTGTTCATCCTGAATAACTAAACTTATTCAATGGTTTTCACTAGTATTATTAGAATGTATTGACATAAATAATGTATACTATTGAATAACAATTACAATGCTTCTGAAAAACAATCTTTAATATTATGAAAAATATGTGATTCTTTGTGTTTTATGCTATCAATAATCATTACACTACTTTTGAAATAACAATTACAATGCTTATGAATTACAAATTTTTTTTGGACCGAGATCAAATAAATCAACATTATCATCGTTTGGAACATGTTCCCTGGTGCGAAGTCTTTTAATAGGACCTTGGTGCGCTTTGGCTTTTCTCAAATGTCCAACTGTTGATCATTACCACCTGTTCCATTTGAAAACTCGGTTAAACACAAATGATATCAGCGTTGCAAAACCATACCATCTAAAGTGAAAAAGTATATTGTGAGATTTGAAAAACAATTGCAAAACTGTCATACACATATCATCAGTGTTGCAAAACCATACCATCCAAAGTGAAAAGTATATTGTGATACTTGAAAAGCAATTGCAAAACTGTCATACACATATCAGTGTTGCAAAACATACTATCCAAGTTGAAAAACACTCGTTTCATATGCTTATCCAGTTAATCCTTACTATTGAAAAACCATAGTATTTATTGTGAATAATATTGATCATTATCTCCTGTCGGCCATACGAAAAACAAAATACGTATATACGAAAAACAAAATATGTATATATGAATAACAAAGAATGAATATATGAAAAACATGGCATACATGTATGGAAAAAAAATTAATCGTGGAAAATCAAATTAAATCTAACAAATCTACTATACTGAATTGCTAGAATGAAAATCAATATCGCAAAAACCTAATTTTGCATTCATGCAGTACAACAACCAATTCGCAAATTAAACCAAGACTAAAAAACAAGAACACAAGAGATGCAACCATTCAATCTACATTCATCAAACTAAAAACCTAATTTTGCATTCATGCATTATGAACTAAAAATTGAAAAAACAGGGTCGGAAACAACAATAACACCTATTTCTATCGATATAGCAAATCAAAATTGAATCTTCACTTACCAATTTGTGAAAACTAGCCAAGGTTTGTAGATGATTTCGCCATTGTTCTTCGTCTGCTCCCAAAATATCACCGAGAAAAAGAGAGGGAAACGAGAAAGAGAGAGAGAGAAATAAATTATAATAGGAGAGATAAGACACTTTTTGAGGAAAGAATAACCCTATTACCTAAAATCAAGGGATTTTATCCAAAATAAAAAATATTAATTGATTTTAATCTTTATTGAACGGATTCAGTGAATCACCCCCATCAAAGCTTTTTGTACCCTTTTTTTTATTAAATCCCCACCATCCATTTATTCCAATCTGACGGATGTCAATCAACCACATGCTTGCACTCTAATAAGTGTTTTCACTAGAACATTATTCTATATATATATATATTGATGTTTTGTTCCGTGACATTTTGGATTTATGACTGGAAAATCAGAGGGCCTTGTCCACATTGATAGAGGTTCGATAGAGGAATTGATGCATTTGTCGGTAGCATCTACGTCGTTAGACACCTACACACACATTCGTTGTCAAAGTCCGTGGGTCAATATAAACTTGTTGAGGTCCACATGTCCCTCAGATTGTATACTAAGTTTGGATTTTTCTAATTCCCAATGTGGGATTGAATATCTTAACAAAATTAAATTAACCAACCTGAATAAGGCGAGGCAACATATTTAATTTCTTCATCTTCTCTGTTCATCATTGAAGGATCAAATTCAGCACTTTGCCATTCATACCCTACATGGTGCAAATACTTAATATCCTAGTTCATATATAGGACAATTACGTATGTAGGCCAAAAGGAAAACTCAGCCAATATCATCATCATTGACCCAGTCAGGCTCCGCTACAACGGAATCTTGGGAGGTCAAGATGGAGATACCCCTGCCCAAGCGAATGGGGTACGCCCGATAGACCCAAGAAAAACTGAAATTCAGCTATATGACAATAATATCTGAATTTAGTTAGAATATACCAAAATTGATATAAAAAACTAAATCCATCAGTGTATAAAAGCCAATGAGCATGAGGATCCGGCCATATATATATAATATAAATTAATATCCCGGAGACTAAGACGTAGATTATACCGAGCATGTTCTTGAAGCTGAACCATTTGTACGAGCATGCAATGGCATGGATTTGAATATGGCGATTTCCATAGCCATCGTGCTTGTCCAGCTCCGAGGCATTGGCGACGTGCAACATCCACCCTTGTGAAGGCAACTCGACAAGCCCTTCTCTTGCTCCGGGGCGTCGAGGAAGCAAATGGAGAGGTGAAGTGGACTTGATGGGATGCAAAGACACTGCTAATATCATCGGAGACAAGCCACAACTTGCTACCACCAACCCTACACCGTACTCCAAGCATTATAATTCCTACTTTTATATATACTTAAGTTATTGGATGTATAATTCTGTATTGCCCTACTTAATTTACGGGAATACATAATACGTACCCGGGATGTCCAGTTTTACACGATTACCAAATACAAGATAATGTGTATCTGTGAAACCCCAATCATGAACCATCAACTGCTCTGACATTCTGAACTCTTTTTTGTGTATTAATTTGAATTTTATGTCAAACTCTACATGTAGATATGCATGTAAGCTTTATTAACAACATATTGTAATTGTTTGTGAACATATATATTAGGCCAAAGGAACAAAAGAATAGAATAATCAAAATGTTACATTTGAATAAAACCTGATGTATCATCAAACTCTAGAGCTTCTTTTGGTATTATAAAACAAATTTAATCTTATAATGCTACATTAATCACCTTACTTCAAAGTTGTCCACTTGATCAAAGTATAATTCAATTCAAAACTTCCGATGATGCGTCACTACTTTGTCCACCCAAAGAGCTGAGTTTGAAAATTCAATATATAAAACTACAGTTTGATTCAAGTAAAACAACTCCTTATCCTATAAAATAAGGAGCGTTTAGAACCCTTAAATCTCCTTCATCCAAGGGCTCATATTCTCATAAATTAGGGACACGGTGACATTTTCATAATTTCTCGAAAATTATAAAAGTGTATCGTTATGGTGAAAAAGTGCATTACGATATCCCAAAAAGTGCATTACTAACCCAACAATTTTAGACGATCTGAAAGCGGGCTACACATCAATTAATAGCGGCAGAAATTTCAATCAAGGGATGCAAATGTAACGAGAAAACTTAAGATGGCGAATCGCGATGGTGAAGGGAGAGGATGATATTGGGAGTGTGCAGATGAAGAAGCTTTCGCGGTGTTACTTTTGAGCAATTAAACACTATAGTGTGCAATAGCTCTATTACACTTTAATTTTCGATTCTTTTGTGATGCGAGTTCTAAGTATTGGCGGATGACGATGTAAGGTGGGAGAATTTGGAATTGAAGAGTGGAATTTATGAATTTTGAGCAATACTAACCAAACAATTTTGGGTGATTGAGTTCAATCAGAATCGAATCTGTTGACGAGCAAAATTTCATGAATTTAAAATATTTATGATTTTATATGATATGGTGAGAATTAATCAAAAATTTAACAAAAAAAAGCTCTCATTTAAAAAAATGGGCTTTTAAAAATCATTTTGGGCCCAATTTAAGATTGATTTTGTGGGTTAAAATTAGCCTAAATAATTAATAAAAAGAAATTGAAATAAACTGCCATTTCTGATGTGGCAAGGGAGTTACAACTCTTTCTTATCCTCGTTTACACAAGTTAGTTGGTTAATTGGGTGGTTTTTTTAACTCCTAATTTAATCATCTATTTCAGAAAGAAAAAAGAAAATCCAACAAGTTTCTTTTAACCGTGAAAATGAAGAGGCAGTTAATGGGTTACTTGATTGATAACTTCTCCAAATCCCTTCTATATAAGGGGAGGTTTGGCAAAGAATATGGGTTGACTCTTTGTCTAATTTTTCTCCAGAGGAGAAATAAAAATTATAGACACAAACGGAGGGTCTCCCATGTATAAAACAAAACAGTGCTTGTACAAGATAAAAGGAGAGATGTTAGTTAATCCAAACATCAATCTTGCACGTACATGGACTTCAATGTTGCTTTCATCATTTGATTAGTACGTGGAGGCCAAAGATGAAGTCGGTGGTTTGTGTAACCTGTTTCCTTCTGTTTCGTACATCCCTTTAAATCTGTTTTTTTTTTGGCATGGGAGGAACCGAGTGGATCCGAACACAACACCCCATAAAATGTTTTGATTCTGTTTTAAATCTTAAATATATATACATTGGTTAATTTTGTGGCCTGGGAGGAACCGAGTGGATCCGAATACCACATCAATTAAGCCTTTTTCATGTTGTTATAATGCCCAATTTATTTCAGGATTTTCATGCACTTGAGCAAATTGAGACGGTGGACTCTTGGGCATGACAAAGACGATATCAAAATGTACATATAAGTCATGATCAGATGCACACAGGGGCGTAGCCAGAAACTTATCATTGTGGGGGCCAACAAATTTTTCCAACATAACTAATGTACGTTTCGAGAAAAATGTAGAAATAAAAAATACAAATTTAGATAAAGAAGAGAACATATTTTATAGAGGATGAACTAAAATATTTCAAAATACAATTACATTAAGAAAACAATAGTTTATAATGACAACTTATATAATTATGAGTTATGTTTTAGAATACATTTAGGTTAAGAAAACAAATTTTTGTCAAAATACAAATTAATTGAATCTATAAATATTAAAAGATCGTAACTAAAAAATAAAACCCAAACTAAAACCCTTGTGCTAATAATAAATTGTATGATTCGATCGAGATATCCCTACAATAACTTATTGTTTCAAAGTTTTCGGGTTCAATCACATTATGAAAGTAGGAAGTTTAGCAAAAGATAAAAGTATTCTAACTAATTAAGTAAATGACTTGTTAGAAGTGGTTTGTATATGCTGAATCTTCAAACGTTCATAACTTTTTGCTCAAATGTCAGAATGAGGCGTATAATATATCAAATCGAAACTACTGACAAGAGGAACATATATACGGAAAAAAAAATTGGATTGGGGGGGCATGGCCCCCACCCGCCCCCAAATAGCTCCGCCCCTGGATGCACATATAAAAAATGGGGAAAAGATTCTGATTATAAATGCCTTTATGTATGTTAATATGTGCATGAGGGTGTTCTTTAAAATTACAGAGGCTTACATGGCTTTCCAAGCCTTTAAGCAATGCATATATTATGATATATAGGTGGGTTTGAATGATTAAACAAAGTTGTTTCAATCCACTAATGCATTGAAATTAACCAAGGGGCAGAAATATATATGATTTGGCTATTCAATGAAATAGTACTTGGTTAATTAAATCGAACTAATGATCAAGTTATGAATGTGTAATAGTCGTACACTTCATTCACATATATTTTTGTAAACTAAAAAAATTTCAAAGTTAAAAAAAAGGGGTCTACATATGGTGAAATGGGTAAAAGAAGGGGGCGTAATATATTTTGTTCACAAAACCGTTTGATATATGTGTACATGAACACTACATAGTGAATGAAAGTCTTTCCCTCCATTGCCCAAATTAGTTGATTTACAATATAAGACAAATATGTTGTCTAGTTGATGACCCACTTAAAGATCATTAATTAAAATATTAATTGGGTAAGACACTTGAGTGGAACATGTAGTTATAAGTTCCTACGGGTTAATTTAACTTCAATAATCTTAACTTGAAGCCTATGCCTAATAAACTATCAGACTATGCACATATTTTCTAGTTAATTATATGATACTAATGAGTATATGCATGCATGGTTAGTTAACACAAGTTCGATAATTTGGCTTTAATTATCAAACAATCTAAGCATTTGTAACAGTGTTGATCATTAAGTAAATATTTGTTTTGTGATCACACTGCTTATATATAAGTGTATAAAAGTCCTCATACCCTCGTACATACACGGGGTGTATTGGATTGAATTTGGTTTATTGTGGAAAATCATCCACTAATGTTGGTTAATAGCAATAGTGACCCAACAAGGGAGCATGTTCATTAATTATAGGCCACTTCGGCTTATATAAAAGTTCACATATTCAAGGTCAAAATAAAATTAACCACGTGAAGAACTACGTGAGGACTTAATGTTCTTTCATGAACTAGGTAGAAAACTTGATACAAATTAATTAAATCAAGTTCAGTCGCAAATATTAAATAAAATAAAATGAACTGTATGTTTTTAATGGTAGAACTACGTAATGACTTGATGCCTTTCATAGGCTACGTAGGCACTCGATATTAAATATAATATATATCGAGTTCAGTCAAACACATAAAAAATTAATTTAATATACTTGTTCTATTTTAGAACTATGTATACGTTGATGCCTTTATGGGCTATATGAAAAACTTGATTAACTTATAATATTGAGTTGACACAAAATTTAAGTTGACTTTCAAACATAAGATAAGGTTGACGATAAAATTAAATAGTTCTTTTAAGAACTAATGACTTGATATCATGCAAATGATAGTTGAAGAGAGTTTGGGCAACCCTTCCTAGAAGGTGGGTCCGAATTCAATTCTATGATGCATGAAATAAATAATAAACAAACTTAATGTGCAAATTTTAAGTTTGAACTACGATGACTTGATTCTAATTCGTCAGATACGTAGGAAGCTCAATATAAAGCAAAAAGCTCATTGAGTTCAGTCACGATCAAAAACAAAAATCATATTTTAATCGAACCTTTGGTTCTTTGAGACCTACATTTGACTCGGTATCTCTTTTAAGAGTCATGTATGAGACTCGACATATATAAGGTTGAGTCCAATCATAAATATTAAGTTGACTTTTAAATATAAATATAAAGTCAAAATTCAACCCATATTATTTAATTGCTAGAACTACGTTTGACTTGATTCCACATCATGTAAGTGGATACGTAGGACATTTGACATAATATATAAATATGTCATATTCAGTCATAAATCAAATTAAAAATATATAAATCTTTAATCACATGTTTGATAGTGAAGAGATTAGACAACCCTTCCTAGAAGGTGGGTTTAATCTTATTCACGTCGCGCAGATGATAGTCGGCTTGAATCCGAGCAACCCTTCCTAGAAGGTGGGTTCGGTTTCGTTCCATTGATGCGTGAAAATCAAACCAAACAATTAAAACACTCTAAACTATGTAACACTTGATTCTCTTTAAAGAGATACGTAGGCAACCCATCAAAACTGGGTGCAACCCAAATCTTAAAAACCACTTAATATTTTGTATCAGTATTACTTTTAATCAAAAGAGTCAAAAGAGAGGGTCGAACTAAAATAAAAATAATTTAAATGTGTTTTGCAATTTTGTGTACATTTTTTCTCAACAGAATTAATTGGACGCTCAAGATGATGCACTTTTTTTGGTTTAGCAATGCACTTTTTGGTATTTCACAATGCACTATTTCATGATAATGATGCACTTTTACAATGAACCGAACATGGAGCGCATGCCCTGTTGGCTTTATTTTTGTTTGCACTTTTTCCATTTCGTAATGCACTTTTTGGATTTCGTGATGCAGTTTTTCACGGTAGCGATACACTTTTGTAATTTCCGAGAAATTACAAAAATGTCACCGCGCCCCTAAAAGAGATAGATCTTCAGCCCTTGGATCACCTAGATCCAAGGGCTCTAAATGCTCTTTATTTTATAGGATAAAGAGTTGTTTTATTGGAACCTTACTCTCAATATATATGCTAGAAAAAAAAATCTTTCTTATTGTTATTTCTATTTAATATTTAGACGTTAAATTTTATGAAATTATTGATATTAAGTTATAATATATTAATTTTAAATAAACTATTAATATTCACTTTTATAAAATCAAAGCGCATATTTATATGTAAAATATAAATAATAGTAAGAAAATATGTTTGAAATAATGTTTGAGAAACAAATTTCATATTCTAATATTACAATGATTTGCATTAACCTTGCCTCTTTTCTTTGGAGGAGTTCATTCCATTATTATTGTTGGATAATTTATTTTCAAATATAGTAAATGTAAATAACCTTATGAAAATGAAGATTAAAGAAAAGATTCAAGTTTAGTGTTTGATTGATCTTATATTAAAGAAGACAATATTAATCATTTTTGAGAAAGAGATAGAGTCTAATATATAATTTTGTGTATCTTGGTATAATGCCAAGAATAGCATAAATATGGAAAATTAGTTTAAAAATGGTAGGATAGTTATTTCAAACAACATATATTTATAAAGAAAATCAACATATATTTATAAAGAATTTTTTCAAAAATATCAAGTTAAAAGATAAAACATATTTATACTTATTTTCTAAATATTTGTCTTTTTTTTAGAAATTTGTATAAGGAATTTTTATTTTAAATTTGCTATGATGACTTGATGTTAAAGATGTATTTATAAAGATAAAAAGGAGTTTAAAAGTAAAAACTTGAAATAATAGGAATAAAAATTAATATTTTAACATATAAGGTGGGATCAAAATTATTCTAGTGCCTCAAAAAGATACAACTTTAATACATAGTTATAGATTAATGAACTTTAGTTCTTTGTATTAAAAAACAAGATAACATTAAATCATTGGATTTAGGAAATAAAAAAAAGTTAAATGGGTCATAATCTATACAAATTACTCAAATTAAAGTTCTTTTTTCAAATATAAAATTATTATTTGAGAGATGTTAAAAATGTAGGATATAACTAATTATTTAACCTTTTCTATTAAAAAGATCTCTATTAAAAATGATAAATTAAATTATACCTCTATTAAAAATGATAAATTAAATTATATTCTTGTGTTAAGAAAGAAGATAAACAAAAAATTTAAAATTTACAAAAATGAAAATTATTGAATTTAGTAAATTAAAAAAATTTTGAAAAATTAAATTTGAGATAATTGGATACACCCCAATCTATAAAAACGTAACAATTTTTTTTCGAATATAAAATTACTATATGAGAAATATTAAAATTTTAGGATAGAATTAAGTATTTAACCTTTTCTGTTAAAAAGACTATTATATTATAATTTTTGCAAATAAAAATCTTTATTAAAAAAATCATAAATTAAGTTAATAAATTTTGTATTCTTATGTTAAGAAAGAACATAAATAAAAGTTTTAAAAATTACGCAAAATCAATTAAAAACATTTTTTTTATAGTTTTATCTTATAAAAATAAAAAATTACATAAAAATTAATATATTTTCTGAGTTTTGTTCAAATAAAAGAAACTCTTATCTTAAAATGTGAAACGAATGTATTTTTCCTAGTTCGTAGTGCACTTTTGTATAAAATACAAAAAATGTACTATAAAAAGTATAAATTTGGAAAAAATACACTTTGAAATAGAAAAAGTGCACTACGAATTAGAAAAAATACATTCGTTTCAGAATAAAAATTGAGTTCGTTTCATTTGAACCAAACTCTATATATTAATTGAAGACAAAACTTAATGAATGCATGCAAACACAGAACTTAATTAATGAACACGTGTAGGTATCATGTGCCACGTACCGTAGAAAGTGATACAACTCCTAGGGAGAAGCATATCTTCCGCACTGCACGCCATGATTAATAGTTTCTGTCTT
Source organism: Fallopia convolvulus (assembly GCA_964016875.1). Taxonomy (NCBI): domain Eukaryota; kingdom Viridiplantae; phylum Streptophyta; class Magnoliopsida; order Caryophyllales; family Polygonaceae; genus Fallopia; species Fallopia convolvulus. The sequence continues at coordinate 32,946,084 of OZ024718.1, read as the reverse complement.
TGAACATCAATCTTGTAATGGGATAATATTCTTTTACTCGTCGACATCGTGCAAATTTAACTCACACCTGGATCAATAATTTTAATCCGATTAAATTGCTTGAAAACAAAAGTGCATGCATACAACGCTTTAATTTGGTATACCGGCCATAGAGAAGAGGCTTGAGAATTAGCGCAACAACGACACCCAATAGTACATGGCCAAGAAGACGGGGTGGCGCCAGTGTGGTCCAATCATTGCCCACAGAGTCATGATCGCGGATCAAGAGTGGCCAACGTCAACCGAGGATGGACCTCATAGGGGGGCCCACCTTCCCAGAGGCAGAAGAGCCTCCCGCCCCATTTCAGAACCACATTCTTCATCACTTTGATGTTGCCCACCCTTGAGCACGGAGAAGGGCCCCCTGTGGCTCAACTTCCACGACCCTTTCACCAGATCGAACTCCACCATGTGCGCCGCTGTCTTCACGCGCGTATTGGGCCGAGAAATTCACCTCCCCGTCGTCCAGCCCGTTCATTTCAAAGGCCCGGAGGTACCCGTGCCCGTCCAAGGGGCTCACCGTTGACCCGTGGTCATCAGTGAGCAGGCCCGGTCCTATAAGATAGTATGTTCCCATGGGGAAGTCCTTAGGCATCGACCCAACGACTAATAGTAGTTTGAACGGTTTGGTTGTCTCTCTTCGTTGACATGTAAATAAAGACTTGTAGTCGTCAGAGGCGCTACTAGTCTTGTGGTTGTGATCTGAAGCAACCCGAGTTGGTGGCGCTCGAAGTTGACTCTAGTAATGCAAGTGATAATAAAGCAAGTGTACAAATGCCAGCAAATATCTCCTAGGATATTTATACTATTCTAGAGGCTTCTATAGCCTGGACACTTGTCACAAGGTCCTGAATTTCATGTAATTATATATAGTGCCTAGAGCACGATACAATACAGATGAGCAATATACAATTCTCCTCTCAATTTGTGCTTCATTCTCTATGGTATCAGAGCCATAAAGGACAAACGTTCAAAACATGACTTCTGAACCATCGATCAGCCACCCCTATTGAGCCAGCCGTCACCTTCCCACCTCTTGTTACTCCATTACCACCAGTACCGCCGCTCCTGGCAAACCCTACTCTTCCTTCCATAACGCCGCCGCTCATGGCTAACCCCTCTCTTCCTTCTTTTTCAAGCTTCATTACTGTTAAACTCTCACATGAGAACTTTCCTCTTTGGAAGGCACAAATCACTCCCTACCTACGAGCTCACAAGCTCTATTCCATTCTTGATGGCTCCTCTCCCTGCCCTGCTGATATCACCAGCCCTGCCTACACCGACTGGCTCACCAAAGATCAGCTTGTCATGGCCATCATTACCTCGTCCTTAACCGAGCCAGTCCTTGCACAAACCATTGGGTGCACCACCGCATCAGAAATTTGGGCACTCTTACATGAAGCGTTTGCTGCTCGTTCCAACGCTCAACTGGTGCACGCACGACTCCAACTGGCGTCTCTGAAGAAGGGAGGAGACAACATCACCACCTATTTCAACAAGGCAAAAAACCTTGTCACAACTCTCTCGGCGGCTGGACAGGTGATTTCTGACACCGAATTTGTGGTTTTTCTCCTTGCTGGTTTGGGAACAGAGTATGAGTCCCTGGTGACGTCTATCTCTACACAACCAATTTTACCGTCTCCCAACCAAGTGCTCTCTTATCTGCTGGTTCACGAGGCCCGGGTGTCGCAACAGACTTCCGCTCCAACACCACCAATCTCGGCCAACAACACCACCAGCAACTCGACACCGGAAGCCAATGCCACAGGACGAGGACGATATCAAAACAACAGGGGTCGTGGAGACACACGCGGCAGAGGAAGAGGCCGTGGCTACCAAAACCAACACTACCAAACCTTTATTGGCCAACCCGACACTCGCCCTATTTGCCAGGTTTGCTTGAAACCAGGGCACACCGCCCTCATCTGTAACTATCGCTTTAACCAGGCTTTTCAAGCCCCACCACCACAGTCTTTCCAAGCCCACCACACCACCACCACCAATCCCTACTGGTATCCCGATACCGCCGCCACCCACCACTTTACTCCCGATCTCTCTAACCTCCGAATCGACTCCTTACCGTACCATGGCACGGACACTGTCAGTCTCGGCGATGGCTCCTCAATCCCAATTCAACACCAAGGCTCTTCCTCCCTCTACGGTTCCAATCGCATCCTTCACCTTAAAAACCTTCTTCATACTCCCTCTCTTTCAAAAAATTTACTTTCTTTCAATCGATTTTGTTTGGATAATAACGTGTTTTTTGAATTTCACTCCTCTGTTTTCTTTGTAAAGGATTCCAACACGAAGGCGATCCTTCTCCGAGGACCCGTTGAAGGCGGACTCTATGTGCTTCCGGCCACCATCGCATTGCAATCACCATCACCAGAAGCCTTATCAATTACCGCAACACCCTCATACTCAATTTCCCCGTCTGTTCTTTGGCATTATCAGCTAGGTCACCCATCTGCTTGTGTCACAAATTTCGTCCTGCGTCTACTTCAGCCCAGTTCAAAAAAAGGCCCAACGGCCCACTTCACCTGCCCCTCATGCTCTTGGGCCAAATGTCATGCCCTGCCCCATCCACCTTCAGCATCTATCTCTACTCGCATTTTACAATTGCTTTTTCTTGATGTATGGGGCCCAACCAACCACATATCCAAAAATGATCACAAGTACTATTTATCTATAGTAGATGATTTCTCTAAATATATTTGGATTTTCCCCTTTGCCACTAAATCTTGTGTTCCCAACCTCGTACAAAATTTCATCAAACTTGCTACAAATTTTTTCTCTACCTCCGTTGGCTCTATTCAAACCGACGGTGGAACGAAATTCAAACCATTATCCTCCCTTCTCACTCAACTTGGTATTTTCCATCGGCTTACTTGTCCATACTCCCACCAACAAAACGGGAGCGTTGAAACCCGTCACCGCCGAATTGTTGACACCGGCCTTACACTCCTCAAACATGCCTCCCTACCCCTCCCCTTTTGGGATTATGCCTTCGAGGCCGCCACCTACCCTATCAACCGACTACCCACTCCCATTCTTAACAATCAATCGCCCTACCAAAAATTTTTTGGAACTCTTCCCGATTACAACTTCCTTAAAACCTTTGGTTGCCTTTGCTTTCCCAACCTCCGACCCTACAATACCCACAAACTCTCATTTCGCTCAATACCCACCATTTTTCTCGGCTATAGTAGCCACCACAAGGGCTACATTTGCTTTGATTGGATCCATTCCCGCACTTAAATTTCCCGAGATGTTATTTTTCATGAATCCATTTTTCCTTACACCACACCCCATTCACCCGCCCCACAACCTTCAAATTACACCATACTTCCATCTCTCCCAATTCCTTCCTCCCAGCCCAACTCCATTTTGGGCCCAATCCCCAGCCCAACTCCTCCCCCAGCCGCACCAACCACGTCCCAGCCCAACTCCATTTTGGGCCCAATCCCCAGCCCAACTCCTCCCCCAGCCACACCAACCCCGTCCCAGCCCAACTCTTCATCTGCACTCTCTTTTGGGACCATGCCTCCGCCCAACTATTCTTCTCTTGGGCTAGAACCCGATACAAACCCTATTTCCCCAACCAATCAAGATCTACACTCACCCCCACCAACAAATCCTCTGCCTACTCATCCCATGATCACACTCTCCAAGAACCAAATCTCCAAACCCCTCATTCGGCGTGATGGCACCATACCTTGGCCCCCACCTCCGGAATGTCACCTCACCTCCAAACCCGTACCCGATGAGCCGACCTCATACACCGAAGCATCCCAATTTCCCGAGTGGCGCCACCCATGAAAGCGGAATTTCAAGCCTTACTTTCCACCAAAACCTGGTCATTAGTTCCCTCTTCTCACTCCACCAATGTGTTAGGAGTTAAATGGGTCTTCAAAACCAAATACAACTCCGATGGCACTATTGAACGGCGGAAAGCACGCCTTGTAGCCAAAGGCTACCACCAGCTTCATGGGGTTGACTATACCGAAACCTTTAGCCCGGTTGCCAAACCATCCACCATTCGTCTTATCCTCTCCCTTGCCGCTATGCGTCGGTGGTCGGTGCGACAATTAGATATCCAAAATGCCTTTCTCCACGGTGACTTGGCGGAGGACGTCTTCATCCATCAACCTCCCGGGTTTGTTCATTCTACCTTTCCCTCTTACATTTGCAAACTTCACAAATCGCTTTACGGCCTTAAACAAGCCCCTCGAGCTTGGTTTGCCAAACTAAGTGATGCACTCATTACCATGGGTTTTCGCCATTCTCAAGCGGATACCTCCCTTTTCATCCATCGCCAAGGCGACAACTACGTGTTCATTTTGGTATATGTCGATGATCTCCTTGTTATAGCCTCCAAGCCCTCCCTGTCCTCTGCCTTTGTCACAACACTTTCCCGATCCTTTCCGGTCAAAGACCTCGGACCGCTACACTACTTCCTTGGTGTCCAAGTTCATCGTGATGACACCGGGATTTACCTCTCTTAATCCAAATATATCCGAGACCTTGTAGCCCATGTCGGCATGTCCCAATCCAAACCAGTCTCAACTCCCATGGCCTCCAAATTTGGCGCCAACTCTTCCGACGGCCAAAAAGCCTTTCACAATGGCCAATTATACCGCAACATTTTGGGAGGACTTCAATATCTCTCCCTAACCAGACCCGACATTTCATTCCCAGTCAACAAACTCTGCCAATTTATGCATCAACAACTGGACTTGCATTGGCATGGTGTCAAGCGTATTCTCCGATACCTCAATGACATCGCTGACCTTCAGTTCAAGCTCTCCACCACTCCCAGCGATCGCATCTCTGCCTTCTCCGGTGCTGATTGGGCGGGTGACTCCTCGGATCGCCGTTCAACCGGTGCCTATTGCATCTTTTATGGGTCCAATCTCATCTCTTGGTGCTCAAAAAAACAGGACACCGTTGCCCGCTCTTCCACCGAGGCGGAGTATCGCGCCTTAGCACAAGCCACTTGCGAGACACTTTGGGTTCAGTCTCTACTTGCTGATCTGGGCATTCACATGTCGACTGCCCCTACACTCTGGTGCGACAACCTTGGAGCAACCTATCTCGCCGTCAATCCCGTGCTGCACCATCGAATCAAGCACATCTCCCTCGAATTCGACTTTGTTCGAGAACGAGTACGCTCCAAGGCTCTTCATGTGGCCTTCTTGTCATCAAAAGACCAAATAGCTGATCTGCTCACAAAACCACTTCCGAGTGCTAGATTTCAACTTTTACGATCTTGACTCTGCCTCGGCACACTCGGATCGCGGGGGGGGGGGGGGGGGGGGTGTAGTAATGCAAGTGATAATAAAGCAAGTGTACAAATGCCAACAAATATCTCCTAGGATATTTATACTATTCTAGAGGCTTCTATAGCCTGGACACTTGTCACAAGGTCCTAAATTTCATGTAATTATATATAGTGCCTAGAGCACGATACAATACAGATGAGCAATATACAATTCTCCTCTCAATTTGTGCTTCATTCTCTAGACTCGTAGGGAAGCCAATGGCACACAAAAGAGATGATTTTACGGGAGGCTAGGTAAGTGGTTTAACTTGCTCGTGGGAATGATATTGAAATGGTATAGCTTGCATTTTGTTAGTTGAAGGGATGGAAGGGAAGTGAAATGGTAAGATGCGATTAAGGGGTTATTTGCAAACGAGAAGGCAAGAGATTGAACAATCTTGGTCAATTGCAAGTGAACAAAGGCTTTATAAAGCATTACGAATTGAATTGGCCTTACAAATGTACGTTAATTTGCAAAAACACTTGCTTAATTTTAGTGTGCACAAGTGGTGGGTGCAATGTGTTGGAAAAGCAAATTATATGGACCAAGTGGTGGATCCACCCCGTCGTAATGAGCAATGAGTGAGTGATAGTATATATATAGTACATGTCCATTCATGGAAGACAATGAAAGATGGGCACTAAAGAGATGCTGGTATTTTTAATTCGTTTAGGGTAGTCATTCGATTCACCAGATAAACTAGTGGATCATGAGATCAACAAAGATGGTGTCGAAATTGTTGGAATATGAAGTCCCGTATTGAATGGTAAGACTACAAAACCTCGGTACATGTATATGGTTGGTAGCTACTTATACTTCTTCTCAATTGATTTGAGGATGAAATCTCAAAAAACTTATATGTTCAGTTTTTATTAGCATATGTATGCTCATATATGTATAGTTTTCACGTGAGTAACACAGAGACCTTAAAATGGATATTTCAAAAAGAGATAAAAAAAATACGAACAATAGATTTACCTATAAATTTCATAATTATAGTTTCAATTTTTTTTTGTTTTTCAAAAGAATGTTTAGGGATGTAATCAGTTGTTCAGGGCTAGAAAGAAATGCTCTAACTTCTCTAAAATCACCCAAAAAAAAAACAATTTACAAAAACCAACAATTTGCCATCTCCAACTTAACCACTAGTAAGGTGATGATTGAGACATAGGATTTCTTGTAATTCTTCTTCACTTTCATTAATGAGAGAATGAGAGCATTTCTAATAGCTTTGTCAGGGGTAAATCAGATAGCTTGTCCTCATGGCCATTTCATTAATACTCGGCCTTTCTATAATTTGGGCCTATTATTATCTATGTTCTACTATCCCCCCCTCTATTCAAATGGGAATAAGCATAGCTAGGATCACAATATAAGGAAACGTGTAGGGGCTAACTGATTAGTTAGAGCATCAACAATCTGGTCATTGGCGGAGACAAATGTAACGTTGAGAGAGCCGGATTTGACACGTTCATGGACAAAGTGGAAGTCGAGATCTAGATTCTTGATGCGATGGTGAAGAATGAGGTCGACCGATAGGTACGTGTCTCCTCAATTATCTTCACTGTGGAATTTGCAAAAGCACAATATTCAGCCCCTCTTAGGGATCAGGCCATTGTGGATAGCTTCTTGGAAGTCTAGTAATTAATTCTGCTAGTGTTTTTCTTGAAGTATTATAAGCTTGGATTATATATGTGAATCTATAATATGTCTATATGTGTACTATATTAGAAGTCATGTAATACAGGGAGTTATGTCAGTTCAGTTGGTTAAATAAACTGGCGGTAATTAGTAGTTATGTAACTGTCATGTCAAGGTAGTTATTGGCAGTTGTTTGTGCAGTCTAATATAAGTGCATGTGTGCGTAATTCAAACGTGTACTCTGCATTCTCTGTTTAAGAGACAAGTTCAATACAAAAGGCAACTGTGTTGGACAGATCGTGTGTGTGATCCTTTGAATTAGTGTTGTTTGATTTGTTTAAGTAATAGACATATCTCTTCAATTGGTATCAGAGCACTAGAGAGAATATATCAGATACAGAATCTGGAAACACAGGAAACACGGGAAACACAGGGAATTTGAGTGATACAGTCAGAGGCAATGGAGAAAAGATCTTGTCTTTCAATTATCCAATGTTGTCAAAAAGCAATTATGTTGTTTGGGCAATTAAAATGGAGGTGTTCTTGACCGCTCAAGGAGTCTGGGAGGTTGTAGAAGGGACACCACTGATTGACACTAAGAAAGACAGGATGGCCTTGGCTGCAATCTATCAAGCAATAGGAGAAGATACTCTATTGTAGTTAGGCGCTAAGAAATCTGCCAAAGAAGCTTGGGGAATAATTAAAACCATGAATGAAGGGGCAGAGGGAATAAAAGAAGTGAGAATACAGTCCTTGTTAAGAGAATTTGAGGGACTTAGGATGAAAGAGACCGAGTCCATTGATGATTTCTCAAGCAAGTTGATTGTGAATGTAAGTAAACTAAGAGGGTTTGGATACAAGATGGAAGAGGAGTTCGTGGTGAAGAAACTACTAAGATCAACCTCTTCAAAGTTTATCTAGATCACTAGTACCATGGAGGAATTTTGTGACCTTAAGGCTAAGAGCATTGATGAGGTAGTAGGCTCTTTGAAAGCCCATGAAGAAAGGTTACAAGATTTTGGTGAGAAAAATCAAGAATTTGCACTCTTGACACGTTCTGAATGGAAGTCAAAAGAAAAGAAGTTCAGAGAAAGAACTACAAGGGTGAAAAATCTCAAAGTCAAAAAGGAAAAGGCCAAGTACAAAATGCTGAGAGAGAACAGAAGCCTAGAAAACACTTTGATAAGAATAAAATCAAGTGTTTTGCGTGTGGTAACTTGGGTCATTTCAAGTCTGAATGTGAAGCAATCGACAAGGAAGAAAAGGTGAACCTGTCAATGAAAAGAGGAGGGAAGAACCTACATTGTTGATGCTGAAAGATGATGATCTGGATCATAAGAACCTACTGTCACCAAAAACATGTAATGATGCTGAAACACATGGTTTCAGTAAATGGTACTTAGACTCTAGTGCGAGTAACCACACGATAGGCGATGAGAGCATGTTTGCATCCCTTGAAAAGAGTTTTGGAGGCAAAATCAAGTTCGGAGATAGTTCTTCAGTGGAAATCTCAGGGAAAGGTACAATAATCTTCTCTAGTGAATCTGGTGAACATGTTCCTTTACTAGTGTTTATTTTATTCCTAAATTAAGGGCAAACATAATAAGCATTGGTCAATTGGACATGAATGGAAGTAAATCAGTGATTAAATAGGGAGAAATGTGTATCTTTTCAAAGGAGGGCAGGTTGATTGCTAAAGTTAATAGGTAGTTGAATAAACTTTATGTCCTTCATCTCAAAGTAGTCAAACAAGAATGCTTGTTGTCAAAACTAAGTGATACTAATTGGTTGTGGCATGCAAGATATGGACACTTGAATTTCAATTCCCTGAGAAAACTTGCAAGAAAAAGAATGGTGACTGGAATGCCGTCTATTGATCATGTTAATCAACTTTGTGAGGGGTGTCTTGTGGGCAAACATCATAGAACATCTTTTCCTGGTTCATCCTCATTTAGAGCAATGAAGCCCTTGGAGTTAGTTCATGCAGACCTCTGTGATCCTGTCTCTACTGCCACTATTGGAGGTAACAAGTATTTTCTTTTACTTGTAGATGACTTCTCTAGATTTATGTGGCTTTACATGTTGAGAAGTAAGGATGAGGCCCTATATTATTTCATGAAATTTAAGACTAGTGTAGAGGTTGAGAAAGACTTGAAGCTTAAGGTGTTAAGGACAAATAGGGGGGAGAATTTACCTCACAAAAGTTCAAAGAATTCTGTGAAAAAGAGGGCATTAAAAGGCATTATACAGAACCCTACTCTCCCCAACAAAATGGGGTGGTTGAGAGGAGAAACTAGTCTATAGTTGCGTGTGCTAGAAGTATGATGAAAAGCAAATTAGTACCATCAACTTTCTGGGGAGAAGCTGTTAGCACTGCTGTATATGTGTTAAATAGAGCACCCACTAGGAGTCTAGATGATAGGACTCCTTATGAGGCGTGGCATGGCAGAAAACCAGGTGTAAAACATTTGAGAGTGTTTGGGTGTACTGCATATGTGAAAAATGTCAAACCACATCTGTCAAAACTAGAAGACAAGAGTACAAAAATGATCTTTATAGGTTATGAAGAGGGTTGTAGTTAGTAGGGATATTAAATTTGAGGAAGAAGAAGGCTGAAGTTGGGAAGAAAAACAACAACGTGATTCTGGTTACCTTGCATCTTCAGCATAAATCTGCTTGGAGACACCAGTCATCTAGTTGATGAAGTCATCTCAGATTCTCTACAACAAACTCCAACTGCTCTATCTGGTGACTCTCTGCAGCAGATTCTTGGTGCTCTAAATGGTGAATCCTTGCAACAAACCCATGGTTTAAGCACAGATATGGATTTGAGTGATGTTCAATCCTTAACACCAGTAAGATACATGTCTTTACAAGATATTTATGATGAAACTCAGGAAATAGAAGAAGAAGTTGGCATGTGTTTCATCTCAAGTGAGGAACCAGTAACCTTCAACGATGCTGTTAGCAATAAAGAATGGAAGGCTACTATGGAACAGGAAATAGAGTCGATCATTAGGAATGAGGCTTGGAAACTAGTTGATCTACCTAAGAATCATAAAGCTATAGGACTCAGATGGATCTATAAAGTGAAGAAGGATCCAAGTGGGAAGATAATCAAATACAAAGCAAGACTGGTGGCGAAGGGTTATGTTCAGAAATTTGGAGTAGATTATGAGGAAGTCTTCGCACCTATGGCAAGATTGGAAACCATTAGAGTCTTGATAGCGTATGCAGCAACCAAGAACTATGAAATTCATCACATCGATGTCAAAACTGCATTTCTAAATGGAGAATTGCAGGAAGAAGTCTATGTGAAACAACCGGAGGGATTTGAAGATAAGAACTCTCCTGGGAAGGTTTTAAGACTCCATAAAGCCTTGTATGGCTTGAAACAAGCCCCTAGAGCATGGAACTTCAAGCAGGATAGATGTTTGAAGTCACTTGATTTCAAGAGATGTCAAAATGAGCATGCATTGTATACAAGATTTCTCAATGAAGAATTTATGATTTTAGGAGTTTATGTAGATGACTTGATCATTACAGGGTCAAGTAAGGAGGAAATTGATTCTTTCAAACAAGAAATGATGAAGAAGTTTGATATGAGTGATCTTGGCCTCCTAAGTTAATATCTGGGGATCAAAGTTAAACAGACTGCTAAGGAGGTTTTTATTTGTCAAGAGGGGTTGGCAAAGAAGATCATTGAGAAACTAGGGTTGACACACTATAATCCAAGTGTCATACCTATGGAGCCTCGGATTAAGATGAGTAAACATGACTTAGATGAAGATTTGGTGGATGAAACTGTCTATAGAAGTTTGATTGGGAGTTTAAGGTGCCTTCTGAACACCAGGCTTGATCTCAGTTTCAGTGTAGGTGTACTAAGCAGGTTCATGGAAGGGCCTAAAACATCTCACATGGAAGCTCTCAAGAAAATAACAAGATATGTCAAAGGCACCATCAAGTCTGGGTGTGTTTACAAGAAGAATCCATCATACACATCTCTTATTGGATATACTGATAGTGACCTAGCAGGGGATCTGGATGACAGGAAGAGCACCAGCGGAATCATTTTCTTTCTTGGAAAAAATCCAATAACTTGGACATCCAATAAACAGAAAACTGTTGCACTTTCTTCATGTGAAGTTGAGTATACCGCAACAACTTCAGGAGCTTGCCAAGGAATTTGGTTGCAAAGTGTCCTAGAAACTATGGAGGGAAAGAAATGTCCCGTGCCAGTCCTGTATGTTGACAACAAATCGGCCATTGCACTTGCAAGGAATCCAGTGTTTCATGATAGGAGAAAACACATAGATACCAGGGTGCATTTCATAAGAGATTGTGTGGAGAAAGGAAAAACCAAGGTGGAATATGTAAGAACCAATGATCAACTTGCAGATATCTTAACTAAGCCTTTGGCCAATCAGAGGTTTGGTGAATTGAAGGCAAAGATTGGGATGAAGATGTCAATCCAAGCTTAAGGGGGTGAATGAAGTATTATAAGCTTGGATTATATATGTGTATCTATAATATGTCTATAGTTTATTTGTACTGTATTAGAAGTCATGTAATACAGGTAGTTATGTCGGTTTAGTTAGTTAAATAAATTGGCGGCAATTAGTAGTTATGTAACTGTCATGTCAAGGTAGTTATTAGCAGTTGTCTGTGCAGTGTAATATAAGTGTCTGTGTGTGTAATTTAGACGTGTACTCTGCATTCTCTGTTTAAGAGACAAGTTCAATAAAAAAGGCAGCTGTGTTCGACAGATCGTGTGTATGATCCTTTGAATTAGTGTTGTTTGATTTGTTTAAGTAATAGACATATCTCTTCATTTCTAAGGGTTATGCATGAATTGGCATACCCTATTGACAACAAAGGACATATCTTGGTGTGTGAATGCAAGGTATTTTAAGCTCCTGATGATACTCAATTACAGAAACACATCTTGGAAAGGTGTTGAATTTTCAGTGGAAGTGGAGAAATCGTTGGTCATGGGCATACTCACCACTTTGGCTTCAATTCCCAAGAAATAGTTGATTAGGCCCAAATCTTTCACAAAAAATTTGATAGAGAGACAACTCACAAAGTTGAAGGCGAGATCATGGATGGCTGTAATCAGATGGAGGTAATAGATGTACACCAAGACGAGGACAACATTATCCCCATTATGATGTATGATAAGGGAAGAATTAGATTATGAACGGGTGAATCCCATAACAATAAGAGAATCACTCATTTTTGAAAACCCAACCTGAGGCGATTATTTTGACCATTTTGTAATTTACAAATATAGGATACAAATTCAAAGTTAATAAAACCTAGAAGTTGGGATATGAAGACATCTTCTTGCAAGGCCTGTGTAAAACTGCATTTTTAATATCGAGTTGATGAACCGACCAACCAAGCATTGTCACCAATGATAACAAGAGCCGAATGGTGGATTGTTTTAAGACAAAGGCTAAAATTGTGTAATCCAAGTCATGTATTTGATTGAATACTTTTGCTATGAGTTGTAGTTTCTGGTGCTCAAGCCAAGCGTTGGCATGCCTTTTTTTAAGGGATTTTCTTTTTGGTGCCCTCGAGTTTTGGGCTTTTTCTCTTGGTGCCCAGAAAAATACTTATTCCTTTTGGTGTCCTTCTAGTTTTACAAAAGTCCCAACCCTAACCTAAAGTAAACATAAACCCAAATTCCATCCAATTCTTACAAATTTCTGTTAAAAAATTATAAAAAAATAAAAATCTCCAAGTTTACAAATCTAAGATATTGTTACGTCAAACTTTAAATCTGATGTAGCATCTTGCCATTTGTGGACTTCTACTAATTGTGGAGTGTAGATACCGAATATCGATTGAGCGCGGAAACCAATTCCACTCCATTCACGATTCACCGTGCAAAGAATTACTTCAATCACGCGAACTAATTCAATATCAAATTCAGAACAAAAGCAAAAACAACTGCACAAAAGTAGCATAAAACAAGAGAAAAGGAAAAATACTTGGGTGCAGAAGGCTTGAACGGAGAAACTAGATCGACGAAGAAAGCTCATATCGCGCCTAATCCCAGGAAGCCTACCATGCCGGGATACGTCATTGTTGTCCGTGTGAAGCGCAGAGGGAAATTTTGCTGTTGATTATACAAGTAGGAGATATAATCTGTATACTGTAAGAAGAAGAATCACGAGTGTGCGTATTTATTGAAGGATTTTTATTTTTTTATATAAAGTTTAACGGAAATTTGTAAAAATTGGATGGAATTTGGGTTTATGTTTACTTTAGGTTACAGTTGGGACTTTTGTAAAACTAGGAGGGCACCAAAAGGGAATAATTTTTTTTTCTGAGCACCAAGAGGAAAAGTCTAAACCTCGAGGCACCAAAAGGAAAATCTCTTTTTAACACCCACTTTACCCTTAGAGCATTTGCTTTGGGCTTAAATGGAACAAGTTGCCAGGGTTTGGTGAATATCAAGGCTTGAAATTTGGCTGTCATGGTTGCACACCATTCACTATATTTGAAGGCTTATTGGAAAGAAGTTGGTTCATCAAGAACTATAATATTGTGGGAATAGGAAAATCCAGGCTAATGAATGGTGTCGTCTTATCTGTCTAAGGGTTTGTGAATGTTTGATTTGGAACTAGTTTGCATCTGATAGGAAGTGCTCTAGGGTATTGGAGGAGTTGGGCTGGTTTGAGGAGATTTGGGCATGGAGATAGGTGAGTGGGTCGAATATGCTGTGGAAACAGGGAAGTTTGGCTCATTAGATTATGAGGAGACGGTATAAGTTGAGCTTGGATTAGGCTTATTAATAATGGGCACATAAGAGGGTGTAAGTAATTTGATGAATGCATAAATACGCATATGTCGGGGTTTGTGCAAGAATGGATGGATTTTTTGGTAGGGAATGTAAAATCCTTCTCATGAATAGGACATCCCGAGAGATGTATGTTTACTTATTGACCCAAACCTAGCATATATAGCCTTTGTGGCTTTCGCTATAACCAAGAAAAAGAGTATTGGTTGAGTGGAATGAAAGGTTATGATTTTGGAAAGGTCGTCGGAGGTTTAGAAAACAACGACAACCCAAGACTTTGAGAAAGGAATAGTCCGAAAGATTATGAAAGAGAGTTCAAAGGGACTTTTGTTATGGAGGATTGGGGTTGGGAGGCAATTGGTAATGTATGTGGCGGCCTTAAAGGCATAATCCCAAAATGGAGGGGTAGAGAGGCTTGTTTGAGGAGGGTGAGCCCGGTGGTGGCCTTAAAGGTTATGATTTTGACGCTCTCGTTTTGTTGGTGAGTGTAGGGGCATGTCAATCAATAGGCTATCCCTAATTGTTGAAAAAGGGTTTTATTAGGCTTGAACTCACTTCCTCCTTCGGTTGGATGTAAGTCATGGCATTAGAGAAGAAAGTTTTAGCAAGATGTTAGATTGGATAAATTCCCCCTTAGGGTTGCCTTGTATTCCATTCACAATATATATAGGGTACAATGTCTTGTATGACAAGGTAGGTCATATACAAATAATATACAAATATAATATATACTATCACACCCCTGCAGTCGAGACAGGAGGAGACCTAACAGTGAGACTGTCCTTAAAATCAAGAAAAAGTGAATGAGGCAAACCCTTAGTAAAATTGTCAGCATACTAGAATGCAGACGGAATGTGGAGAACTTTAACCTGTCCGATGGCAACCTTTTCCCGAACAAAATGGATGTCAAGCTCAATGTGTTTAGTGCGCTGATGTTGTACCGGATCAGGCGCCAAATAAGTAGCAGAAACATTATCAGTGTACACCAAACTCGCACGAGATAATGGACAATGAAGTTCGAGTAAATGATTGCGCAGCCAGGAACACTCAACAACAACATTAGCAACACCCCTGTATTCAGCTTCAGCACTGGAACAAGAAATGACAGATTGCCGCTTTGCAAACCAAGAAACAAGTATGTCATTGAGAAACACACAGTAGCTTGATGTAGATCGGCGAGTGTCAGGACAACCTGCCCAATCAACATCGGTGTACCCAACAAGAGCCGGCATATCAGCAAGCAATATAGAAGTGCCAAAATCTAGAGTGCCATGAATATAACGAATAATGCGTTTCAATGAGGCAAAATGACCCTAGGATCATGCATAAACAGACAGACCTACTGAACAACATACGTGATGTCAGGACGAGTAAAAGTAAGATATTGTAATGTGCCGGCAAGGCTCTTGTAAAGTGTAGGATCAGCAACTGGGGGTCCAACATTGGCACTTAACTTAGTACCAGAATCAACAGGGGTGACAGCATAATTAAAAGACTCCATGTTTGCCCGAGCAAAAATTTTCCGGGCATATTTGCCTTGGGAAAGAAATAATCCGCGACCCATGGGTTGTGCAGAAATGCCAAGAAAGTTTGACAATGGACCCAAATCTGTCATGGCAAATTCCCGACTGAGATGATCCATAATATGGCGACGAAGCTGATCAGACGAGGCAGTGAGCAAAATATCATCAACATATAACAGAAGATATGCTGTGTCATGTCCACGACGGAAAATAAATAGCGACGAATCACACATGCTGCCGGAAAAACCAAGGCGATATAAATACGTGGAAAAACGCTGGTACCAAGCCCGAGGCGCCTGTTTGAGACCATATAAGGAATGCCGGAGCCGACAAACATGCTTAGGACATGAATTGTCAACAAAACCAAGGCGATATAAACCGTCTCTTGGAGATGCCCATGAAGAAAAGCATTCTTTACATCAAGCTGATGGATGGGCCATGACCGAGAAACAGCTAGGTGTAAAACAGTGCGAATAGTAGCCGGTTTAACAAAGGGACTAAATGTCTCATCACAGTCAACCCAATTTCTTGGGACTTTCCATTAGCAACAAGTCTAGCCTTATACCGTTCAAGAGACTCGTCGGAGCGAAATTTATGACGAAACAACCACATACAACAGACCACATTAGCCTCAGAAGGGCGAGGCACAAGCTCCCAAGTACCATTACTAATTAGGGCACGATATTCATCAGCCATGGCAGCGGACCAATTTCGATCAAGGAGGGTTGATTTATGAGAGGATGGTAATGGAGATATTTTTGGTGGGGATGATGTGGCACTGGTGTGGAGGTCAAAAAGAACACGGGATTTAAAAATTCCCGACTTGGCTTGTGTAGTCATTTGATGTGAATTTGTGGGTGGGGCTGTTGGAGTTTGACGGGGCTCAAAGTTGGGAAGTGCGGATTTAAATCGCCGCTGGATTGGGTATGGGTATTGGGCTGATTTTGGGTAGTTGGGCTTGGGCTGGGATTAGAGCTTGGGCCAATAATTGGGATAGAAGCGAATGGCGAGAGAGGTGGCGAAAAACCAATAGTGTTGGGCAAATGAGATGCACGGCCACTGGACGAGTCATGTGGGGGAAATAAGTAAAGTGAGGAAATAGCATCACTATTGTTTGACGCTCCAAAATTTGAATTTTGAGTAAATTGAGCAAACGGAAAACTGTGTTCATCAAACTTAACATGACAAGAGATGATTATTTTATTGGACGAGAGGTCAAGACAAAGGTAACCACGATGGTGATTGGGGTAACCGAGAAAGACACAAGGAGTAGACTGGGTTTGTAATTTATGAGTGACTTGAGATGACAAGTTAGGGAAGCATATGCAACCAAAAACCCGAAGGTGATCATAGGTTGGAGTGCAGCGATAAAGAAGATTTGTTGGAATCTGATTGCCCAAGTTAGGGGAGGGCAAGATATTAATTAGATAAGAGGCCGTGTTAACGACATAGTGCCAGAAATTGTGGGGTACAGAGGCATGCACGAGAAGCGTACGGACCATGTTGTTAATGGATCGGATAATTCTTTCGGCTTTACCATTTTGAAGAGATGTGTAAGGGCATGAAAACCGAAAATTTATGCCGTGTGATTGAACAAATTTGTGAAACTCGAGATTATCGAATTCTTTCCCATTATCACATTGAAGAGATTTAATTTGACAATTGAATTGGGTTCGCACAAATTGATAAAACCGAACAAATTGATCAAAAACCTGAGATTTGAATTTACTAGGAAAAACCCAAAGAAAATGGGAATATTCATCAAGAAACACAAGATAATATTTATGCCCAATAGAGCTAACAACAAGCGAGGTCCAAAGATTGCTATGAATTATATGAAAAGGAGCAACTAACATAGTTTTGGAATGATGAAAAGACAAACGCGTATGCTTTCCCAATTGACACGAAGCACAAAGAGAATGATTATACGCTTTAACAGAAGACCTAAGCAAATTAAAAACTAGAGAGCTAGGATGACCGCACCGGGAATGCAAACTAGAGCCGACACAACAAATAGAGCCACAGGGACTTGAGACCGTGATGAGGAAGATGGAGGACTCGTAATAGGATATAACTCGCCAGAGCTAGTGCATCTCATTCGATTGATTCCCGTTTGAAGGTACTTCACAGAAAAACCGGTGGGATCAAATTCCACAGAAACATTATTATCAGTAGTAAATTTATGCAGGGAAACAAGATTTTTGATAAGGTGGGGCGCAAGGAGGACGTTTTTGAGATGAAATGGGCGGTTTTTGGTAGGTATAAGGGCGGATCCTTGACCCAAAGTAGGAACATGTTTTCCATTGCCAACAATTATCGAATAAGAAGAACCCGAATTAGTAAAGGAAGAGAGAGTACCTTGATTGTATGTCATGTGGCCCGTTGCCCCCGTATCCATGTACCAATTGTTATCCGGCGGGTACAAAGTCACAGTATTAAAAGATTGAGACAGGTTAGTTGGAGATTGGAAGGCATAGTTGGAATCGGACACAACATTAGCCTGTGGAGGAGCTTGGCCATGCGGTCCCGAGCCGAGAAGGCCCGCTGATGGCAGAGACGGGTAAGGGTAAGGAGCTGGTAGCCATGATGGGTAGGACCACTGTTGAGGCTGATACTGAGGGGTGCCATTGGACGGAATCCAACCCTATGGTGTGCGGTGAAACATGATCACACTATTGTCGCGACCCCGTTCGCGACCGCGACCCTTGTTGTTGTTCGACTGTCCACGGCCAGCGGATTCAGAAGACGGTGGAGCAGACGATGATTTTTCCGGTTGTTCAGCAGGCGCAAGGGAGGACGCAGCAGCAAGAGCCTTGATTTTCGAGGCAAGAGAGTCGCGTTTGGAGCGATGGGTTTCTTCTAACAACACCATGGACCGAGCCTTTGCAAAGTCTAGTAGGGGAGATGTCTGTTGAATAAAACTAGTGACGGTATCGTAATCGCTCGAGAGACCAGCTATGAGTTGAATGACAAGTTCACGCTCGGAGACCTTGCCAACGACATTGGACAACTGATCAAAGAGGTCCTTAAGCTGTTGGCAGTACGCTGAAACCGAAGGAAACGATTCCAATCGGCACCGAGCGAATTCGTTTTGCAGGTACACGACTCGGGTTGCTTTGTTGTCCTGAAAGATGGACTGCATCCGTGTCCATGCTTAAAGGGCCGTGGAATTCAGTTCAAGTATTGTAAGCAGCAAATCCTGGGAGATCGTTGCATAAATCCACTGAAGCAAGACGACATCGAGTTGATCCCACAGAAGTTCATCAACATCAGCCGGGCGCGGAATGGCGGGATCGATGTGATCAAGAACGCGGTGCGCACGAGTCGCAACCTTGAACAACTCCGACCAGGAATTGTATTTTGTATTGGAAGCATCAAGGGTAAGGGGGATTAAGATCTTGATATTCGATACGGCAAGTGCCGAGTGAAACAAATTCTTAGAGCCCGACGATGAGGATTGCGAGACGTTGAAACGACAACCGCAAGATCTTTGTCTTTGGGAAGTGAGTCCTTGTCTTTGGGGTCAGACATGGTTTCGGATTGAGAGGCTTAGCAAATTACGACAAAGGAGGCTGAGGGGGAGACAGCGGAGGGTGGGCAACGCCGACATTCAACACGACGACGGTAGGCAGAGGAAGAAATTAGCGGTGGCAGAGAGAGAAGATCCGGCGACACTATTAAGGTTAGGTTGATACCATGTTAGATTGGATTAATTTCCCCCTTAGGGTTGCCTTGTATTCCATTCACAATATATATAGGGTACGATGTCTTGTATGACAAGGTAGGTCATATACAAATATAATATATACTATCAAAAAAGATAATGAAATTAGACATAATTTATGGAACTAGGGATTTATGGCTAAAAGAAAATGCCAAATAAAATTTGAAAAAACATCAACACTGGATAAATAGTAAGCACGACCATTCATTGATTTTTGGTGGGTGATAAAAAGAAGCCCGAGTACATGTTTGGACACACTAGGTTTTGGTGGTTAAGGTAAGGCGTGGGCCTTAGCTCACTAACAAGTATGATAATCTAATGGGCTATATGGGCCAGTTTTCTAGGAAGGTGAAAATGAACAAAAATTGAGGCTAAAATACTACTTGATGTTTAGCCCATTCTTTAATGCCAAAGGGCATATAGAGACATAACATAAGCATCAGTGAAAAGGTTGACGACGATGAAATCATAAATGCCAATTCTAGCGGGTCCTCGAAGAAGAGCTTCCTAGGTCCGAGAATCCTTCATAACAAAGAAATGAGGGTGAAATTCAATGAAAACATTGTTGGTAGTAGAAAATCGAATGACAAATAATAAATTCTTTCTAATAGGATTGTTAAGGAGATTAGAGATTAAAAATACGATTGGAGGAGTACCAGGTTGTTGTGCCATGATTTTTGATGTTGATTTAGGAGCCATCACCTAATGAGACTTGATCATTCCCTTCATATGGAGGATTTTCGAGGCGAAAGTTCGAGAGATCCGGTGGTGATGTTTTCTTGAAAAGAGTGGTGGTTGGGCTTGAAATACATGGTCAAACCTATGCTAGCAAGCTAATATAATGTGACCATGCTTGAAGCATACATGTCAAATGGGCCAATTATATATCTAACTGTTCAAAAAATTGTAGTCTTTTAATTGCCCACGAGATGAGTGAGCTCCTTTTCCATGCCTTTGACTCTACCCATGGCCTTGATTTTGATTCTATTATTGTTTTTTATCTCCTCTATTTTGAAGTTCCCTTTGCCTCGACTTGTGTAGCTGGTTGAATGGTCCTCAATGGTTATGTTATAAGTCTGTATTTGGGTGGTGTTTGCTAGATTTTTGGCTTAGTGTGATAACCTGGACCCATGGATGAGTAGAGAGGACAATATCTAGTAGGGTGAGGCTAGAACGGGTAGTGGGGACAGAGAGGTTACAACCGAGTCCTACTCGGTTCCTAGAAAAACCAACAAGTAGGTCACGCACGAACTACACATTTGTGATGCCTTGACAAGTAGCAACTAGTATTGTCACCAAACCTTTTGCTTTATTAAAGAACTCATAGAAAGTCCTCGAGCCCTTCTTTAGGAACATCGACTATAATCGAAGATGAACTACATTGGAACTAAAAACGAGTTGAGTAAAGCTCATGGTGATAACTCCAAATCTGAGCCGATGTGCTGCAATCAATGACTTGCACTAGAATGGACTTGATCAGTGAGGTCGTTGAGATGGCGCTCTATTCCACGGCCGCGGTTTCGCTCGCTGAGGACATCGCGATTGATTTTGCTTTGCGTGGTTAGCCCAGGACTTCGAAAGTTTACATCTTTTTCTTCTAGGATCGATTGTTCATGGATTTGAATATTTGTCCACAAACGGTGCCAACTGTTAGTGCACAAAATTTCCCCTTTAATGTACTGATTGAATGCTCCTCTTGAATCTCCTCTTCACCTTCCGTTCCAAGCTTCTCTTCAACCAAGAACCTGCAAAACAATGGACACAGTAGGCGGGGACCCCCTAATTCGCCTCTGATGCCTAAGTGAAAAGAGTAGTTTGTCGATCGAACGTCGATGTAAAGAATAAGATCGACTTGTTAGCGAGCTTAGCGAATATGAGGTGCTCATCATACAAGGCGAAGACATGTATTTATAATGGAGGAGAGGGAGAGAGAAGGTCGAAAACTCTATCTTTAAGGGCGGACTGATAATGCTCCATGCCCAACAAGCGATTTCTTGTCCCCGATCCACGCATAAATTTTATCTTTTGACTAAGATAGAATCCCATCATAACAAATAACCTCCATATTTGATTTTATAATAAAATATATAATTCAAAACAAACATAATAAATAAAAGTATCTTTATGGCATGTAGTAGCGAAAATAATTATGACAATTAATTTTACCCGCTCATAGATACTTCAAAAACAAGAATTATTATCACAGAGAAGAGGGCCAATCCTAATCAATCATATTTGTAAGTGATTATAACATTACAAAGATAGAAACGGAATATGGATGCAAAAGATATATGCCGCGGATATTAAGGACTAATTCAAGATATCATTACTATATACTAAATGTTGAAACAATATTTAAAATGGACCCACATGGAACTACATCATCTATTTGTTTTAAATGAGTCAGATTGGTTGAAATTTATTAGATTATTTAATTAGTTATATTTATATATTAGAGATTGAATCAAATGAAAATGGGGCTTATTATGAAAACTAGAAATAAATCTGGACCATCCGATCAAAACACTAGAAATGAATCTAGGCCATCCCACAAATTTTTTTTATTTTTTTTCTTTATTTTTTAAAGTTTTTTTTACTTATTTAGAATGATGTAAATCGAATACGAACATAAGGCCATAAAACATGAACATTCAATGCTAATATGTGAACGTACCTATATTATATGTGAACGTATACTAAATTTTCTGAAGTTAAAACGTGATTATATGTGAATAACCCTTGTAATAATGTGAACATGTGTATAAAATATGTGAACAGAATGTATAATATCAACCGTCGTGTTTTTGGAAAAAACAAGCGAAAAATAAAAAATAAAAAAATATTTTTTTAAATTTTATTTTTTAAAGTCTTTTTACTTATGTAGAGTGATATAAATCGAGTATGAACATAAGGCCATAAAACATGAACATGTAATACTAATATGTGAAATTACCTATATTATATGTGAACGCATACTAAATTTTCTGAAGTTAAAATGTGGTTATATGTGAACAACCCTCGTAATAATGTGAATATGTGTATAAAATATGTGAACAGAATGTAAAATGTCAACCGGATTGTTTTTGGCAAAAACAAGCGAAAAATACAATTTTTGTTTTATTTTATATTTTTTTATTTTTTTATTTTTTTTGTCAAAATTTTTTAACGCATGTATGATGATTTAATCGAACATGAACATATGACCATAAAATATGAACAAACAATACTAATATGTGAACACACTTATAATATATGTGAACGTATTATAAAATCTTTGAACTTAAATGGTGATAATATTTGAACATGTCTTATAATAGAGTGAGCATATGCATAAAATACGTGAACGTAACATAAAAAATCAAATCTCGTGTTTTAGGCAAAAACAAGCGAAAATAAGAAAAAACAAAAATATTTTTTTATTTTTTTAAAAAAAATCCTATTTTGCCATTATCTCTTTTAATCTTAGTCATCCATTTCTCAAATCCAAAGGTCCTCATTTGTTTCTAGTTTGCCCAGAGACTTTTTTAAATAAAAATTGTAATATATTATTTAAATATGATATATGTATTATAATTTATATAATAAAACAATATTATAAACATTTAAGTTAATTATAATAATATCTTTTATTATTAAAATGAATACAAATATTATTTTATTCTTAAAAATGCTATTTATAATATTTATGTAATAATAATGCAAAAGTTGACGTTCTTAACTCATTGGGTTGACGCAAATCCACACAAAAACCTCAATGAATTGACTCAATCAACCCGTAAATTTTAATGAAATGAACTTGTACTCAACTGAAACTGAACTGACCCGATTAACTTGTAACACCCCTATTTTGCAACACTTGGTACTACCGCCAGTGACCTCGGATTTTACCATCCAAAGTCACCCAGGCTTTAAATAATTTATTGAGAATATAATTAAAGAAGAAATTGATGAAATACGAAATTTTATTCATTAATAAGTGTAATATTCGAGTTCTAATTTTATTATTATTTTTCTTTCCTTTTTCTTTCTTGTCTTTCAGGTAACCTCGTTCTAAAAATGAATAAATAAATAAGACATCCATTGTCCATAACCCGTTTTAAAAACACTTATCTCATTGTTATTTGTTTTAACTAGACTTTATCTAGTTAAGTTTATTCTATCCAAACCCTCTTAATTCCATCTTAAATTAACAAATTTTATCCTAATAGATAAATTCCTACTTTAACTCGTTTGAAACCGTTAGCCAAGCTCATACCGTTCGGATCTCATGATCATGTTGAAGCCAAAATCCTCATCTAATCATTAATTACCTTATCAAATTTAACAAATTCTATCAAAAACTCTTCTTTAAATACACTGGCCTTCGACTTCTGGAGTTCACCAAATGGATCGAATTGGCGGAACCAAAATCAACCTCTCTCGTTACTTCTCCATAACAAAGCATCGTAGAAGCCGTGAACGGTGCTCGCCGCCATCAACGACTCGACGGTTGGCGCTAACCTTTCGCCGCCGGTTCAAGCCTGGTTCACGAGATTCGATTTGGTTAACCCACGTCGACTGTACTCGCACCGCCGGTAAGCCTACTGACCTTCTTCTGTTTTCGTTACTGGTGGGGGGAGTTCCAGAGGTTGGGTTAGGGACGGGGTGAGTCGGGCGGGGTTCGAAGTTCACTGGTTTTTACCGGTGAGTTGCAAGGTTCCGATCGTTTGTAGGAGGAGTCGGTGGGTGTTGTTCGGGAGTGGCTGGAGAAGAGCGTTGCTCCATGGTCGGGGGACTAGTCGGAAGATGGTGCGGGGTGGTCAGCAAGGGCGAACAATCCGAGTTGCAGGCTCGCCGGTGAGGGAAATCTGGTTGAACGCAGATTGGATTTCCGGGTGTTCGTCCGTGAGCGAAGAAGGAAGGGTCGAAGCCACCGGGGAGCACCAGTGGGGCGCGAACAGGGGCGGGGACTGACGCTTGTCTTCGATCTTCGTCGATGTCGCCGGCAGGGTTAGGAGCGCAGCAGGGGTCGGGAACGGGAATCGGGTTCTCAAGGTTGAAGAAGGAAGGGGTGGGGCCGCTTGGAAAAGTCAAAGTTTTCTTTAGTTTGATTTAGGAGGGGGAGGGAGTTGGGACACGAGAGAAATGGGGCTGGGAGTTCGGATCAATTTTGCCCAATTTGGGCTGGGTTGTTTTTAGTGTTAATTCTTTCTAGTTGGGTTGGGCCATTCTTGTTTAATTTTGGGCTGTTGGGTCACGGTGGGTTGGACATGGGTGGACTGAGATTTTGTTTAAACTTGGGTTAATGCTATTTCAGTAGAGTCAAGTTAGAATTAATTTGAATGAAGCTAATGCTATACTGATAATTATTATAGGTTAATAATATGTATTGAACAGTAGTGTACGTTAGTATTTCGTGTAGTTCATCCTTAGCATGGCAATTGTTATATAATAATCTATATATATGTGTGTGAGTATAATGTAGTGAAAAAATAAGTAGCTGGGCTTGGTGGGCTGGGATTTGTTAATTAAGTAGGATAATAATAATAAATGGCATGGTTTAGCACATTCTAAGGAAATTCTTGTAATAGAGGTTGGTTATTTTTAGGGAATTAAAAGTGGCTCGTTCCTTGGGTTAGTTGGTTCGGTTCGTACTTAATCTAATCTTTCCCTTATAGTTCTTTAGGGAATCCTTTCAGCTCGAGGTCTTAACTTTTGTTTCCACCAAAGAATCCATATCTTCGAGGTAAGTCGTTTTTCGACTTGCTCAGTTCTTCTCTATCCTGTTAGATTGCGTACTGTTATTGTAGGGCGGGTTTTGGGAACTAGTCCCGAATACCTTTTTAAATTGTTTTGAACTTCTTGAATGGTTGTGTGCGTAAAATGGTTTTGAATGTATTTTATCGGAAGATATTTTTGGAAACGTTTTCTCTGTGTTGGTACCGTTTCCGACACGGCCCATCGTAGCTGGCGTTGAGGAAGAGTTGGCTACGTATGACCCGTGTGACAGGGAAACCGTGCCCCTTCAAAATGAAAATGGATATCTATGTGTTTTGGCAAGTGCTCCAGTGGAGGCTTAGCCGGGGATAGAAGAGAGATTGTGAAGTGGAGTGAGAGGGTCTGCCTCTGCATTCGGAGCGGTGATGAGCGCGTTGGGAGTCAGATTGTGAAAAAGGAGGAATTGCATTGTTATGAGGTTGTGATTGTAAATGTGTATGTGGCTATGTGTGACTGATTATAACTAATTTAGGTATTGGCCTTTAGAGATATGATTGCGATTGTGGACTTGTATGCTGACTTTAGAAGTGTTTTTAAAACGTTCTGCAATTTCCGTATTCTCTCTAACTTGGTAGATTAGAAGCTGACCCTTCGGGGAATATTTTTCAGTTCCAGGTATGAACCAGGGAGCCGTGCAGGAACCGAGGCCAGATGGCGGGCCGGAGCGGTAAAGAGCGTGTGTCATAGTGGGATGGGTTTTTACGCTAGTTTTTTTATGATAGTTAGGATGTTGATTTTATTATTGTCAAGAGGGAGTTAGTATTCTGTTTCATTTATTATTATTATTTCGTTTGAATAGTTCAATATTAGTAAGTGTTGTGTCGGATTTGAGTATTTATATTTTTTTTCGGGAACGCATGCATGATGATGTTTTCTAAGTTTTACTAAATAAAAGGTTGGATGTTTTTATTATGTTTTCTCGTCGTGCCTGCGTTGCAAGATCCTAAAGTGTAGTTGTCAACCTACTTAATAGTACCTAGTAAGGTCTATTTTTTAAGTAGCGTCCCGTCGGAAGTCGGGGTGTTACAAATTGGTATCAGAGCCAGGTTGACAACAGGGTTTATGGAACTGACCAACGAGTGTACCCGAGGTCCAACTTAAACCCAAAACCGGCCGGTGTTTTCAAAATATTTTTATTGGGGTAGTCATGTTGCATATAGGGGGTAGGTGACACGTTGCGACTCCGCCTCATCAGCCGAAGGACCTCACGTAGAGTAGTAAGAATTCCGTTAGCAAATAGGATGTTTAAGTTTTGACCGTGGGACTTTCTGTTATAGATGGCCCCACCAACCAGAGCAGGAGCTGCTGAAACCAATGGAAGAGGCCGCGGAAGAGGCCGCGGTAGAGGCCGAGGTCGGGGCCGTGGTAGGGGTAGGGGAGAGGCCCCTGTAGTTGCTGAGCCAGAAGTACAACATAATATTCACTAGAAGGAGGTTGCTGAGAGCCAGGATGTGGCTGCTGTTGTTCATCAAGAGGACAGTGCATCTGTCGCTGGAGGGGTTCCTCCAGCTAACGGGGCTCAAGTAGGAGGAGGAGTGCCACCAGCAGGACTGGCCCCAGAGGTGAACGCTGCGATCCAGTTGTTATTGCAGACTTTGATGGGTGCAGGGGCTGCACCTAATTTGAACGCAATTGCGGGGCAACAAGGGGCTGAGAGGAGGGCACCAGGACCAGACTCTGTTTTGGCTGCCCAGTTAGGAGCAATGCCAGATTCGCGAGGACTAGTGGTAGCTGATCATGTGGTCGAACCGAGGAGACAGTATCGCGAGCCTCAGCCTGACAAGTTGCTCGCGGAGTTTAGGAAGACTGGGGTGCCGAATTTTGCTGGAGCTCAGGGTTCTGACGTAGAGCAGTGGTTGAGGAGGGTGAAATCTGCGTTGGACTCCATTAAAGCGCCGGAAGAGAGGAAGATGTCCTTAGTACAAAGTCTGCTACAGGGGAGTGCCTTTGACTGGTGGGAGTTGTGTAGGGACCACCAGAATGAGGTGACTTTCGAGGAGTTTGAGAAGCAGATTCGAGATCAGTACTGTCCTCCGGTGGTGAGGGCGGCTCGGGAGGCTGCTTTTCGGGATGCTGGACCCGAAAATATTACAGTAGCTGAGACTATTCTGAAGTTTCAGCAAGAGTGGGCGGCGGTGCCGAATGCTGCCCCTACTGAAGAGTTGAAGATTGCGACCTTTATGAAAAGGTTGCAGCCGCATTTACGTGCCTATGTGTCTGGTCTCCGACTCGCGACGTTGGGAGAGGTTCAACAGTCTGCTTTGGCGTATGCTATGGCCACTCTGAGGCCGGAACAGGTGGATGCTCAGGTAGGAGGGGGTAAGAGACGGAAAATGGAAACTGCAGCGACGTCTAGGGGTGACGATCAGTTTGGACAGTACCCGCAGAGTAGACTAGAGTTCCAGCCATCGGGACGCCAAGAACGATCACAGCAGAGTCGGGCTGCCGGGAATCAAAGACAGTGCTACAACTGTGGAAGCACTGAGCACTTGAGGAACCAGTGTCCTAGGCCAGTGAAGGATTGCTTTACATGTGGGAAGCCCGGACATCTTCAAAGCTTCTGTACGGTTGGCGCACCTTCGCAGGGATCGGTACCGGGGACGGGAAATCGGGGAGTCCATCATCGGCCACCAGCACGGCAGACACCAGATCAGAGTGTTGGTCGGAGCGTAGGAGCTAGTAACACGGGAGCAGTTCCTCCTCCAGTGTTTGAAATGAAGGGAAGTAGAGAACAAGATGTCCTCGATCCACCTAACGATCTATCTTGAGCATTTCAGACAAAGTTAGTCTAGTACATAGTACATTAGTTTCTTTTATAGGATGCGAAGACCTTTACATGTTCTCTAAGTTTGTCTGGCTGTTTTGAATCAGGATTTTCTTGCTTTGTTTTTGACTGTTTGTTTTATTGATTGTTGCTCGGATAATTTTATTGTTTGGACATTGTTCATATATATGTATAAATAAATTCGTCAAAAGATATATGTTAAAAGATTTATATTTATTTTAAAATATTTTGAATATTTTATCTTTAATTTAAAATACTTTCATAAGGAAGCTTTCAAAAGATAATGTTATACTACATAGATATTTGTTTGATGTTAGAGATAAATTTAAATAGTTAAAAAAGAATTTAATTAAAAGAGGTTATAATAATAAAAATTAAAATTAATTTTTTAAATATGAGGTGGGACCAGAATCGTTCTGGTGGCTCGAAAAGGTACAACTTTAATTAATATATGGTTATAGATTAGGTAGATAAATGTAATGTATTTTTTTTATCTATTTTGCTCAAATCTACTAATATTATTTAATCTGTATGTTTATTTGGGGATAAATTTTTACAAATATTATTTTATCTTTATGTTTAGTTAGAGATAACTTTTTTTTGCATAATCAACTATTTAAAATTATTATTTTAATAAAGGGGTGATGTGGCGCAATATGGTGGCAGAAATTGTTCCGGCTTTAGTTATTAGTATACATTAGGTGGACCCTTTATTTTTTTTGTACTAATAAAGTTAATTTATCACTCTTTTATCTGATAAAGTCAAGATATAATTATGAAAAGCCCGCCCCTCCTTTCAAACCATCTTGGATCTGCCACTGTTCACATGTCAATTATTTAGTTAGAATGTCTATGTTTAAAAATTTTATATTTTCATACGTTAATTGAACCCGAGAGCTTTAAAAGAACATGTTATATTAAAATACTTGACTATCGTATAATAAAGTACGTGTGTATTTTTTTAAGTACTTATTGTAGTGCCTTCGGGGACCTACTCAAACGGATAGGATTTCAAGGTAAGTACATGTGTTATACGTTTCGACTCTCATGGGCAATGTCCTTGACCAAAAAATTAGTTATTCTAGTTTTGCATTTATAACTTTTGATTTTTTTTTTAGTGTTTTCACTGTTTTATATTTCCTTACAAAAAAAAAAATTAACTGCACTAGGAAAAACTTTAGCTCCCCTAAAAAAATTTCTGGTTCTACCAATAGATTAATGGTCACTCTACCCAGAATAATTAAAAGGCCGGCCTGTTCTAACATAATACATATGCCTGACTACAAACTTTACCCAAACAACTCAAAAACCTCTGCCATGAACATGATACGTTGTATCCATGACTAATGCTTCTCGTTCATGTCTCGTCAAATTTATGCTCGTATTGTCTAATAATTATCGATCTCCAAAATGCCAGCTAGCTAGTGATTAATTGTAAAAAAAATATACAATATATAGACTCCGAAATATATGATGAGCATAACTGTAAAACATGAGAAATAAGGACCAATATGAAATAAAACTGACCACCTCTAAGATGTGTATAATAAAATAGGAATCATCACTTATCAGCAGACCTAAAGGCATTTGAAATGGCAACGAAGTGAAATATATGGCTAATTCTATTCCAATTTCCAAGAGAACTCGAACATTATTTTTTATTGAGAACTTTTATTCTCAACAAACTTGTATATTTTTTATTTAAAACTCGGAACATTAATTCTGATGTGGATTAGACCGATAGAGATGAAATAATAAAAACAGATTTCGGTGTGATTCGTTGGTGAATGATGATGTATTAATAATATTGTGTACGTACGCGTTGTATGTTGATAAGCCAAGTTTGCATTGAGAGGCGTGTAGGTGTGTAGTCCCCGCAAATTATACCCATGAGGGTTTCACATGGAATAGAGGATTGTGGTAAGGTCTCTTCATTCTGGCCCAAAAGAGAATTGCGACTGGCTAGGGTTTGAGGGTTTGGACCACCCTAATCAGCACAATTGTACAAGTATCAACCAGGACCAGACTAAACCCTAGATCTCTTAATTGCATATTGTGACTTATATATATATATCCCATTAAATATCCCAAAGCCACTCCGCCAACGCAAAACAAGATGGAATTGTATACACTAGAAGCTCATCAAGCCGTTAGATGATTGGGATTAGTCAGATCCACAGAATGTCCCTCTGATCTGTCTGGAACCAGCATCCGCATTTCACGCTGGTTTGTTTTTGGAGTGACTTGAAATTTCCCTTGGGTATGGAACATGTGGGACTCGAGTTTTTCCTTAATGGGAACGTCTTTGTATGACTTTATAGTACATGTTTGACATGTAGTTCCTTTGAAATACTTGAATAAAACGCGTTAGTTCCCTAATGGTGTTTGTCATTATCAAAACTGTAGAAAGCGGTCATTGTTCCAGTATTGTAGAACGGGAGTTCCCAACACTATTCGTACAATTTTCCCCCTTTTGATGATGACAAACACATTTTAAAAAGACAAGTATTTCAATGCATGTGATGAACAAATGAATGTTTCCGAGTTCCCTAATACAATGTATGACAAGATAAGTTTCACAGGGAGTTCCACTCCCATGGACTTAGTAGTTCCTACTTAGCATTTTGAGCAAACCGTTCCCCCTTAGGAAAAGCATTTCTAAGAGGAACACACATTCAAAATAAAGACCATTCATTACTTAATTAAAAATTTGTACAATGGTGGAACAAAAGAAAAAAAAGGTACAAAATAGTGGGAGATAGAGGGGCTAAGGAGGAAATGGACTAGATCATGGGTGATGTGCTCAAAGAAGGTCCTTTATCTCGAGCAACACCTTGAACATCTAATCAGTGGTGCATGCGTGGTGAAGCAGATTAGAGTCCCCATCAAATGTTCTCTCAACCTCAAGGTTAGCAAGTTGAGTCGTTTGTTGTTCCTCATGTTGCTCGGAGTGCCTCAACTTTTGAATAATGGCCAAGTCCAGTTCCTGACCAAGTTGCACTTCTTTCTTAGGCTCATAGAGCCATTCCTTTTTTAGTATATTTTTCACCAGTGCAGCATAAGGAAGAGAGTTAGTGGGCAGACTCACACACTTGGTCATGTGGCCAAGGATGATCTTAGGCAGATTGATCGGTTGGCGAGAGAGGAAGTGATATAGGAGAATGGCATCTTGGATTTTCAAAGTATTGTGCTTCTCTTGATGAGGGTTCACCACCATGATTATGAACTAGTGGCCAAGCTTGGCGAGGAGGGAGAGATTGTGAGTGGGGGATCCCATTCTAGAGAACACACCCCTCGTAGAGACGGTGTAGAATTTCCTCCTTGTGGAAGGTGTCGTAGTTTGTGGTAGGAAGAGTGCCCAACCCTTCCCCTAGCACCTTTAACTATCTCTGAATAATAGCCTCGGAGGAAGGGAACTTGTCTCCCTAGACGGTTATCTCACCCGGTACACCATTGTCAGAAAGGGAGAAGGAAGAGTAGAAGAAACGGACCTGATCCGGATCAACTAGTGCAGGCTACGCATGTCGTCGTTTCCTGTGGTTGTCAAATCACGCTAGGAATGCTTGGTTCACATTGTTCCTTACTCATTAAGAATTCTGACACAATTTCTCGTTTTCACATGCAACATTCGCTTTGTCGATTCAACTTCTAGTAAGTATTACCATGTAGAAGACCCTTTTTTCCTACACAGTTTTGATGATAAAGTAGAAAAAGGCTTGGTTTGGATAGAGTGGGTAACGAGACTCATATCCAAACTTTTTATGAATAAGGGTTAGGGGGAACCCAAGCGTTGCAACCCGTAAAGAAGGGTTAATATTGGTTCATAGGAAGCGTTTTCCTGCTTCATAACATAGTGTGGTTTTATGATCAACCATCATTGTGGCTTGTAACGAGGGTGAAGGGAACTCATGTTGATCATTTTGGGCAAAAAATAAATAAAGTTCCACACATGTAACAAATTAAGCTTTAGACTAGAAAGAAGGCAAAGTGAAAGTCGAGTTTCTATAGTTCCCTAGCATGCAAGACAACTAGTATAGCCAAGCACAGGGAGACTAACTTCCCGAGACTTGTTTAATTTAGAGTTATCATCCTTAAAAGTATCCTAAGGTGCTCATAGGGACGTTTGTCTAAGGCTTTGGTGAAAATGTCTGTGCTTTGCTCTTCAATTCTACAGTGTTCCATAGAGATGTTTCCATGTTCAACATTATCACGCAAAAAGTGATGCATGATATCTATATGCTTACTACGATAATGATGTATAGGATTTTTAGATATGTTTATGGCACTAGTGTTATCATAACGATTGGGAACATTGCCTAGGGACATACCATAATCTTGTAACACCCCTATTTTGCAACACTGGGTATTACCGCCAGTGACCTCGGATTTTACCGTCCAAAGTCACCTAAGGCTTTAAATAATTTAATTAAATGTAACTAAAAAAGAAATGACTAAAAGCGGAATTTTATTCAATGATAAGAATATTCGTTCATTACATTGAGAGTTGTTTTACAAATGATATAGCGGCAGAAAATTAAGCCCATATTAAAAAGGTTTGAAAAGACGTATGTAGAAATACAAGTATATTTCCCCAAGACAACTCATATGATGATGATTTACTTGGCTAAAAAAAATGAAAGAGTTGGTGCACCTTCTTCTGAATGCTTCGCTCTATGAAAAATTCCTTCCTTCATTCTTTCAACGTCGTCTTGCCTTGACCTTCTATCCTTGCATAACACTTCTCGAGCCTTCTATATCGACTTTGTCTTCAAAACTTCGATGTGAATTTCCTAGAGTCTGGCATTTGTCGCAAAGGGCGAGAAATACCAGGCAAAAATGCGGAAATAGTGGAATTAGTCTAAGGCGACTAAGCAAGTGAGAATGGAAATTCTCAAGGGTAGTATGGTAATTTAAGCTATTCGAGAGAGATTATCGGGATGTGTTTGGGATGTAGATCTTTATGTGGAGCTTTAAGGATGGAAATGAGTAAATCTCGAGATGAGATAACTCTTAAACTGAAAGAACAAACTACGAGATTGTAGCACGTCTTAGAGTAGAAGGTATGTTGGGATCGTTATTAATTCATACAAGTTTTGAAAATCTCCCGCGCCCTTGTCGGACCTCAACCAACCTCATCTTATTCGGTGCTCCAGATAGGGGAGGTGGCCCGAAGGCGCTTAAGTACCCGGCCACCTTAGACAAGCCCGAATATGCATTCAGATTAGAAAGACTATCTTTCAAGAACCGGGAGTCGGGTTGTCTTCCACGTTGTACTATTCCGACCCGGTTTTGGTTTCTTTTAATTGTGCTTTTGCACTTATCTTGTATTGTGATGAAAACTTTCACTTACGTTAAATTATTTTAAGAGTGTGGGGGGCCATGAATGGGCCCGGGTCCACTTATGGGAACGAAGTTCCGAAACCTAGCTAGGGTGCGCACCTCCCTCCTCCGAACAGGAGCAGATAGTGGATCATGATCCTTAAAGTCGCGGAATTTAGGCATGGTGCCATACGACTTAGTAGTTTATATAGAGGTGTCGGGTTAATCCCGCACCCCTTACTATTTAATCCAAACCAATCTTGAAAAGAGATCTTAAACAAGCAAGGCCACACAAACAAGACTAGCATAGTAGTCCTATCGAATATTCATAATCGTAATAACGATGACAAGTGGGTCATTATTTCTAACAATCGATATTCCTAGATTCATTTATTATTAGCAAACAAGTTGTTCCCAACATCGAGAAATTTCACGGAAACGAAATATTGAGGCTACAAGGAGAAATTCCACTTGCCTTAATTTGCGAGTGTGTACTTTCGAACGATATGGAAACATTGCGATCTAACAGACATGAGTCTTCGACCTAACGACACGAGAGATAATGAGCGAATTTCTATTAAAATTCTTCTCTCTCTTAAGTTATTATTTTCTCTTATATTTTTTCATTTCTTACAAGAGAAATTAAGAAAGCTAAATTATTTAAATAATAATTTAGGTGGAGGCTTTAAATAATAATAATCCTTGATTATTATTTTAAATTGTAATATCTTAAAAATACTTTATAAAAATAGTTATATTTATATAAAGTTTTATGCAAGGTTTGAAAATCCAAGAATTCTCTTTTTAAAATTACTATTAATATTTACATACTTTGGTTAAATCAATATTGTTTCCCATGCTTTTTATTAAGTCCACATTTGTTAATAACATTATTTTCAAAAGTATTACTAAAATCTTAAATTTGACATGCAAGGTGGAAAAGTTCATTAAAGGTCATTTTATACATTGCATGCAAATAATTTAATCAATCTACTCTAGTACATTATAAAGCGGAAACCATGTCTGTTGAAAAATTGCGCCACGTGGCATTCCTTAATAAAATAATGATATTTTTTAATAATAAATATTATAATTACTTGTATCATTCTTTCTATATGTGTCAAATTTTTTATAATATAATAACTTGATCTATATGTTGATATTTTTATGGATATTTTTTTTGTAACAAGATTCGTGATCCAAGTATATAATTTTTTATCTATATGTTGATAATAACTTGATCTAATGTTTTTAATATTAACATGTATAATACTTTTTTTATTTTTAACATGACCTAGGCTTCAAAAATATAATTTTTTTATCTATATGTTGATAAAATATGGGGCACAATCTTAAAGTTTTTTTATAAATTAACTAATTTTATTATGATATTATATACAAGTATTTTAAATTTTATATTAATATCATAATATTATATAATCTTTAGTAAATTATCCCGTGAGTATCACGGGAATTCAACTAGTTTATTTAACTTGGAAAAATATTATTTCTATGTTTCTTTATTAAGACAAATATTATGAAAATCCCTTTTTTAAAAGTCCCATGAAGTTTTATCCTTTTTTTTTAAATAAACATTAATCTCATGGGCGATAGTATTCTTATAGTTTAAACAATTTTTATTCCAAAAACTTAATAAGCTAAATTAACATGCAACACTAAATTATATTATATAAAGTATTTTTAACCACATGCAATTATTTATTTAAGTTATTTAAGTCCATTATTATTCTTATTAAAATACTTTACTCACAAGTTCATATATAAATTATTCCATGACTTTTTACAATATTAAAAGACAAGCATGACTATTTTCTATTAACAAAGCCTTGTTTTATTTAATTTCCTTATTTCAAGTATTTTCTCTTAAAATAAAAGAAGAAGATGCCTAAGTCAATATTATTTTAAAAACTAAGATTAACCATGCCCAAAATTACTTTTATAATTCCTAAAAAAATTATTAGGATCTATTTTATAGTTTACAAAAAGTATTTTCCCTTAATCTTATGCATGCAAATTAATTTAAGTACATAAATTCCTCTTTAATATCTCATTTGTAATATTTATTCAATTAATTTAGATAAATATTATATATATAGAAATTGTTTTATAAAAGATAAGACTTAAAATTACGAGTCGGGAATTATACCGAGAGTTAACGAGACAGGATTTGGACTTAGAAATCGAGATGGGCGAAATTGGGCCTCTCCTTTTTCCTTTCTCCTTTAATAAAAGCTTATGGGTAAATTTTTAAACAAATGGGCCTAAAACTCAACCCAAGATTAGTCCAAAATAACCCAAAAGCATCAACCCATACCTCCTTCTTCTTCCTTTTCACGCACATCAATAGGCAGAGAAGACGCCTGGACGAGGAGGAGCACCGGCAACGCCGACGTGGAAAGCGGCGAAGGGCGGCAAGCGCCGCGCGCGGGTGGCCGACGGTCGGATGGGTGGCCCGGCGATGGTCCGGTGGTGCAAGGCCACCAAACTAGGGTTTTTGTGGTATTTTTTTTTTGGAAAAATCAGCCTTTGAATAAATTGAGATTAGGGCTGTTAATTACTTGAATGAGATTGAAATTGTAAGAGAAAGATGAAGGAAATTGATTGTGAATTTTGCTCTTGTAGAGCCCCCAATTTATAGTGGCAATGGAAGCTTTGGGAAGCTTCTTCCAAGATGAGGTGGAAGATAGCTTGTCCAAGTGAAGAAAGAAATTAATTGGATGAATGGGTGGTGGTGCATGGAGGTTGATTGGGCGAAAGAGGAGGTGAGGAAGAGAAGTGGAAGCCATTGATTCAACGTACGTCAAATCATTCTGGCAACTGATTTGGTCAATTGGGGAAAAAGAAGAAAAATAAGGTGATAAAAGGATTAAAAATTATTAATGGGTAGATAAATCACTATGGCATAGCGGAAAGGAGTGTTGTTAGTTTGGGAAATGTCAGAGGTCAGGGGTTTGAGCCCCACCTCTCGGATTTTTGTTTTTGGTCCATTCTTCTTATTTTTATCTATATTTTAAATTTAAATGCGAAATTAAATTGAAATATTATTTAACCTTAATTATTTAAATTTTTATTTGCCAAAAAGCTAAAGTTTTACAATTTTTAAATTTATATATGAAAATCATAATAATAATTAAACTCTCTATTTTAGGGAATTAATTAAAAAAAATTTAGCAGTTTCTTTTTATATAGAAATGGCGGTTATTACAAATCTTGTAGTTGGTACTTCAGCCATATATAGAACATGGAAACAACATGAGGTGCCTGCCACATACTCTGCTTCTGCAATTGAGAGTGCCATGTAGTTTTTCTTCTTTGACCCCATGATACTAGACATGATGTAAGGAATTGGGTCATTCCAGAAGTGCTATTTCGATCAACTATTTGGCCAACAAAGTCCGCATCTGAGTATGCCATTGTTCAAGGGAATTGTTCCTTGGATACCACAAGCAAAGGCTGTCATTTCCCTTGAGATACTTGAAAATCCTCTTTACCTCGTTCAAGTTTGATTATATAGGGTTAGCTTGAAAGCGTACACAAAGGCACACTGAAAACATAATGTCTAGTCTACTTGCAGTTAAGTAGAGAAGGGAGTATCAATGGGTTGTTTTATTGGCCTCTAAGCGAGTGTTGGGTGAGATTGGAGTACCAATGGGTCATTTAGACACCTCACCTTTGGTTTGGACCTATTGAGCACTTAAACTTAATAATTTGGACATATTAAACACCTGGTCGCTGATGTGGCGATGTGCATGTAATCCAAGCGTAACTAGGCGAGTGAACCCCCTATTCTAGCTGACATAGAATTAATATAGAAAGAAAAAAGAAAAAACAAAACAAAATTCTTATTTAAAGAGTGATGCTTGACATGGAAAATTATTTAAAAAATAAAAACAAAATAGAAAACCCCTTATTCTAGCCTATTCATCTTTTTCTACCTCGCGGGAGTATGCTCGTGCTTCATTTGTCAGAGAAGAAAATGAGAATGGTTGTAGTTGTTGGCTCCTCCAACGCCTCGTTGGCCCACTGGTGGATCTGGGTTCTCATTCCAGATCTGGAACAAGCCTTGCAAATCCACCGTTTAAGGGGACGAGATGGTGAAGATGCGGACGTGGGGGTTGAAGGGGACGACATGGCCGTAGAGCCAGGCGGCAATGACGACGGGGACCAGACTGTTCGGGACGGTAAGGAGGGGCGTCAATGGCGGTTTCGGATCTGTGTTGTTGCTAAAACATGAAAGATCTGGGGCGTCAATGGCGGTGCCGGATCTGGGTTGTTGCTAAAACATGAAAGATCTGGGTTGTTGCTCCAATGGTGATTTGGCCCTAATATGACCTTAATCTTTTGTTTGTTTTAATAAAAAAATAAATTTACGTTTTTTTGGTAGAAAAAATTAATTCACTTTTTAAATCTATGTGGCAAGTTTTGGGCTTATGTGGCACATATTAAACTTATGTGGGGAGTTTTGATCTTATGTGGCACAAAGATGGAAAAACAATTGGGCGCGTGTTATACACTCAACGAAGTTTTCATCGACCAGGTGTTTAATAGGCCCAAATTATTAAGTTTAAGTGCTCAATAGGTCCAAACCAAAGGTGGGGTGTCTATATGACCAATTTGCACAAGTATAGGGGGGATGTATATATTTTGAGCCCTTAGAGGTGTCCATCCCATATTTTTTGAGCATTTTTCTAATGTACTTATGATGATGGATTCTTGTTACCTCTTTGGTTTGGGAATTTTGGAGTCCAAAGAAGAATGTTAGTTCCCTTATTAAGCTCATTTCAAACTCACTACTCATCAATTTTTTGAACTTATCAATAAGTAAAGAGTTAGTAGCAGCCAAAATAATATCATCTATGCAGACTTAGATAATTAAAAAAAAAATCTTTCTTGAGAAAAAGAGTCTTGTCAATGGAACCACGAAGGTATCCATTGGACAAGAGGAATTGAGAAAACTTGTCATACAACGCTCTAGGAGCTTGCTTGAGGCCATAGAGTGCCGTTTTGAGAAAGTAGACATGGTTGGGGTAGTTCCCATCCTCAACACCTAGAGGTTGAGGTACATAGACTTCTTCTTTGAGGTCACCATTGAGGAACACAGTCTTTACATCAATTTGATAGAGCTTGAAGCCTTTGTGAGATGCGAAGGCAATCAAGAGGTGTATTGCTTCAATCCTAGCCACACTCGACCAGATTTGTGTTTCAAATTTTAAACATTTTCTCAATTTATGCAAAATCCCCGATCGTCTCATTACTCAACTCTCTTACATACATTGAGATATATTCAAGGCACTTCAAATTATGGCATACTTCTAAATGGTTGTGATAACCCGATTTTATTTGCTTATTCTGACTTAGATTGGGCATCATGTGTCATTACTAGATGGCGAGTAACAGGATACAACTTAATATTGCCTAATTATCCTATTAGTTGGAAGAGCAAGAAACAAAGTGTAGTTTCCAGAAGCTCTACAAAAGCTAAATATAGAGCTATGGCTCAAGCTATTACTAAGGTCACTTGGCTAGTAAGGATACTTGATGATTTTGTCATTTCTTTAATTAGTCAAGCCTGCAATATTGCATTGTGATAACAATTCAACACTTTAGATTGCTAGGAATCTAGTGCAGCATGAGCGTACCAAACATATTGAAATAGATGTTCATTTTACTAGAGATAAAATCATGGAAAGTTTGTTACAATTGTCATATGTACCTATTGGACAACAATTAGCTGATGTTTTAACAAAAAATTTACTCTCTCATCAACAACATCAAGTTGTATCCAAGCTTGGCATGTTCGTTCCTTCACATGCCTAGCTTGGGGGGGGGGGGGGTAGAATATAGCTAGTTGTTGGTGTTTTGTATAAATAGCAAAACAAGTTGTAACTGGATACTCTCTGTTCTTTCAATGAAAGACTTTCATTCTCTCGATTCTCTTTGTATTTCCCCAAACTTCATCTTTTAACACACTAGAATGATCATCGAAATCCATTTAGTTGTTGTGAGATTCTAAACCGACATTTTAGTGTAAGAAGCTTAAAAAAATTTGACAAAACAAAAATATAGTCCTTGCTATAGTTCTTCAATAAAATTTCCTTTTTAATAAGAATTGTTATTTTTATGTTTTGAAATACGTGAAGATTTGCGATCTAGAGAAACGGCACGTTGTTGAGAAATGATTGTCGTGGAGAAACGGATGTGAGTCATCATTAATATTCATCTTGTTGCTAGGTATATTCAATTTGACGTGTGTGATATTGAATTAGTGAATAGTCAATCTAATTGGTAGGTATAGTTAAACATTTTATAACTGTACAATGTTATTCTTATATTCAAGACCGTATGCTTTCATATTCACTATTTAATACCAAACATTCAAATTTGTGGTTACTCATATTCAAACTAATTGGTAGCTATATTCAAAAATTTATGGAATTGTACAATGTTATTTGTATATTTAAAAACCTACGCATTCATATTCATTATTCAATACCAAACATTCAAATATTGTATTCTGTTATTCATGTTCATATTATTGCATATTAAATATCATATTGAATATCACACATGTCAAATTGAATATATCTTGACATTCAAATCCTTGGTTACTCACGCTCAAACGTTAATAGCTATATTCAGCTATTTTTTTGTAATTATACAATTGTATTTGTATATTTAAAACCTTATGTCTTCATATTCACTATTCAATAATTCGAATACCATACATGTCAAATTGAATATACATAGCAGCAAAATGAATATGAATGACGACCAACATTCGTTTAACCGCAATTGTCATTTCTCCCATAGAAAGCAGTTAAGGAAGGTTTATTTTCTTTTCACACAAAATTGAGACATGCCTATATTGTACTCCATTTGCTTCGTAATACATGTCTTTTTCGCTATTTTAGCTTTTACTTTACATATTTAACTCTATAATTATTAATAGATTATTAGTAGCGGTTTTCAATAAATTAAAAAAGTGAAGTAATAAATGACGGTATAATGGTACTTTTAATAGCTTTCTTAAAAAGTGTGCAAATAGTTAATAAGACAAGTATTATGAAAGAGAAGATGTATATAATATGTTTAATTAATAAAATCATTTAATTACTTTGACAAGTTTAACAATTAACAATGCCGACGCTCTTGCAAATAGCACTTATTAGAGCATTTTCTTGAAAACGGAGAGATTCTCTAAAATGGTAAATTTGGAGAATTTAATGTGTGTTTTAAGTCTAATAGTTTTTGCATCTATTTCTCTAAAACGGAGAGAGTCTCTAAAATATAACTAGTCATCCACATATTTAGGGAATTCCCTAAAAATATTTAGAGAATGCATTAAATGCATATGTAATCATGTCTTCTTCCAATTTGTTAAATTAGATTTGATAGCATTATATAAATAAACATTTTATTAATATAAATATGATTGTTCAAAATGGAGAATTTGCTGGAGTTAGGGTACAAAACATTTAGAGAATATGAGATTTTGTTCTCCATTTTTGGAAAAATTAATAGAGAATTTGTTGGGGATGCTCTTAGGCTTCATGTACAATACTAATTGAACGGAAAGAAGATGGTACAAATTTTATGCATTAAACAACTTGCCTTCCAAATACTGTAATTAAAAAACCCATAGAAAACGCTCTCTTTTGAAAAAAGAATTTCTCCCGCCTAGGGTTTCTGACTTCCAGTTACGCCACCTATGGCGTCGCTGAACGCCGCCCCAAATCCACCTCCACCACCTGATATCCATTCCACAACGATGGAGATAGACAACCCAAGTCCTCTTGTTGGTTCACCGTCTATCCCACTTGATACTTCTGCGACACCACCACCAGCCAATTCGACAATCACAAATCCGGGACAACAGTCTACTGTCCATCAAACCCCTATTGGAGTGAATCCACCGTCTTTCAAAGACGCTCTGGTCAAAGGGACCATCAATGAAGGGTCTGAAGTTGCTGCTGATACAGAGGATGCAATCTGGCGGGAGCGTCTAGATTTGTATGATACTGATGATGACACTAATGATGAGGGATATGATCCATTATGCCCGACTGTTCGCTTCGCTACTGCAAAGAAAACAGAGATGCGCCGCCCTTGGGCAAAGGCTCTCATTATCCATATGTTCAATCGGGGACCAGGCTACACCACTTTGAAAAATAAATTGGAACAAAAGTGGGAGTTAAAAGGAAACTTGACTCTTGTTGACATCGGAAATGCCCATTATGTCGCACGTTTCGCCAATGATGAGGACTATCACCATGTCTTAACCTAGGGCCCATGGATGATAGGTGACAACTATCTTATGATCCAAAGATGGAAGCCAAACTTTGATCCATATACTGATAAACAACAATTCCTATCGGCTAGGGTGTGGATCCCTAGATTGAGATTGGAGTGTTTCAATGGCACTTTCATCAAACGTGTTGGCCAACTTATTGGTCAGGTAACAAGAATTGACCGCACCACAGTTGCAGCTAATAGGGGGCAATTTGGCATGCAACTAGATTTATCCAAATATCTCATGTCCATGTTCCGGTACAAGGGTCGCACTTGGCCAATACAATATGAAGGCATACATATGCTATGTTTCGAATGTGGGTGTATTGGTCATACAAAAGAGAACTGTCCTGAACTGAAAGCCTTAAAGGTTGAGGAAACAGGTGATCTTCCAGTGGAAAAGCCACATAACCCAACTAAAGAGCTGGAGTCCCAACTTGGTGTGGATACGTTTGGCCCATGGATGAAAGTGGTCAAGCCTATGCGTAAACCTAGTACCAACCAGAACCAACAACGGGAGGGTAATTCGAGAAATCCTAATCCCAGGCCGCGCTCACCAAAGACCTCTACTAAGGCACTAACCCAAGGCCATGTACCTGGGAATCCAAGCGACATGAGTTCGACATGCGAAGGCTCGAGTTCTAAATTTGCACTGTTGATGAGCGAGGGTGGTGAAACTAAGATGACTGGAGGGGAAAACCCGGGTCAACTGGGTCAAAGTTCTCCAAACCCGGTCTATGTCCCGGTCGAGCAAGAAACGGCTGATCCAAAAGCTTTGAAGATTGTTGGGTCTGAAGCGGCGGGCCAGGTCAGCAAAGATGTTGTGGCTAAAGATTCGGTGAGTGGAGAAGTTATGGAAAAGAATCGGGAAGGAAAAGATATGGAAAAACCTCTTCCAAAAAATAAGGATAAGACGGAGAAAAAAGATCAAAAAAATTATTCTCTTTCCTTATCTAAACGAGGCCAATCCACTATCTTCTAAGCCAGTTATACTTGCCAATTCCACGAAAATAAAAAAAAGGCCGAATTACATGTTGAACAAGCCACGACAGCTCTGCAAACTAATGCCCAACCCTCAACCCTAATCACACCCACGACTTCTTCTATGAAAGAACCTACCGCACTAACCCTGTCCCCACAGCGAATGCCAATGGATCTTCCACCGGAGATCCAAATACCACTGGTGTTCCCGGAGATTGTTCATATCAGCCAAAGCCTCCTGATATCGGACTTGAGCCCGGGCCCACGAATGCCAACCCTTTCTCGACTGGCAAACAAGATGAGGGTCGACCTCTTACCGATGATAGCAGAGTCACATCCGCTGTTGTGCAAAATCTCCATGCCTAGCTTGATTGTTAATGCTCTTAACAGTCTGGCTGAAGCGATTGTTGCCTATATGGTCACAATTGATAATCCTTTGCTGCCTATTTTTGGCCCCTTTATTGATTTTGTTATGTCTATGAATAATATCAGCTTCATGATTTGGAATGTCTGGGGAGCCGGGAATGTTCTGTTCCGTAACTCTATTCGAGAACTTATCCGGATCCACCGTCCTAGTGTTTTATGTATTATCGAGCCCCGCATAAGTGGTGCTCGTGCTGGTGAGATATGCAATCGTATTAATTATGATGGCATGTTGCGTGTTGAGGTGGATGGTTTTGCGGGTGGTATTTTGTTGTTTTGGAAGACATCTAATGTGCTGGTTACTCCCGTTTCTCTCCACCACCAACATATTACTGTTGAAATCAGTCGTCGGGGTGACGAACCGTGGCTTCTTTCAGCAATTTATGCAGCTCCTAACCCAGCTCATTGTATGGATCTATTGGATTATCTCCGGAATTTTTCTTAGTTGAACAATCGTCCTTGGCTTATAGCCGATGATTTTAATGCTACCACAGGACCGAATGAGCGGTCAACTTCTTTAGTGGGTTCTAATCTTGCTTCTCAAACCTTTTGCGATTGGATTGATTCTCTTCATCTTCTTGATCTTGGCTTCTCGGGGCCGCCTTTCACGTGGTCCACTTGGAATACAATTGAAACCCATAATGCAATTCGATTGGATAGAGCACTTTGTACTGAATCTTGGGCTAATCGGTTCCCTTCTGCCTCAGTTTAGCACCTAATTGCTCCTTATTCGGATCACAATCGCAACAACTTTTTTCGTTTCTAGGCATGTTGGATGCTCCATGAAT
Source organism: Fallopia convolvulus (assembly GCA_964016875.1). Taxonomy (NCBI): domain Eukaryota; kingdom Viridiplantae; phylum Streptophyta; class Magnoliopsida; order Caryophyllales; family Polygonaceae; genus Fallopia; species Fallopia convolvulus. Next base: position 32,902,665 of record OZ024718.1, on the reverse strand, counting down.
CTTTCAAGCCTTTTTTGGACTCTCATTGGTCCAGCTCGAGTGATCTATCAGCCTCGTTATCGTCTCTTGCGGAGGCGTTAACTACTTGGAACAAAGAAGTCTATGGCAATATTTTTTTTACCGAAAACGTAAACTATGGGCGCGGCTTACTGGGGCACGGAAAGCGCTGGCGGAAAGACCATCGCAACGGCTTCTGGAGTTGGAAAAATTTATTTGTAGTGAACTTGATAATGTTCTCAACCAAGAACAACTTTTGTGGTTTAAGAAATCACGAGCCAATTTTCTTATTGATGGAGACCGTAATACGCGGTTTTACCACTTATCTACTATGATTCGACGTCAGGCCTCGCGTGTTACCATGCCGCAAAATGATGATGGTGTTTGGATCACAGCAGAACAAGACTTAAAGAAATAGATGCTCGATTATTTTACCGCGCTTTTTACTGTTGAACATAATGTGAGTAACACGACACGACCGCCTATTCAGTCCTCATTCCCGCCAATCTTCGACTTTGATTTTGCTGGGCTGAATGATGATTTCATGACACAGAATGTCACGACTACTCTTAAATCGATGAGACCAGGTAAAGCCCCGGGGCCTAACGGATTCCCGACCTTATTCTATCAAAACAACTAGACTCTCGTGGGGGAGCAAACTATGAATTTGGCTCTCCATGTGCTGAATTCTGGTGAAATTCCGGTGTGTTTTGGAAATACCATCATGACTTTAATAGCTAAAATTGACAGCCCGACGAAGCCGGCACATTATCGGCCTATCTCGCTTCTCAATGTAATTTACAAGATTGTTACTAAAACAATTGTCCAGCGCCTTAAGCCGGTCTTATATTGATTAGTCCATCCGGCAAAAGCAAGTTTTATTCCGGGGCGTCAAATTGTGGACAATGTGGTTGTAGTGCATGAGGTTATCCATATTGTGTCTGCTTATAGTGGGACTACGAGATGGATGCTTCTTAAAATCGATTTAGCTAAAGCCTATGATCGGATTCGGTGGAGTTTCTTGGAGGACATTTTATTCGAGGCTCATCTTCATCCTAGACTAATTCATCTTATCATGAAGACACAATGTGAAGGGCAGGTTGACTTGCATTGGAATAGCACTTCTGCGGGCTCTTTTCGTCCGTTGAGATGTCTATGTCTATGTCTCCATTCCGCCTGAGGAGATGTCTATGTCTCCTGCCGTGGAGCCCTTTGTTGTGATTGATCATGATCCATGTATAATTCCCTCTTCTCCCTTACTTTCTCTTGATATCTGTTTGCCTGATATTTCTGCAAAAGGTCTTGAGCATGATAGTTTACTTAGTGATTTCTCAAATTTTAAGGGTGGTAGTGCTAACATGAAAATCATTACTCTTGATTTATATTTTGAAAAACTACCTCGTCCTTTCAACTGATTCTATCCTAAACTGACTAATCCTGATTTCTCTAGTGGGTTTGATATACTGAAACGGTGTCTGAATGCTATATTATTTAGTTTCAAAGTATTATTGTGTTATATTTGCCTGCATGAAAGTTGTTCGCAGGATTTTGATAGACTTCTCAGGGCTTTGAAGATGTCCGAGTTTTGAGGTAATAGGTTGACGTCGCCCAAACGATGTTAAACAAAGGCGTTGCTCGGGAGGCAACCCGAGGTAAGTTTTTTTCTTTTTCTTTTATTTTTATTTTTTAGTTTAGTTTTTGTTTTTGTTTTGGTTTTGTCGGGCTAACTTGCAGGTACAATTTTTCCCATCAAAAGAAGCCAGTCCGAGGCGAGTCCGACCCCGCGCCCCCGGATTTTTTCCGCGCCCGCGGATCGGCCTGACAGAATTAATTTCCATTTTATTCAGAAAAATTAAAAAAAAATTTAAAAAAAAAAAAAATAATAAAAATAAACGGTTTTCGGGTGAAACCCCTGAAATAAAAGGTTTTCGGGTGAAACCCCCGAGATAAATCAGGAAAAAAAAGAATAGAGAAAAGAAAAAAAAAGAGTGTTCTTCCATCTTCTACCATCACCCACCAATCCATTTTTCTATATCTTTCCATGTCTAGTTCCATGGTCATTCCCAAGTATGGGGGAATCTTCATTTTCAAGGCTCGTACTACATTAATGCTTAAGGCGAGATTCAGAGTTCATTTGTGAGTTCGTGTTCAGTTTTGTTGATCGTGTTCTCTAACCATTTTTTCACGATCGGAGCACCACCCACGCCCGCGGTTCCAGACCCACGCCCACGGTTTTTCCTGAATTTGGTATCATTGGAAAGCTAACTCGAAGAGCTACAATTCTTCTTTTTACGGCGAGTTAAAATTTCAACTCTAAGTGGGTCAAAACTACCTCCGAAGTTGACAGCAGAATGCTGAAACGCAGGATCCGCGCCCGCGGAAATATTCCGCGCTCGCAGATCGAGGGGATTCCGCGGCCGAGGAGTACAAGTGGATCCGCGCCCGCGGATTATTTCCGCGCTCGCGGATCGAAGATTTTCAGCGCCTCCTTGGTTTCTTTTATTCTATCTTTTTAGTATTTTTATATCTTAGGGTTTCAGACTTATTTCTACTATTTAAGCTTTGTTTCGAGTTTCACTTTAGAGACACAATTCTAGCATACTTTTACTTTTAGGTTTTTATTCCAGTATTATGGAGAACTAATTTCCCTTTGGAGTTTGTTTGATCAAGGAAGCCTTTTTATGTAATTCGTGAGATTCTGGTAACTTTTCTATCCCTTGGTTAATATCAAAACTCTTGGTTTTATTTATATGATCTATGTTTGATTTGATAAGCCTGATCAACTTGTTTGATTAACTTAGATCTACTGTTTGGATTAGGTTTGATTGTTGTCTGTGCAATCTTATTTATCCTTGAAACAACTCTTTTCTAGGACCGTGGACTAGAATTGAGAAAGAGTATTTGATTGTTATTTTATGCATGAGACTCGTAGCTTGATTGCATGATTTAATATCCTTCTATCCTTAATACCTTGCATGATTTGAATTAAGCGTTCTTGTTCATATCATCCTTTCGCTTGGACCGTGGACAAGCGGATATCTTTTATAAGGATTGGAATTAACTAGGGAATAAATAGAAAAGTGGATGAATCAATGATCGAATGATTAAAAAGGTGGAATTGATTGAATGAACTCTGCTTTTCTTCCAATTGATTTAAACCTTAATAATAGTTGCTTGTTTGTTTGTTTGTCTGAACTCTCAAAACCCCTGTCTTTGCTCTTGCTGATTGATCAGAATCCCGATTCTCTAGGGTTCGACCCCTTACTTTCTTGCTAAACTAGTTAGTAGTTTAGGGTTATTTATCTTTGATCTTGGCAACAACGATTTTAGCCGAGTCACGTGGTGTGAGATAGGGTGACCCGCTTTCGTCGTATCTCTTTGTTCTATGTATGGAAAAACTGACCCATATTATTCAGGATGCTGTTCAGGCGGGTCGATGGAGGCCCGTTGTGATTGGAGGGGTGTCTTTATCACACTTGTTTTTTGCCGATGATTTGATCTTGTTTGTTGAAGCATCAACGATTCAGGCGGAAGATATTAAAAGTTGCCTTGATCAATTTTGCAACCTTTCTGTCGAAAAATTTAATTATGATAAAAGCTCTATCTTTTTCTCTAAGAAAGTTCGTGATTCAGTTCGAGCTGATATATGCCAGTTTATGGCTATCCCTGCTGTCTCAAACCTGTGCACTTATCTCGGGATTCCAATGATCTGCGGCCGTCTTACAAATGATAAGTATTGCTTCATTCTTGATCGAGTTTCCTCTCGTATTCATGGATGGCATACTAAGACGTTGTCCATGGCTGGCCTTACTACCCTTGCAAATTCTATCCTTACCAGTTTTCCGTTATATGCTATGCATACAAATATGATTCTTCAGGCCATATGTGATTCTGTTGATAGCCTCGTTTGTAATTTTGTTTGGGGCTCGTCGGAAGTTGAGAGGAAAATTCATCTCATTTCCCGTGACAAAATTTCACGCCCAAAACGTGAGGGTGGCCTGGGACTTCGATCTATGAGGCATTCCAACACGGCGATGCTTGCCAAATTTGTTTGAGAGGGAAATACTGTCAAGGGCGATATGACATCGATATATTCATGAATAGCACTCGCTCGTCTCATTTATGGAAGGGTGTTGTCCAAGGCTCAGATACCTTAAGTGAAGGCTTGAGAATGACATTGGGGAATGGCTGCTCGACTCTCTTTTGGCTCCATCGTTGGGTTGAGGAGACACCACTTTAATGACTTGGCTGTAAACCAGGTCCCGGAATCGCTCCTTGGACTTACTGTTGCTGATTGCTAGTATTGAACTGATTGGAATTGGGATCTATTGACGCCCTTTCTTTCTCAGAGTAGAAAATTGAAACTGATAGCTTGTTGTGTTTATGACGATTTGGAGGCTAAGGATAGACCGTTTTGGGCCCCTAATCCAAATGTGATGTGAACCCCGTTGGAGGATTCACACGAGGATCTTGTCGTGGACTCGTATTGTGTCTCTTCACCAATTCGAACCGATAGATTAAGGTGTTGGACGCCTAGACTGGGTTGAGAAAAGAAGTGAAAGGATTGAGAAAGGTCGCCTATGATGAAGTAGGCCTGAAGAGCATGAGATTGGGAAAAGAATATTAGGGTGACGCCTTAAAGATAGATGCGGGAATAATCTGGCACCAATTCGTTATCAAATCAAAGCGTAAGGAAATACAAGCATAGGCGTGCCTCTTATATAGAGGAGAGGTACACACGAAAATCCTAGGAAAACCCTAGTGACATTGGCGGTGCATGGGGGAGGCATGCAAGCGGCCCATCACGCAAGCGCAAGCCCAAAAATACTATAAAAGTAGAAATGACATAAATAGTAAGGTTCAGAATGGAAATAATACTAAAAATGGAATAAAACATAAGTGGTCACGGTGGCCATGTCGCGAGTGTCGCGACAAGGCCGTGACAAGGTGTCGGCGTGCCAACGCAAGGCATGTCGCGACACACTAGGTGTGGCACGACAAGGCCGAGGTGTGCGGCACACGCAAACCTCCTTTTGTGACGTCGGGTTGGCCCGGCGCGAACATGAAAGTGGGTACCGAGGCATAAGACTCGGTACCGGGCGTGGCTGGCACGGCACCGGACGCGAGGTCCTCGGCACCGTGGTGTGAGGCGTCGGCGTCGAGAAGTGGCGCGGCTCCGATGATGGTGAGGCAGGTGAAGAGGGGCGCGCCGGTGGATGCGTCGTGGCTTGCTCGTCGGGCTTATAAGGCAGCGGTACCAAATCCATGGGCGTGCAAGGGTTACGCTCGTAGACCACCTCGAAAGGAGTCATCTTTGTCGCAGAATGAAAGGACCTGTTATATACAAACTCAACATGGAAAAGTAAGTCCTCCCACCGACGTGGGTTTACCTTGAGCATCGTCCGAAGAAGAGTGCCCAAGGTCCGATTAGTCACCTCAGTTTGACCATCGGTGTAGGGGTGATAAGCAGTTGAAAATAGGAGTCGTGTTCCTAACTTCCCCCAAAGTGTTCTCCAGAAATTGCTACAGAATTTGGTATCCCTATCACTAACAATAGTTTTAGGAATATCGTGGAGCTTCACTACATGTTCGAAAAATAAATTCGCAATTTCCACCGCGTTATTAGTTCCCTTACATGCAATGAAATAGGCCATCTTGGAGAACCGGTCCACGACTACGAATATTGAATCTTTTCCACACCTCGACGTTGGGAGGCCCGTGATAAAATCTATCGAAAGATCTTCCCACGGAGCGTCCGGTATAGGTAGGGGCGTGTAAAGTCCATTGGGCTGTGACCGAGATTTGGCAGTATGACATGGCACACAACCCTGACAGTACTTATTTACATCTCGTTCCATGTGTGGCCAGAAGAAATGTTCACAGAGTGCTGCCAATGTTTTGGCTATGCCAAAGTGGCCTCGACCGTCATGAGCTTCTTAGAGCAACAAAGTTCTAACCGAAGATGCCAGAACGCAAAGCTTTCCAGCGCGGTATAGATATCCGTTGTCCAAAAAATAAGACTCATGGACGCGAGAGCGCTCGAGGTCTTTAATGATCGAAGAAAAGTACGGATTTGAGGCATATAGTTCTTTAATCAAAGCAAACCCGAGCAGCTTAGAATGGAGCTGGGTTGAAAGTATATACTTGCGTGAGAGAGCATCGGCGACAATGTTCTCTTTTCCGTTTTAATGCGCAATGACGTAAGGAAACGTCTCCATAAACTCAACCCATCGTGCGTGGCGCCTATCTTTCTTCGATCATTAAAGACCTCGAGCGCCAAGATCTGAGGCGTACTTTTCTTCGGCACCAAGATAACCGGAACCGCACACGGGCTAAGGGACTCTCGAACATAGTCCTTGTCCAAAAGAGATTGGACTTGGAGCTGTAGCTCTTGAGTCTCCTTGGGAGACACCCTATACGCAGCCCGGTTTGGCAATGAAGCGCCGAGAATGAGTCTATGCGATGCTCGATCCCCCGAATAGGTGGTAACCCATCGGGGAGCTCGGCAGGCATAATGTTTGAAAATTCTTGTAAAAAAGAAGAGATAGAGGGGGTAGATCATGTGTCTTATCAATAGTAATTTGAAGCAAAGGACACAAAACAAAGCAAGAAAAACTCCCCTCGATGGTTTTGACCACGTCGCGGCGGCAACATAGAAGCAAGCGGTCTTGGACCGTGCCGAGCAAGGGTGACTTGACGTCTTCAACACTCTGTGACTTTGAATGGGCACCACTCGGTTGGCCTGCAGAACCATGCCCCTGGTGCAGATTTGGCCCAGGTGCGCCGCTGGAATGGATCGCCATCGAGCCAGCGCTGTTCGGCAAAGAAGCTGGTGCGGTACGCTGCACTGCAGCAGAGGCGCTCGGCATCCGCGGTGCCTCCTTGACATTGGCTCGGCGCTTCTGGGTTGAACCCTGGTTTTGTCCAGGTTCTGGTCCAGAAAAATCAGAAGAGCCGACAGAATGCGTCCCCTTGCGAAAAACGCCGGTTGTGGCCTCGGACGCGCCCCAATCACGTGACGGTCAAACTGCCATGGACGGCCAAGAAGAAGATGTGTGGCGTCCATGTCAGTGACATCAAATAAAACCTAATCTTGATAGATGCCAATAGAAAAAGAAAGACGTACCTGTTTGTTGATCCAATGATCGCCCTCGTTAGATATCCAAGCGAGCTTGTAAGGCATCAGATGCTCTAATTGTGTCAAGTTGAAATGATTGACGACTTTCCTTGACAAGAAGTTTCCAAAACTACCAGAATCGATTATGACGCTCAAGGAGACGTTTTGCACCAAACAACGAGTACGGAAAATATTTTCCCGTTGATCGGTTGGCACGGCCTCCTTCACGCTAACTGATCGGCGTGTCACAAGCAAAAGCTTGTCGACGTCGACGGCAATGTCCAAGGGCCCGCAATACGCACCTTCTTCAATCGACCCCTCATCCTCCGCTGACTCCTCTTCGTCGATGCTTTCATATGCCGCTGATTGAGCCGAAAATAGCACACGCTTCGTGTTGGGGAAATCCCGTTTGAGGTGGCCGCGCCCACCACATTGATAACACTCGATATCTCGAGTCCATGTTTTGGGACAGCGGCTGCCTTGTCACGGTTTTGGCCAACCGAAGGGCCCTTGGAGTCCGTTCCGGGGGTAACTACCTTGGGTTTAGAAAAAGATGGAGAGGAAACCGGTTTAGTACCAAAAGCGGAAGGACTAGAGTTCGAGCCATACCTTTGAAAATTTGACGACTTTGGCCTCTTAAACTGTGTGTATAACTCCATGTTCGTGTGTATGAGTCATCCTAAGTCCTTAATTGGCAAGAAAATCAATCAATCAAGGATCCATTGATGGAGTCCCGCTACAAAGCGAGACCACAATGCTCTTGGTGAAGCGTTTATGCCGGTTTTGAAGAATAAATCTTCTAAGTTGGTGCCACTTGACGGAGATATGGACCCTTGACGAGCGTCTTGGATCAAAATTCGGACTTTCTCTTTGTAGTCGGGTGGGATGAATTTCTGCTTCATTATGAACACAAGTTGGTGCCACTCGGTAATGGCGGCTTTACCCTTTCGGGCCCGATCTGCTTCGAATCGCTTCCGCCACATACGAGCGCCCCCTTGAAATGAAGGGCTACCACTTCGACTTTTTCATGGTCCTCGTAATGGCAATGTTTGAGGACGTGCTCCGTACCCCGCAACCAAGAAATAAATCCGTCAGGATTATAGTTGCCAAAAAATCTTCAAATTTTACCATAACGTCGCGGCGGGATACGTGCGCCATACGTTCATGATCGGCGCACTGATTGGCACGCGGAGGCGGTGTGTGATGGAACTTGTTGCCTCGGGGAGGCCCTTGGCCCCTCGTCACCATCGTCGCTGGGCTCGTCGTCCCCGTCGCGCCGAGGGCGCAACCTGTCTTCGTGGTTTCGGTCATGGCCACGCCGATCCCCATTGCGTCGAGGTCGTTCACGGTTGTCACAGCGTTCAAGCCGATCATACTCCGCGCGGTTCTTGGGAAAATTGGGTCTCGGAATCCAATCCCGATCTTGATCTTTCCACTCCTCCGAATCATGGACCGGAGGGTGGTCAAAATCTTCCTCGGAATCTTCCTCGTACTCCGTCATAGAGTCCTCGGATTCCGAGCGTGGAGTTGTCGGACTTTGATGACCCCGATAGTCGTTGACATCGAAGTCATCTCGGCCCTTGTTCTTTTTTTCTTAGGCGTCGGAGTGACCACCTTTTTCTTTTTTTTTTGCTTGTTGACGTCACCACTCCTTGGAGTCGTACTCCTCATCGGAATGAACGTCATGAACCTCCTGTACGCCGTCTTGATGGGTTGGCCGACTCTCCTTCATGGATTCCAACCTCTAGATTCCATGTTGGCAAGACGGTTCAACCATTGGCCCTTTGGCCTTTTCTTGCGCCATAGCCCTCAGCACCGAAACGCCTCGCGGTGGCACGCTCAGATTTGGGGGTTGCGTATGGATTGTAATGGAGAGGGCCTGCTGGTCCAAAAACCTAGAGAGGAGGTGCTCGATGTTGGAGAAGCACACCTCCAAAGCTGCGAGGCCCTTAGTTGGCACGACGCCGGTTGGCGCCGTGTCGGGCGTTGCCAAGAGCCCCGGTTGGAGCGTCGACAACTGTTGGTGTTGATTGTTGTGTTGTTGTTGGTTGTTGAGTTGTTGGTTTGAATGCCCGTCTCCCTCCACGCTACTGTCACCTAATTGCACCATAGACATAACAATTAACAAGTCCCAAGGAAAAACAAACAAACAGAAAGGCAAGACTTTGTAAGACTCACCACCCAAGTACCCTTAATTGCACGAAAGAAGGGCTTGAAAGGGCTGGGGAGGCTTAGGTCTCGACTTAACACAAGCGAAGACACAAGCAAGAGCACGAACAAGTAGAAGTAGCAGGCTTCCTTCCTTGAGAGAGAAACTCTCCCTTCTCTCTAGGATTCCAACCGGCCTTCCACACTCCTCCACCACCGGTTCTCTTGCTTCGGCGAGGGCTCACCTCACGTGACCCTCGCCCAAAGAACTCGGCGGCATCCTCACGAGCCGCCGCCGTGCCGGAGCCGACCGGTGGTCCCGTGGTTGCCGGCTCTAGAGCACTCCACTTGCGTTTTCCCCCCTCTCTCCCCTACGCATCTCTTTAGCTCACACCCACTCTCTCCCTTTGTGGTGGTGCTTCACCCAACCACCACCGGCCCTTGGCCGCACCTTCCTTGGCCTCCTTTGCCATGGGAAAGAAGAAGAGATCAACCCCTCCACCACCTTGTAAGGAGGAACTAAGGAAGCTAAAAGGGAAGTTGGCCATGGAAGAAGATGGCCAAGCTAGCAAGGGTGCCAACCGGCGTGCCATGTCCAAGCCAACCACCATGGGTGAGCTCATGGAGGCAATCATGGCAAATAAAGAAGAATATGTAGCTTTTGAGGATGGCGAGGATGAAGATGAAGATGGTGAATGGGAAAGCATGAAAGCCATTCACCAAAGCAACAATGAAGCTTTCATGGAAAATATGAGAAAATATGAAGCTTTGATTGGCAAGAAAGCAAGTGAAGATGGTGAAGTTGGAGTTGAGTATGAAGAGGTGGTGACCAACTCAAGATCCGTCTTGTCTGATGAGGAGGATGAGCATGACGATTTTTTCAAGCACCACCCAGCGCCACCGGCCAAGCAAGCCAACCTCTCCATCAAATCGGCCTTCCTCAAAGAAATGAAGGAGAAAAAGGCAAATAATGGTGCAAATCCTAAGGAGAACAACAAGAAGAGCTCGGAAAAGGATGAAGGGCGCTCCACCGCCGCCCCACCACCGCCGGCCTTGGCGGCGCCACCACCGGTGCAAGGCTTGGCCGACCACCACCCCTTGGCTATGGAGTCAAATGTTAGTCAAAGCTCCAAGGTGGAGTCACCTGTCTTGCCTAAGGAAAAAGTAGCTTTGGAAGAAGGAAATGGAGGCAAGCCAAAAGAGGCAAAGTCAAACATGCATCTTTTGGAAAAGGAAGAGGTTGTCACCACCAAATCGGGTAATGTTTCCTTACACTCTTCACATGTGATTTCTAAGCCTTATTTTGTCCTTTCTAGTCAAAAGCCAAACCAAGACCCATCACTTTCTACCTTGTCTTCCAACAAGGAGATGGACCCACCTTTGCCAACCTTGCCAACTCACCTTGCCACATCACCCCCAGCCCCACCTTTTCAAATTGTTGAAACACAAAGCCATGCCTTGCCTCCACCCGCCGAAACGCCCATGATCACACAAAATGCTCTAGCCAAGGGCGCACCCCAACCTCTAGCCGAGCCACTACCCCCCTTTGTTCGCGTTGCAAACCCCCGCTATGATCACCTCGGCCGCTCCATTCGTGAATTGGACCCAACCCTTTAGACCGAGACACCACACTCCCCGACACCAACGTTGAAGATCCTTACACCCATTGGCCGCGCCAATCCTTCATTCACCCTCACAACCTCGAGTGCCGACGCGCCCCAACCACTAGCCGAGCCAAACGCCCACCCACAAAACCCGACCCCGGCATCGCCACGCCCCGATCACACCACACCCAAAGCGCGCGCAAAGGCCCCTACCACCAACAAGGAGTGGCGCCCAATCCCAACCAAGGCGCGCCAAAACCAAGCCAACCCTTTGCCCGACGCGCCAAAGGGTCACATTGGCACGAGTCCCTCGGCCCCACGATCCTATGCGCCGCTCTTGGTACCCATGGCACTAGACGGAATGCTTGGGCAAATAACCCGAAAAAATTCTTCATGAATGCCGGCCTTGGAGGAAAGCTAACCTACACTCGTCCCACCTCCAACCAAGTGGCCATCAAATGCTCGGAAGGGCTTCCAAAGCAAGTTGTTTGGGGTTGGTCTCTCCTTGGCCAATATGTTGGCCACCAAGCCGAGCATTTTCTCATTAATGAGATGATCAAAGCATGGGGTGTGCGGGCTAGATATCGTGAAGAAGAAGGGTGGTATATCTTCAAATTTGAGTCCGAGGAGGACCAAGAGAAGGTGCTTAAGGGAGGCCCATACTTCATCCATGGAAAACCCTTCCTCCTCAAGCACATACCGGACAAGTTTGCTTTCAACCGCAATGATATTGCCACAATTCCTCTTTGGGTGCGCATGCATGGGATTTCAAGTCAATATTGGTCTCCCGAGGTGCTAGGCCGAGTGGCATCACAAGTGGGCAAGCCTTTGTACATGGATCCCGTCACGGATGGGAGGAAAAGAGGTGCGTACGCTCGAATCCTAGTTGAAATCAATTTTGCTCATGATGTGGTTCGAGAATGTTACCTTGATTTTGATGATGGGGTGTCACTTGATTGCACCTATCTTGTGGAGAACGAGTCCTTGTATTGCAAGGGTTGTTGCTCGTTTGGTCATGATGATCAAGGTTGTAGCTTCAAGGACAAGAAAGAGGGTGTGGGGGCAAAGGCTAGGAGAACCTCACAAGTAGCGAAGGGTGGAGACCGAAACAAGGAAGCACCGGCCGAGCATGATGTTGCCTCGGCCACGGTTTTGGACAAAACCATGGGCCCCTCTAACGGCCCCAAGGAGAGCCCCCTCGTGCCATCACAAGTTATCTTGGCACCTATCATAGAGAAGCCCAAAGACAAGAGGGTTGAGAAGGTTGTAGAAGAGCTCCAAAGCCACTCGACAAGCAGTGCATCCTCTACACAAGAAAGTGAAATCGTAGCCACCACTTTTGAGTCCTCGAGCAAGGAAGATGTAAGTTCTAGAGAAGAGAAGGAAGAGGACGAAGGAATTGTGGCCAAGATTGCTAAAGAGGAAGAAGGAACCACCGAAGAAGAACCTCAAGATAACCAATGATGGATCCCGGTCAAGAGAAGGACAAGAAGGTCACCAAAGCCAAAATGCCCAGTCCTAGCCCTTAAGGCAGGGCCTAAATGGCCCGACATCCCGCCCGGGAGGACTACACGGCGCTCGACTAGGGTGGCCAAGATGCCTCCTCAGCATGATCACAACCGAGCAATGATGTAATATGTGCTAGATGTTATGTATGTTTAGGCTCTTGTTGTTTTACTTTGTTAAGCCTTTGGGCTCTTCCTTGTGGTTTGATTTTAGCATAGTATGGAAAGCCTACGTGCTTGTTCATGTATGCCCTAGCTTTGAACTCTTATGCTTGTACTAGCCCCTCGGGGATCATATTTTACATTTTATCCGAATTTACCTTACACCAAAAAAAAAGAGCACGAACAAGCAAGCAAGAAGGAAACAGAGAAAGAGAGGCGTCGGCTAGGGTTAGGCTAGGCACACAAGAGAGAAAAGCAAAAGAAAGATTGAAAGATCTCGGCCTTAGAGGATTAGGCGAGATTGTGTCTTAACAAAATAAAAACAAATAAGATATGCAATCAAGGAGATAAAAGCAAACCAAATATAAGATATGGCAATGTTAGAGATAGAGAGGGGCAGAATCTTTTATGGGACACTTGCCTTATTTTGGCTTGTGTATCCCATGAGATCTTTTTGGTTTTTTTAACAATTTCAACGATATTACCTTATTTTGGCTATTATCTTCCAAAAAAATATTTTTTTAATATAAAATCGGCAAATAACAAGATCTTGTGGATTTTATCCTCCAAGATACTTGCCCTCAATAACCACAAGAGATATGGCCGCAAGGCAACCAAATCTCGCAAATGACACCAAGATGCACGACGCACACAAGACAATCGATCCAAAAATGCAAGAATGAAGCAAGCAAGACTCGAAACTCAAGCAATTGAACCAAAAACAAGAGCAAGTCCAAGGGTAAAAGGAGATTTTTTTATGATTTTTGGTGATTTTTCGAAACAAAATAATGGACCTACGTGAACAATGGTAGAGATGGCGGAAGCTACGTGAATTGATGGTAAAAAGAAAAAAAATTCGTGCAAAAAGAGCAAAAGGGTGAATAAGACTTACGTGGTCTGTCGGCTCTGATGCCAGTTGATGTGAACCACGTTGGAGGATTCACACGAGGATCTTGACGTGGACTCGTATTGTGTCTCTTCACCAATTCGAACCGATAGATTGAGGCGTTGGACGCCTAGACTGGGTTGAGAAAAGAAGTGAAAGGATTTAGAAAGGTCGCCTAGGATGAAGTAGGCATGAATAGTATGAGATTGGGAAAAGAATATTGGGTGACGCCTTAAAGATAGATGCGGGAATAATCCGGCAACAATTCGTTATCAAATTAAAGCATAAAGAAATACAAGCATAGGCGTGCCTCTTATATAGAGGAGAGGCACACACGAAAAACCTAGGAAAACCCTAGTGACATGGGCGGCGCATGGGGGAGGCATGCAAGCGGCCCATCACGCAAGCCCAAGGCCAAAAATACTATAAAAGTAGAAATGACATAAATAGTAAGGTTCAGAATGGAAATAATACTAAAAACGGAATAAAACATAAATGGTCACGGTGGCCATGTCGCGAGTGTCGCGACAAGGTGTCGGCGCGCCAGCGCAAGGCATGTCACGACACAATAGGTGTGGCACAACAAGGCCGAGGTGCGCGGCGCACCCGAACCTCATGTCGCGATGTCGAGTTGGCCCGGCGCAGACATGTAGGCTTGTACCAAGGCATAGGACTCGGTACCAAGCATGGCTGGCACGGCACCGGACGCGAGGTCCTCGCCACTGTGGTGAGAGGCGTCGACGTCGAGATGTGGTGCGACTCCGATGATGGTGAGGCACGTGAAGAGGGGTGCACCGGTGGATGCAACGTGGCTTGCTAAGGCACGAGCGACGATGGACACCGTGGCTCGAGCTATGGAACGGGTTCGTGCTCGAGTGACGGTTCTGTCGGAGCGCACGGACAAATCTTCCTCCTTTTGGCTCGCCGCCAGGGTGGGGATCACATCAGAATGGCAATTTCTCCACTAGTTCAGCTATGCGATTAATTCGCGCCTCGACACCAGTTGCAAACGTCGTGCAGTTCAACTGGGTTGGCCTTTGGAGAGTCCCTGCACAACAACGTGTGTGTAATTTCTTGTATTTGCTTGCTAATAACAACATCTTATGTAATGCTAACCGTTTCCGACGACATATGGCAAACTCCCCTAATTGTGCGAGGTGTCGGGTCGAGGAAACTGAACTCCATTTACTTTGAGACCGTGCACCAATTCATGATGTGTTGATGGCCTTGTTTGGCAACAATCACCCTGCTAATTTCTTCTCGGACCAAGATCTTCATGTGTGGCTGAGTAGGTTAAAAAGGGAGAATGACAAGGATTACACTCAGGTGGTGACTATGATTTGGTATATTTGGAAATGCCGTAATAAGCTTGTGTTTAATAGGGTTGATGAGCATCTTCAGCTTACGTCGTTGGTGGTGTCAACTAGTGAGGCTTACTAGGCTTCTAAGTCGAAAATGCAGGTGGCCAATATGGTGATCCCAAGCACTATGTGTTCTGCTGATCGATGCTGGTCTGTACCACCACTGGACTGGTGCAAGCTCAACGTCGATGGTTGCTCAAAAGGCAATCCGGGAATGGTAGGTGTTGGTGGCCTTATCCGGGACAGCAATGGCGATTTCATGAGCGGATTTTCGGCTAAAATTGGGGTCTGCTCGAGTCTGACGGCGGAGCTGCACGCGATCTCAATTGGGCTGCAGTTTGCTGCTGGATTTGATGTTCCCAGGTTAGTGGTGGAGACTGATTCAAGTGAGGCGATTCGGTTGATCATGATGCAAAGCTTGACAGTTCACCATGATCTCTGGCTTATCAAGAAATGTCAAACCATGATCAACCACAACAGGTGGCAGATTAAGTTCTTCCATGTTCGGTGATCGGCTAATGGTGTTGCAGATTGCCTTGCTAGCCATGCTATTTCCATTAACTCTCAACGAATTGTGTTTAATTCTTGTCCTAGCTTTATTTCTAGTATTGTTTTGGATGACTATGTAGCCTCTTGTAGGCAAGACTAATTTCTATCATTCGCAAGGGCATGCCCTGTTTCTCTGATAAAAAAAACAACTTGCCTTCCATAGATCGGTCCGTAGGGGATACTAGGATGGTCGTGAAGGTGGGCAAAACACCTTAATTGTGTATTTATTGCCAAATCATAGACATTGATGGTCCTTTCCAATGGGCTTCGATGCTGATGCTGACCCAGGCCCACCATCTCTCTCTACGGCCAACGAACAAAAAGAATAACTAAATTCTTGACTCTATCCTTCGTCATGGGGTAATGGGCGATGGGTATGGCCTTAATTAGCTCCTTTGGGTTGATAGAGCCAAACCCATCAATTTCAAGATTGTTGCTTTCACATAAATTCTCCTAACTTGTATCATTCCTTTTGTCTTACTTAGTCATCATTTGGTTCACAATCAATTGGACAACTTTCACAACAAGTAACTTTAATACCTATGTTTAGTAATGCAGGGATTTAGTTCTTAGAAATTTGTACTTCATTCGAACCATAGGAAGTGCACTTGTAAGGCAGGTAAGATTTACTTTCTTTGAGTTTTAAATTATATTTTTTTAAATCATTCATTTACATAATTTTAAACCAAACATAAATTTCTACTTCTCATTGATTTTTATTCCCCTGAAATTACTTCCTAGAAAATCAAGTTCACATAATTAAATTTATATGTTACACCAAACCAGGACTTAGCTAAAATATATATAAAGAAAAATTCACAAATGAATTGCCTTAGTTTGGAGGTAGATAGGGTACATATCGGTAATTCAAACAAGTCACTTTCGGACTTGCTAAACTAAAATGAGTATATATAATGTAGTTATGGTTCATATGTGCTCTAGTGATCCTAGTAATAAATATCATATGATCGTCTCGTCTCGTGGTCATGGTCGATTTCGTTTTCGTTATCTTTATTAACAGCAGCCTAACCATATGTCATCTTTCGAAAGCTCCATTTCAAGCCTACAATCATTTAAGGTTACAGGATAACCATTTAAGGTACATACTACGTACTAATAGGAGTCACAGGCATAATAATCAAACTTATTAGTATTAGTTTAACAGCCGTATCATGTTTGGGTAACGATTATATAACTTGGATTATTTTATTTGATATACGGAGAGAAATTTGAACGACACCAGGCTACAAAAGTTAAATTTAATATTTTTGGGCACTTTTACTCCGCTTATTTTACCTTAAAAATCTAAACATATTCATTAGTTATAATAATCTATCTATCTATAACTATATATTAAAGTCGTGCCTTTTCGAGCTACCAAAAATATTTTGGCTCCACCTTATATTTACAATTTTTTTATTTATATTAATTTAGCTTTTCCAATTAAATTTTTATATTTTTGTGAAAATTTATTAAATTCGAATTTTATTTGAAAATAAAGAAAATTATTTATCTTTCTCGTTTTATAGGATGCGGTGGATTGATGTGTGCTTCTAGTGACATAAAATGTATCATTTGTCCACATAAGCCCAAAAAAAAAAGAAAAAAAAAAAGACAAGTGTCGTGTCACTAGATTTCAAACGGAGTTGAACGTCAGGTTAAAAAGGGTGGTTCATTTCTGATCGAGGGTCATATAAGGGTGATTTTTCATAATTTCGGAATACAAGCGTGGTTAAGTGATATATATCGCATATTATACGGGTGGTTTTTAGCCATTCGGCTTAAAAGGAATCAATTCTTTAGATATTAATAAGACTACTAACAAAAGTTAGAAAGATCTAAGAACCAAATATGCAATTAATTTAGCGTGTTTATGCATCCAAATTCCTTTTAACAAGGGAATTATATTAAAGTGGTGAAGACTCAAACCCACTAAGCTTACTATGATTTGGTGAGTCTCAATTGCCTACTTGCATTAAACTAAAACACACACACACACTCCCGGGCTCCCAGCCGGCCAGCCACATCACATCCCTTTATATAAACCACCACGCCCCTCCCATCTCCGAGTTCTTCATCTAGTACTTGTGCATCACAAAACACAAATTAAACCCAAGTACATTTTCCAGGTTAATTGCCACTCCTACCTACCTAACCTTGATCTCAAACCCGACCCACATAACATTATTTCTGATCACTCGGACTGGGCCAGAAAGAAAATGGAGCAGATGATCTCGAGTATAAGCAGTAGTTTTAGTAGTACTAGTAGTTTTAAGGTGTGGTCTAAGAAGAGGAGTGTGTGGGTGAACGGGCCGATGATTGTTGGAGCGGGCCCATCGGGGCTGGCGGTGGGAGCGTGCCTCCGGGAACAAGGCGTGCCCTTTGTGGTGATCGACAGGGCGGACTGCATCGCCTCCCTCTGGCAAAAACGCACCTACGACCGCCTCAAGCTCCACCTCCCCAAGCCATTCTGCCAACTTCCCAAATTGCCCTTCCCGGAGACCTTCCCCGACTACCCTACTAAGAGCCAGTTCGTTTCCTACCTGCAGAGCTACGCCGACGCCTTCCAGATCAAGCCTCAGTTCAACGAGTCCGTGCAGTCGGCCCAGTACGACCAGACTCTCGGGGTCTGGAGGGTCAAGTCGACGGTCCTCCGGTCGGGGGAGACCGTGGCGTACATGTGCCGCTGGCTGGTGGTGGCCACCGGCGAGAACGCCGAGCGGGTCATCCCCGAGATCGAAGGTCTCCGCGACTTCGCCGGAAAAGTGGTCCACGCCTGTGATTACAGGTCCGGGGAGGAGTTTCGGGGGATGAGAGTTGTTGTTGTTGGATGCGGAAACTCCGGCATGGAAGTCTCGCTCGATCTCTCCGATCACAATGCTGTTCCTTCCATGGTCTGTCGTAGCTCGGTGAGTTGATTCATATTGAAAAGTGCAATTTTTTATTTTTTTAGTACCGAAGACTTCTAATTTTTTATTGAAAAGATTTATGCTGATTGTTTTTGTGCTCTGTTTTGAATCAGGTTCATGTGTTGCCCAAGGAAGTCTTTGGGAGGTCGACGTTCGAGCTGGCAACTTTGCTGCTCAAATGGCTTCCTCTATGGCTAGTTGACAAGCTTCTCCTGATCCTTGCATGGCTAATTTTCGGAAATATCGACAGGTACGGGCTCAAGAGGCCATCGAAAGGCCCGTTGGAGCTGAAGAACAGGCAGGGGAAGACCCCGGTTCTTGACATTGGGGCTCTGTCCAAGATTCGGTCAGGCCAAATCAGAGTAGTGCCCGGAATCGACAGGTTCTTGAGCAACGGCGTGGAGCTCGTAGACGGCGAGATTCTCGATATCGATGCCGTCGTTCTGGCTACTGGCTACCGTAGCAACGTGCCTTACTGGCTTCAGGAGAGTGACTTGTTTGACAAGAATGGGTTTCCCAAGGCATCGTTTCCAAACAGCTGGAAAGGGAAACGAGGACTCTATGCCGTTGGGTTTACAAGGAGAGGGCTATCCGGTGTTTCCGTGGATGCTGTTAAGATTGCTGATGATATTACCAGAGTCTGGAAGGAGGAGACGAAACACAAAAAGCAAACCGTTCCCCTCCTTCGTCGTTGCATTTCAACGTTCTGATACAGTGATACCCTCCCAAACAAAAGGGAAGAAAGCGGAAATCGATTCTTTTTGTTTGGTTTCTTTTTTTGGTCATGTTTTTGTTTAATTTCTTGAGTAGGAAAGAATCAATCAGATTAAGGCTTGTGAACATATTTACATATTCTTTTCATTTTTTGTAAAAATTTCTAACATTATAATTTTATTCATTTATGAACGTATACAGTATCTGCAATTCATATTTAGTCTTTTACACCTTTCCATATTTTTTTTGGGAAAGCAGCTTCTTTGTTTGTTTTTAATGATATTGGAAAGCATCTGAAAGGTAAAAGGAATAGATTAACTTTCTGGGAATTGATATTATTATTGGATTACACAGTCGTTCTGCCGCCTAATTATGGAAAAGAAACAAATCTCCTAATTTTTTAAGGGCAGAAAGACGGTTTCTTTACAATCTCATTAGAATACTGCTGATGATTTATACTTTCAAGCTGTATAATGGGGTCCAAGTCCAGCCCATAAGGAATTAATATATGTTTTTTTTTTTGGTCCAAAGGAATTAATATTTGTTATTGTATCTGATTATGCAACGCAGTTGAGCATAATTCATACGGAGTATCAAATACAGACTATGACTTGGATTTAATATTTAAAACATCCCCTGTAAATCTCTACATGTGTAGAACTATTGTGCAGGGTACAGGAAATCATGAAGTTTTATAATGTGTGTAAACTAGAGTATTGTAAGTATAGCATTATGTACGTGTACTACATTTTCGATGTTTCATCTTTCGAAAAAAGGCCTAATGAGAGAGAAAAAAAAGAGAGAACCAACGAAAACCTATCACGATGGAGTAATCAGAACCCTAGTTTATTCTAACCGTTGCATTAAATTTGTATCCCGCCACTACCTCCTAAAAGTTTATAAATTACATAAAACTGTTGCAAAACCGCTTCATTAGCTCCACCGCTGCTACAAAACCGCTTCATTAGCTCGTTAATTTAGTAGTGATGGTACGGTCCGTCATCGATAAACGACTGGTTAGAAAGGGTAGGGCCTCCATCTATAAATGTCCTGGTTATGCTCTCTTCTTCTCCACACCTCTTCAACTTCTGCTTTCTGAGTCTTCTCTTAATCTGTTTTCTCCATGTTCATGTACAATGACCGACGCGGAAAATACCTACAAGGATTCCCTTCTATCCAACAAAGCCTCGAGCTCCAATCTGGCATCTGATGAAACCCGAAATAAACCGTTCGCTAAATGACAAGAAACGAGATTATTTTATTTGATTGTGCAAACACTTGCTCTTTATTTATTATTTCTTTACAACGAGGTTACAAGCCAACGAGGCCTACAAACAAACGAGATTTACACCCTAGACCTCCTACGAGTACTCGAGATCTCGATCTAACAATGCACGAGATCTCCTAATTGTTATGCGATTCTACCGCCTCGGTGTCGCTTGATTGATCTTGGTGCGAGGCTGAGCTAAGAGTGTAGTGAAGATGGTTTGCGAGATTGTGTAGCGAGGTCTTTGATGTGGACGAGAGCTCTGTGTGACTTGAAGTCTTTTTGTGGACTTCACTTGTCTATAGCGAGGTCTTTTGACGATGTTTCAATCATGTCGATCTTCAACAAGCAAGATAGTTCAAGATGTTTTTCGACCCCCTCTCACTTACGAGGTTCTCCTCTATTTATAGAGAATTGAGGAGTCGAGTTTTGGCTATCATCCGATGTGGGACGCCCGAGATTAGGGCTTCTGATTGGTCCGGAGGCGAGGAAGCCGGTGATTGGCTCGGGGAAGCGGCGCCAGCTGAGTGGTCCGGGTGGGCGGGCGTGTCAGTAGAGTCGGTGGCGAGGTTTAGACCTCGCTTCGAGGTTTCGGAAGACCTCGCGGAGATAGGAATTTCGTTTAATCAAATGACGGGTACGGTTGTGGGCCCCAGAATCCACCTTGGGAATCCCGTCGGGTCTGTGTATTCTTTGCATCCCGAGCCCACTTCCTATTTTACCATTTTGGACATCATCACAACCCCATGGCCTGGGGACCTCGTCCCGAGGGCCGCAGGTCATAAGCTCCTTAGGACTGCGAGATGCGAGGTTTTTTGGAGGTTGAGTGGACATATTGCGGGGTGTTATATTTTAGAGGTTGGGAGGACATACTGCGAGGTGTTAGATTTTAGAGGTTGGGAGGACATACTATGAGGTGTTAGATTTCAGAGGTTGGGAGGACATACTACGAGGTTTTTCTCCTTATGAGGCCCAATACTTAGGCTTTTCTCTTGCTTGTATGGGTGATGCTTCCTGGGCCCGCTCCCCGTTTTTGGCTTAATGGGCCGCCTAGGTGAGATAGGCCCAATAAGCCTTTCGGAAGCGAGGAGAGGCCCAAGCCTGTTCTTTATAAGGGGCGTCTCTCACACGCTTCCGATTCATCTTCTTCCCCAATATTTTCGCTCTCTCTTTTTTCATCTTCTCAATTATTGGCGAGCGGTTTTCGAGATGGTTACCGACGACCTTCCGCCATCCTCCAGTCGCACCACCGCCTTTTCCACGCCGATTCCAAGCAAGTAAGTGCTCAACTCTCTTTTCTCGTCTTCGGTGTTCTTCGCCTTTCTCTTGCCGCTTTCTGTTATCAACGGGAGACGGATGCCCCCTAGCGTTTCGTGCCGGTGTTACGGTGGCAAAACGGAGGGGGTGAGGGCGGCGCTCGCGTCCGCACAATGCCTTTGATTTTCTTCTTTTTGCCCTTTATTCGTTTCGTGTTCCAGGTGGGTGACGGTGTGTCGCCTGGTGTTTCGCGCCGGTATCACGGCGGCGAAACGACGATGGTGAGGGCGGCGTGTGCTTCTGCGCGGTGCCCTTGCCCTCTTTTCTTTGCGTTTTTTCTTTCTTGGTTCCGTGCCCTAATGGGCAACGGTTGTCTTGGGCGGCTTGTGCCAACACCGTGGCGGCGAAATGGCGGGGTGAGGGTGGCGACGGCCATGCCCTCGAACCCTCCGTCTGCCTATCGGCGGTTATGCTTCTACGCCCCCCTTTGTTGTTTTGAAATTCGAAACCCTTGGAAACCCAAACGCCATGATGCCCAACTGACGGGACGTTTGGGCTTCCACCGCTGGTTTCCACCGCTGGCTTCCATTCTTCTTTCTCTCTCCTCTTTTTGGCGCTTCAACTTCTCCCCCGCCGTCCTATCATGTCAGAGTAGCCCTAGGGTTCCACGTGCCCTTCTCCCCTTATGACCTCGCGTTCTCTATCCAGGTGCTCACCTTTCGTGGCCTGGACGTCGCTCTTTCATGCCTAGGAGAGCTTCTTTGAGCCCCCCACCAGGCTTCGCGTTCAAAGCTCAACAGAGATTCTACGAGGAGGTTTTCGAATCCGTAGGGAGTGTAGAGGCTAGTGATTCCCAGAACCCGAGGTCTCCCTCGTTGGTTTTCAACGACCCTTCTTCCAGCGACTCCGTTGTTTCCATCAACTCTTGCTTCTCCCGACTTCGCACGTCGTCTGGTGTTGAGATGGCATCGTCTTCGATTTCTGATGAGGAAGTCACCGAGGTTATTGCGAGGTCGTCCGACTCCAACGAGCTCGCGAGTTTCTTTGCGGAGTATATCACTGACGCCGTGTCTTGCGTCCCGCCCGTCCTTGAGGAGCGGATCCCCATGTCCTCGGACTCGAACGAGGCCTTTCTATCCGAGGGGGAGCCCACGACCTTGAAGCCTAAAGACCTCGTGGATGCTGCCAAGGACTTCGCCTGGCCCGAGGGGGTTGAGCTAGCACTTCCCGAAGGGGAGGGCTGCTCCTTGGCGCACTATGAAAGGTGCGTGGTCGTGCATCTGTTCAGTCTCCAGGCTGGCTTCAGGCTACCCCTGGCCAAACACATCGTTGACTTCTTCTGGGCCATGCGTGTCTGCCCTGCACAGCTGTTTCCCAACGCGTGGAGGTTGTTGTGTGCCTACACGGTTCGTAGCTGCGAGCTTGGGGATGGGACGAATTTCGACATCATGTCGAGCCTATTTCTAGCGAGGAGGGAGAACGAGTCCTGCCTCATCAACCTTAGCTTGCCGGGTATTAAACTCACCACGGCCCCTTCGAACGTCGGGCCGTGGAAGAAGAAGTGGTTCCTAGTTCGAGACCCTACTGGGAAGTACCTCAACTTTCCCACGACACCAGACAATTTCGTTCGGCCCAAGGGTGCACATAAGGCCACTGAACTCAAGGAGCTCAAAGAACGATACAACCCGGATCGTCAGGGATCGTTCCAAGAGTACTTAGCACAGGACCGGCTAGAGCGGGCCGGACTGAGCCTCACCCTTCCACCCTACGAGGGCGAAGAGGGTACTTAACTCCCTTCTTGTTGTTTGTTTTTATTATTTGCCCTTAGTTTTATGCAACGAGGTTGAAACCTCGCTAATCTAGTGATGACCACGGGCCTTCGCCCGGGTCATGCTAGCTTGATTCGCTGTTAGGTCTCGTTTCTTTATCTAACTTATTTCTATGTCTCTTTTTTTCTTTTCTTTTTTTTTTTTACAGTGGACCTCTTTAACGCTCTTACCTCGAAGAAGCAGGGAAAGAGACCTGTGACTTCTACCTCCACCGCCCCGGTTCCCCGAGGTCAAAAGGGTGTTGTCATAAAGGAACCCACGTCGCAGGCGAGGCCACCCACCTCGCAACCAAAGGTAACCCCCCGCCGCTGAAGGCGCCCGGGGGGAAGACTATCGAGGGGGGTTCGTCTAAGGGGGACGTTGCGAGAACGTCCTCCCAAGTCTCCCGAGGATCCGGCGATGGAGCCGGGTCCAAGAGAAAATAGTCTGAGGGTCCCCCCCCGCCAGGACAAGACAAAAAAAACAAAAGGGGGACGACCAGAAGGGGACCTCGGGAAGGGAGGAGGCCCAACGCTCCGGCCCCATGAGCCGGGTTGTGTCTGCCGCCGGGCCGCATGCCGACAAATTTCACTACCCTGGACCCGCCCGGGGTGTGCCCAAGGATTGGGACAGGGCGGATTGGAAGGAAGAGGTTGCATGGGCGAACAACCTCTCGGAGGCTGCCCTCAACGACGAGATCCTCCGCTACTTGGCGATGGTATGTCCAACTTCTTCGAGGTTGTTCTTTTTGTTAGTTTCATAATCATCTTTGTTGTTAACACGTTTTTTGGTTTTTCAGCACCACTTCTTCGAGAATTACAACTGCAGCCGCGTTAGCCTTCTCCACAAGAAGATGGACAAGATGGAGGCGAAGCTCAAGGCTCGCGAGGCCGAGATCAAAAAGAAGAACAAAGACCTCGCTGAGGCCGAGAGAAGGGTTCGGGCCGCCGAGGTTGTGGCGTCGGATGAGGCCAAGGAGGCCGCCAGGGTCAAGGAGGGGGCGAAGAAGGCCAAGGAGGTTGGGGAAAAGGCCATCAGGGGCCTCGAGGGCGAGTTTGAAAACCTCAAGGCTGAGAACAAGGAGCTCTGGGTTAAGCTATCCGCAGAGCACAAATTCTTCAGGGAGAAGGAAGCGGAGCTCCTGAAGGCCGATGAGGAGATCACCAGCCTCTGACAGCGCGTTAGCGAGCTGCACGAGGAGGTGGAGGCTACGGGGCCCAAGTACGTGGAGTCTGCGGCGTACAAGGAGGAGTTGGTGGGCAGTGTGCAAAAGATGTTCCGCCAGGCCGTCCGCATGGGGGTCAAGTAGGCGGTGGCGAAGTATGGGCACATTGACCCCCAAATTTCCTTCTTCAACCCCAACTACACAGAGACTATGGGGGAGGAAACCGGGGAGGAGCCCGAGGGAGAATGCGAGTTCTTCCTTAACAAAGATGGGACCGTGGCTACCGAGGCGCCCTCCGTAGAGGATCTCGGTCAGGAAAGTCCGGACCCAGTAGTCACTGGCCCTCAACCCGCGAGCGATGCGCCGAGCTCCCAGCCCGATGCCGTCTCCGAACCGGCCGTTCCTCAAGCTCCCACGGAACCCGCCGCCGAGGCCCCGGAAGAACCCACGACTGTCGCCCCGAAAGAATGAAGGATGCCTCTAACCTTTTAATTTTTTTTATTTCTGCTATTTTGGTGGCCCCGCCGGGGTTTGTAATGTAATACTTTGGCCCTTGTGGCCGTATTTTATGCAACTTTTTTCTCATCTTATGGTTGTGTTTGTGTTTCTTGCTTTAATTTACTTGTGTAGAAATCCCGATCCAACCCCATGGTCCGAGTGTCACAATACTTGTGGCACCTTCGGGACACATCGGGTGCTTGCTCTTATGCCGAGATCCCGAGCCTCGCTTGTATCTCGCATGAAGATTATTATGCCAAGATTGCGAGCTTTGCTTGGATCTCGCATGATGGGCTGAGATTCTTCTGCTCAGACCTAACTCATCTCTCTTTTAAGCCGGCGCGAGGGCGACGCCGCGCCCCCGGTGTCGTTTAATGTATAGATCAATATAGTGTTAAAAATAAATTATGTAAATGTTATAGAAAAATAATGTGAATATTTAAAAGTTAAAAACTAACGCAAAGACCACGAGCCTCGCTCGGACCTTCCATGATGATTATTATGCCAAGATCAGGAGCCTTGTTCGGACCTTGCATGATGGTTATTATGCCAAGATCACGAGCCTCGCTCGGACCTTGCATGGTGGTTATTATGCCAAGATCTCGAGCCTCGCTCGGACCTTGCATGGTGGTTATTATGCCAAGATCACAAGCCTCGCTCGGACCTCGCATGATGTTTTTTTGTCTCCAATCCCAAGTGGGAAGCGAGGGGTGGATCTAAGCCCGAGGTTCTTACACACGAGGTTCTCCAACCCCAAGCGGGAAGCGAGGGGTGGATTTAAACACGAGATTCTCCAACCCCAAGCGGGAAGCCGGGGGTGGAATTAAACACGAGGTTCTCCAACCCCAAGCGGGAAGCGAGGGGTGGACTTAAACACGAGATTCTCCAACCCCAAGCGGGAAGCGAGGGGTGGACTGAAACACGAGATTCTCCAACCCCAAGCGGGAAGCGAGGGGTGGACTTAAACACGAGGTTCTACAACCCCAAACGGGAAGCGAGGGGTAGATTAAACACGTGGTTCTCCAACCCCAAGCGGGAAGCGAGGGGTGGACTTAAAGACGAGGTTCTCCAACCCCAAGCGGGAAGCGAGGGGTGGACTTAAACACGAGGTTCTCAACCCCAAGCGGGAAGCGAGGGGTGGATTCAAACACGAGGTTCTCCAACCCCAAGCGGGAAGTGAGGGGTGGATTTAAACACGAGGTTCTCCAACCCCAAGCGGGAAGCGAGGGGTGGATTTAAACACGAGGTTCTCCAACCCCAAGCGGGAAGCGAGGGGTGGACTTAAACACGAGGTTCTCCAACCCCAAGCAGGAAGCGAGGGGTGGACTTAAACACGAGGTTCTCCAACCCCAAGCGGGAAGCGAGGGGTGGACTTAAACACGAGATTCTCCAACCCCAATCGGGAAGCAAGGGGTGGACTTAAACACGAGATTCTCCAACCCCAAGCGGGAAGCGAGGGGTGGACTTAAACACGAGATTTTCATTTTTGAGAGAGATTTGAAAATTCCACAACCCTTTATTCATAAAACTTGTTGGGAATTGCGGAGTTTAGAGGGTTTACACATAATATTTTTTGAGCGGATCGACGTTCCATGTTTTGCTCAGGGTACGTCCCTCGCTGTCTTTGAGCTTGAAAGCTCCGGGCGCGACCTCCTTGCCGAGGAGATATGGCCCCTCCCAGTTGGGGTCCAACTTGCCACCTTCGGTACGTCTCAAAACGAGGCTACCCGTGGCCAAGAACCGAGGTCTGACCTTCTTGTCGTGATATACCGCCACGCGCCGTTTGTATTCTCTAGAGCGCATGTCAACTACCTCGCGCAACTCGTCCCTAAATAGCAGCTCGACCTTAAGGTTGGCCTCGTTCTCTTTCTCGTTGAAATCGAAATCTCTTGCCGAGGGGACCAAGGTTTCCATTGGGACTAGTGCCTCCGCCCCGTAGGTTAGGGCGAAAGGTGTTTCTCCCGTTGCGCGACGCGAGGTTGTGCGATACGTCCATAGGACGAGTGGGAGGAGTTCCTCCCAGCGACCCTGCGCCACGCCTAGGCGCTTATTTAGGTCGGTCAAGATGCGGGCGTTGATGTTCTCCACCTGGTCGTTGGACTAGGGGTGGGCCACGGAGAAAAACTTGAGGTTTATGCCTAGGTCGGAGCAGAAGGTCCGAGTCTCTTCGCAGTCGAATTGGGGGCCATGGTCGGTCATGATGGTCATGGGAACGCCAAAGCGGCAGACGAGGTTCTTCCATAGGAAGTCACAGACCTTTGCCCCCGTGATCTTCGCCATTGCTTGTGCCTCGACCCACTTCTTGAAATAGTCAACGATGACCAAGATATACCGCACCTGGCCAACAGCCTTGGGGAAGGGGCCAAGAATGTCCATCCCCCACATCGCGAAGGGGCATGGCGCGTGGATGGAGCGAAGACGCGAGGTAGGGGCGTGCTGGAGGTTGCCGTGCTTCTGACACCCGTCACATCGCTGGACGTAGGCCCTCGCGTCTTGCCGGAGAGTAGGCCAAAAGTACCCCAGATGGGTGATTTTATGTGCCAAGGATCGCCACCCTGGGTGACCGCCACAGACCCCCTCGTGTGCCTCATAGAGGATATGCTCCGTAGACTCGGTCGGTACACACAACAGGTTGGGCTCAGCGTAGCCTCGACGATAGAGACATCCACCGATGACGCAATAGCGCACCGCCTGCATTTTCAATTTCCGAGCCTCCGCGGGGTCCTCTAGTAGGACACCGCTCTCCACGTAGCGCGTGATCGGGGTCCTCTAGTCCCCAGTGGTTACGGAGAGAACCTCGCTGGTTACACTCCGCGAGAGTTTCCTTTCCACCATTACGCGGTTCCCTACCTCCAAGGGGAGGGCAGAGCCCAACCTCGCGAGAGCATCCGCCTTCGTGTTCGAGGTTCGCGGGATGGACTCCACCGTAAAGGTTTCTAGGAACGACACCAAGGCCTTAACCTTCTCTCGGTACGCAGACAGGAACCCCGTCCGGGTGTCGTATTGCTCGTTGAGCTGACGCGCAACCAGCTCGGAGTCGGTGTAGACCCTGATTTTGTGGGCTCCATTGAGGAGCACCATCTCTATTCCGGCGATCATGACCTCATACGCGACCTCGTTGTTTGTGGCATCGAAGGTGAAGTTAAGGGCATACTCCGTCTCAATCAAGGGACCGGCGAGGAATACGCCAGCCCCGCCACCGGCGTCACATCGTGAGCCATCAACGAATACCTTCCATTCTTCCGAGCTCGCGCCAGTTTCGGGGAAGGTGACCTCCGCCATGAAATCGGCGAGGGCCTGCCCCTTCATCGCAGTCCTCTGGAGGTAGCTGATGTCGAACTCGGAAAACTCGACTGCCCACTTCGTCATTCGCTCGGAGAGGGCAGGCTGGTGTAGGATTTGTCGAAGTGGGAGGTCGGAGAGGACCTGTATGGGGTGCGCGTGGAAGTAAGGGCGCAGGCGCCTTGCGACGGTCACCACTGCCAGTGCCATCTTCTCCGTCGGGGAGTATCGCTGCTCCGCAGGTTGGAGCATGCGACTCACGAAGTAGACTCGGTGCAAGGCCTTTCTGGTTAGCACCGCGCTGACTGTCTCCGGACTTACTGCCACATATAGTTGCAATTCCTCGCCCGCCATTGGAGGGGACAATGTGGGGGAGCTTCGACAGGAAGGCCTTTAATTTAGAGAAAGCGAGCTAGAGGCCTTCATCCCAAACGAACTTATCGTTTTTCTTGAGAGCAGCGAAAAAGGGAAGAGACTTGTCCGCCAAGCGGGAGCAAAACCTCCCCAGATAGTTTACGGCGCCGTTGAGCCGCTGTACCTTAGTTGGAGATCGCGGCGACCTCATTGAGAGGACCGACTCGACCTTGGCGGGGTTGATGTCGATCTCGCGCTCGCTGATCATGAAGCCTAAGGACTTCCCTGACGATACGCCGAAGACGCACTTCTCGGGGTTCAGGCTGAGGCGGTTGTGCCTGAGGGTAGCGAAGACCTCAACGAGGTCGACCAGATGCTCTTCAGGGGTCTTGCTTCGGACCACGATATCGTCGTCGTAGGCCGACATGTTCCTTCCCATATGATTCTTAAAGATGCGGTCGACGAGGCGTTGAAAGGTGGCCCCCGCGTTCTTTAGACCAAATGGCATGACCTTGTAACAATAAGTGCCTCGCTGGGTGATGAAGGACGTCTCCTCCTCGTCACGCGGGCTCATTAGGACTTGGTTGTATCCTGAGTACGCATCGAGGAAGCTCAATACCCGTGACATGCGGTTGAGTCGACCAGCTCGTCGATCAGGGGCAAGGGGTAGCTGTCTTTGGGACAGGCTTTGTTGAGATCCTTGAAGTCCACGCACATCCTCCACTTTCTGCTGGCCTGTTTGACCAGCACGACGTTGGACAACCATCGGGGGTACTGGACTTCGCGAATGAACCCCGCGGCCAGCAGTTTCGCCACCTCGTCATTTGCGGCGTTTGCCCTCTCCTCATTCATTTTTCTTCGTCGCTGCACCACAGGGCGAGTGGTGACATCGACGTTTAGTGAGTGCTGGGCCACGGTTCGCGGAACGCCCCGGAGGTCCTTCGCGGTCCAGGCGAACACATCACGGGATCCAGCAAGCAAGGCTTCTAATGACGTCGCTGACGTCCCGGAGAGACACTCTCCCAGGTAGATCTTCTCGGACTCACTCTCGAAGGGGGATATCGCCCTTCTTTCTACCTCAGGGGTGCGGATCGTGAAGTCCGGACTTCGAGGTCGGCCTCGCCGGGGGACTCCACCATAAACACCGGGCACTTTTGTTTTGCCGAGGTCGCATAGCAAACACGGCCCTCTTCTTGGTTGCCCTTTACTTCCCCGACCCCGTCGTCGACGGGGAATTTCATTTTGAGGTGGTAGATGGACACCACCGCCTAAAATTTCATCAAGGACACCCTCCTAATGATAGCATTCCACACTGAAGGCAGGCGTACCACCGTGAACTCCACCATCTCGGTCCTCCTTGTGGAGCCGGTGCCCAGCGTCATCCAAAGGTCTATAAGACATGCCACGTCGACCTCGTCCCCCGAGAAGGAGGTGAGCTTCCCAGCGTAGGGCATCAAGGAGGTTTCGGAGATGCCCAACTGCTCGAATGCGCCGTAGTACATGATGTCCACGGAGGACCCCGTGTCCACCAGCACTCGCTTCATCATTTTCGAGCCCATTTGAGCGTGCACCACCAAGGGGTCAGAGTGTGGGATGTGGAGGCCCTCGGCATCTTCGGAGGAGAAGGCCAAGCCTACGTGAGACCGCGAGGTTTGGGCGACGCTAAACACCGAGTGCTCATGATGGCTTGCTCTCGCGTACCTTTTTCTTTCTGCCTGGCTTGATCCAGCCAACGATGGTCCGCCCGAGATGGTATGGATATACCCATCGGGGGTTGTCGCCTGCCCAGACCGTGCCTGCTTTGCGGGAGCCTGCTGTTCGACGTTGTTGGCCTGAGCCTGACTCGGACCTCGTGGTACGGTCTTGGCTCCCGATGCGGGGTTGGCGCGCCCCTTTTCATTCGGGTTGTACGCAGGGCCGTCCTTGCCTCTATAACCTCGTGGTTTCCCCCGAAACAGCTCCAACCCCCACCGCCGCCTCCATGGTTGTTATAGTGGTTATTCCTGTTGTCGTTGTTGTTGTTGTTCTAGTTGTTGTTCTTTCTGTTGCTGTTGTTATTGTTGTTGACGGGGTTGTGGGTCTGCGTCACATATGCATCCCTCGTAGCCGGGGCGGCCACTTTTGCCTTTCCTTTGGCCTCGGCGATGATTTCCTTGTCGGTCCTCGGTCGCGAGCTCTGGTTGGCGGCATCCTCGGTATACACTTGGGCCGTGATCCGGGCGTGCAGGCTATCGTACGTTGTTGGGCATTTCAAGAAAATGAAAGTCTTGAAGGGACCCGGACACAGGTTGCCCAAGAGGATAGCTCGCACCGATGCCTCGTCGATTTGTGCGATCTCTGCGACCGCGGTGGTGAACCTCGTGAAGAAGGTGCCCAACAGCTCGCTCTCTCCCTGCTCAATACCGCAGAGATCCCGCATGTTCTTCTTGCGATTCCTAGAGCCATTGAAGTGTGTGACAAAGGATTCGCACAGTTGGGCGAACGAGGCCACAGACTCTAACTTGAGGCTTATGAACCACCTCATTGCGGCCTTGTCCAGGGTGGTTGGGAAGATCCGGCAGAATATGGCGTCATTGTAGGAGTTGACATTCATTTGGATAGCAAAGTGCTTTACGTGGTCCTCCGGGTCAGCCGTGCCGTCGTAGAGGTCCATTTGTGGCCAATGGAAACCTTTGGGCATAGGTGCCTCCTGAATCTCGGTCACGAAAGGGGAACGGCATCCGACCTTGACGGGTTGGCGGCGTGACTTCGATTTCATGGGGTGCATAGAACTCCCTGCTGTTTCGGACAACTCTGTGTCCCGCATCCTTGAACGTCGCGAACGGGATCGCGAGATCTACATTGGGTCCCGGGGAAGTCTTTCTGTTGACGAACCGTTGGTGGACGTCTCGGGTCTTGGCACATGTTGTTAGTTTTTAGTTAGTGTTGTTAGTTGAAGGTTAGATTCGGCTCTTGTAGACCTCGAGGGGTAATCAAGATGATTGAGTAGACCCCGACGGGTAATCTCGTGAGTAGACCCGAAGGTAATCTCGTTGGGTGTAGACCACAAGGGTAATCATCGCCGAATGATGTTAGTTTATGTTAGCACAAGTTAAAACTTCAAAACCATAAACAACATGACTTGTCTAGATAAGGCAACGAGTCGAATGATTAGATCAATCTTTCCTTCAACGTTTATTGCCCCTATTAATATGCCTAGGGTATAACCACAATAACGTTGCGAGATAAAACGTTGCTATACAATGAACATGTGGCAAGCATGTATCATCATTGCATATATATGCACCTCGTTCTTCAATAAGTGTCTTGTGAATTGATGTAGAATAATCAAACACAACTCTCGTGATATTGTTAGAACTCACGACCCTCTTGAGAGAATAAATTCTCGAACCCTTGAACAAGAGGCGTCCCATCTCTATTTATAGGCAAGAGGATGGGTGGTTATGGAGAGAGAAATGGGAAGTTATTTTGTTGAGAAAATTAAGGAGAAAAACAAGGAGAAGAAATAGGAAAGTTGTTGTAACCCCCTTGGTAACTTCCCTTAACAAACTTTCAAATTTCAAACTTCATCCTTATCCAAAACTCAAGGCAAAGCCCAAAAAGGCCCATGAGGCGCGCGACCCAATCCAAGGGGAAGCTAGCTCCGAGCTAGCTTGTCGCGCCCACATGCTCGAGACATGAAATGTGCGTCTCGTAACTACGAGGCTCGGTGAAGCTTTCGTGAAGCCAAAAGGTCAACGCCTTAGCTCAAAACCAGCTCAAACCAAAAACAGCTCCTAACTTGAGCTAGCTTAAAACCGAGGTTCCAAGCTTTGGTTAGCTCTCAAATTTTGCCACATAGTCCTTGAGCTTTATTTCTCAACCTAGGAAACATCACATTGCCAATTCATTACATGAATCAAGCCACATTTGCAAAACACTCCAAACAGTGCCCTCGGCGTGCCTAGCCTAACCGCGGCTGTCGCGTGCTTGCACCGTCGCAACGGCGCGCCGGCGCTGGTGCCTCGGCACTAGGCGCGCGTCCTCTGGTGCGTCTCGGCGTGCCATGCCGACGCACGATGCTCGGCACATACGAGGTTCTAGCCTCGTGCCTTGGCCAGCCCTAGGCCGTGAACCTCAACTTGGGTCCAATCGATCAAGGCGCGCCTCTAGCGTCCTTGCATCGATGCCACATGATTCCAACCTCTCTTTCAACCCTTAGAACCACCATTGGGCCGATCACTAGGCCGTGCCTCCCGCACGCCCCAAGCCTAAGCGATACCCTTGGTAGTTCCCACACTTATTCATTCATAACTCACACCAAATGGATTGATGACTTTCACAAATCACCAACACATGTCCGGGGACATACTTAGAGTGGGGTTGTCCCAGGGGGGACAGGGACATATGAAGGGGCGAAGCCTTGCTGGTACTGCCCTTAGCCCGGGTAGGGGTATGGGTTCGGGGGTGTGCCGCCCTGTTCGTACCCTTGGAATGGGTATGGGTTTTGCGGGGCGGTGTACGTCCAGCCCGGGGGGACCACAAACGGGCAGCCCGGAGGCCCCGCGCCCGTCCACTGCGCGGTTTCGGGCATGTTAACGGGGTATTGGGGGAAGAAATTGTTTGGGCAAGCCATTTTGAGGGGATAGAAGCCAAGGTTTGCACAACTCGAGAAACTGCTTAGGATGAAGAGGCTCCCACAGACGGCGCCAGTGATGAAACCCGAAATATACCGTTCGCTAAATGACAAGAAACGAGATTATTTTATTCGATTGTGCAAACACTTTCTCTTTATTTATTATTTCGTTACAACGAGGTTACAAGCCAACGAGGCCTACAAACAAACGAGATTTACACCTTAGACCTCCTACGAGTACTCGAGATCTCGATCTAACAATGCACGAGATCTCCTAATTGTTATGCGATTCTACCGCCTCGGTGTCGCTTGATTGATCTTGGTGCGAGGCTGAGCTAAGAGTGTAATGAAGATGGCTTGCGAGATTGTGTAGCGAGGTCTTTGATGTGGACGAGAGCTCTGTGTGACTTGAAGTCTTTTTGTGGACTTCACTTGTCTATAGCGAGGTCTTTTGATGATGTTTCAATCACGTCGATCTTCAATGAGCAAGATAGTTCTTGAGTTCAAGATGTTTTTCGACCCCCTCTCACTTACGAGGTTCTTCTCTATTTATAGAGAATTGAGGAGTTGAGTTTTGGCTATCATCCGATGTGGGACGCCCGAGATTAGGGCTTCTGATTGGTCCGGATGCGAGGCAGCCAGTGATTGGCTCGGCGAAGCAGCGCCAGCTCAATGGTCCGGGTGGGCGGGCATGTCAGTAGAGTCGGTGGCGAGGTTTAGACCTCGCTTCGAGGTTTCGGAAGACCTCGCGGAGATAGGAATTTCGTTTAATCAAATGACGGGTACGGTTGTGGGCCCCAGAATCCACATTGGGAATCCCGTCGGGTCTGTGTATTCTTTGCATCCCGGGCCCACTTCCTATTTTACCATTTTGGACATCATCAGCATTAAAGACTGAGGAAATCGATTTCGTGATTGAAGCTTTAGTGTCCTCCGCTAAGGAAGCTGACGACGACCTCCTGAGCAGTGAAGAGGATGCGTCCTTAGACAATGTTGAAGAACAAAATGCTGATGAAGCATATTTGAAGTATGTCCAGAAGCTTGTATGGTGGAAAAAGAAATTGAGTTTCTTGAGGAAACATGATTCATTGGATCCATATGGAGAGGGAAAGTTGAAGCAACAAAGCTTAAGAAAAAGTTAGTGGCCGATTGGGATTTTGTGAAAGGAGGTGTGGAAGTTGTGGATAGAATGAATAATCTATTTTCCCCATGTTCATGTACAATGACCGACGCGGAAAATACCTACAAGGATTCCCTTCTGTCCAACAAAGCCTCGAGCTCCAATCTGGCATCAAAGATTGAGGAAGTCGATGTCGTGATTGAAGCTTTAGTGTCATCGGCTAAGGAAGCTGACGACGACCTCCTGAGCAGCGAAGAAGATGTGTCCTTGGACAATGTTGAAGAACAAAATGTTGATGAAGCATATTTGAAGTATGTCCATACGCTTTCTATGGTGGAAAAAGAAATTGAGTTTCTTGAGGAAACATGACTCATTGGATCCATATGGAGAAGGAAAGTTGAAGCAACAAAGCTTAAGAAAAAGTTAGTGGTCGATTGGGATTTTGTGAAAGGAGGTGTGGAAGTTGTGGATAGAATGAATAATATGTTTTCTCCATGTTCATGTACAATGACCGACGTGGAAAATACCTACAAGGATTCCCTTTTGTCCAACAAAGCCTCGAGCTCCAATCTGGCATCAAAGATTGAGGAAGTCGATTTCGTGATTGAAGCTTTAGTGTCGTCCGCTAAGGAAGCTGACGAGACCTCCTGAGCAGTGAAGAGGATGTGTCCTTAAACAATGTTGAAGAACAAAATGCTGATGAAGCATATTTGAAGTATGTCCAGAAACTTCTATGGTTGAAAAAGAAATTGAGTTTCTTGAGGAAACATGACTCATTGGATCCATATGGAGAGGGAAAGTCGAAGCAACAAAGCTTAAAAAAAAGTTAGTGGTTGTTGGGATTTTGTGAAAGGAGGTGTGGAAGTTGTGGATAGAATGAATAATATGTTTTCTCCATGTTCATGTACAATGACCGACGCGGAAAATACCTACAAGGATTCCCTTCTGTCCAACAAAGCCTCGAGCTCCAATCTAGCATCAAAGATTGAGGAAGTCGATGTCGTGATTGAAGCTTTAGTGTTGTCGGCTAAGCAAGCTGACGACGACCTCCTGAGCAACGAAGATGTGTCCTTGGATAATGTTAAAGAGCAAAATGTTGATGAAGATATTTTAATGATTGGGTTTCTTGAGGAAACATGACTAATTGGATCCATATGGAGAGGGAAAGTTGAAGCAACAAAGCTTAAGAAAACGTTAGTGGTTGATTGGGATTTTGTGAAATGAGGTGTGGAAGTTGTGGATAGAATGAATAATTGGGGGGAGATTTAATTCGCGAGTGCTATGGAGAAGCAATTAGTGTAGGACTGCCGACCATACTATGTGTTTGGATCGTTGCTTGTTTTGATGCCATGAAACCTAATTTTGATCTAAGTTGAGAAGAGGTGCATACCATCGATGTGTGGGTCAGAATTATGGCTCTACCTACAGAATATATGAGGTTTGAGGTGATCCATGCCATATTGAAGTATAACAAAATTGGCCATTTCATCAAGTTGGATTAATAACGCACTAATCATTAGGCATTTAAATGTGTACAAGGACACCTTGTCCTCTTCTAGAAATAGTGTGTTGTCCACAATATGGATCCTTCCTTCACCTAGACACTTGGCAATATCTTGAGATGTATTTGCACTCTATATAGCATGCACTATTGAATGCATGAATGCAAGGCAGAATTTACACAATCATTTCCTCTCTTTTGCCTCTCTTATACTATGGTATCAAAGCTATAAAAAAGGACAAGCATCCAAATGGGCCAATAGCCTCCTCCTATCCACAAAACCCTAAAAATCATCTTTTCCCTTTCCCATCAACGCTTTAATGGCGGCCACACAAAATCTACCCACCTTCTCACACTTCATCACTGTCAAATTGACACATGACATCTTTCCCCTTTGGCAACTTCAAGTTTCCCCCTATCTAAAAGCAAACAACCTTTCCCATATGTAGATGGATCTCTGCCTCTTCCGCCAACCCTTAGTGACGGCAAGCCAAACCCAAAGATCAATGAGTGGCTCACAAAGGACCAACTTGTTATGTCTACACTGACGGCGTCTCTCTCCAAGACGATCCCAGCCCAAATCATGGACTGCTCCTCGGCGGAGGAGGTGTGGACCACCGTCCACGAGCTCTTCTCTGCCCAATGCAGCGCACAGCTCATTCACACAAGGCTGTAGCTGGCCTCCTTAAAGAAAGGTAATGAATTCATGACCGAGTACTTCAACAAGGCTCGCAGTCTCGTTTCCCTTCTCGTCGGCGCCAGACAAAGTCTCTCCGATGAAGAGTTTTGCACCTACTTGCTCGCCGAACTTGGAAGCGAGTATGACCCGTTAGTTGCCTCCCTCTCTACGCAGGTCAAGCTACCCAACGCAACTCAGATGCTGTCTTTTCTACTCGTTCATGAGGCCCAATTGAGTCAACAAGAATCAAACCTTCAAGGTACAATTGCATTCAATTCCAATAAGAAGACATAGGTTAATTTTACCCAAATCAGAGGATATGGCAGAGGAAACAAAAAAGGAAGAGGCACCGGGCTTGGAGGCGGAAATGGAAGAGGAAACCACAACAACAAAAGGGTGGCTCCAATTTCGGAGGCAAGGGGATCTCCAACTTCTGCAGTGGCCATGACCAATGACCAACCTGCCAAGTGTGCCAAAAACCCGGGCACACCGCACTTCAATGCTGGAATAGGTTCGATCAATCCTACCAAGCCCCACCACCGCCTCCACAAAACTTCCAAGCAAATTTCACCGCCAACACATAATGGTTCTCGGACACGACCGCCACACACTATTTCACTCTCGACTTGAGCAACCTCAGGATCGACAATTACAACTACAATAGCTCCAATCAAGTGTCTCTTGGCGATGGTTCTCAAATTCCCATCATGAATCACAGTTCTGCAACCCTTCATTCTTCAAATCACTCATTTAAACTCTCAAATATTTTGTATACACCTTCTCTTGTTAAAAATTTAATTTCTGTTCATAGATTTTGTTATGATAATAACGTGTTCTTTGAATTTCACTCTACCTTTTTTGCTTTGAAGGACACTCAAACATACAAGAACAAACCATCTTCTAGGGTCAACAATTTTGTTCTAAATTCCTCCTTCCCAGTTACAACTAGAAGCCAAATCTGCCCCAAATTGTGTGAAGAATGCTCCATGGCCAAGGCCCATGCATTACCTCACTAGCCCAACCCAAGTCATTCTAGTCTCTGTTTTCAAGTACTCTTTTTGGATGTTTGGGGCCCAACCCACACAAAAATCCTCAAAGGAAATATCTACTACCTTTATATTGTGTATGAGTACTCCAAAATTCATTTGGATATTTCCATTCACTACTAAAACCATAGTTGCTAGCATTATTATTACCTTCATTACCTTTGCTACAAAAAATTTCTCCACAAAAATCTCATACATACAAACCGATGGAGGTTCAGAATTTAAACCTCTAATCCCAACCCTCCAAAACTTGGGCATATCCCATCTCTACACATGCCTCTACTCCCATCAACAAAATGGGACCGTCGAAACCTGTAATCGACCCATTGTCGATACCGGCCTCACTCTCCTAAAACAAGCCAATCTCCCTTTATGCTTTTGGGACCATGCTTTTGAAACCGCCACATACCTCCTAAATCATCTACCCACACCCATTCTCAATCAAAAATCCCCTTTTGAACTCCTTTTTAACACCCGACCCGATTACAACTTCCTCCGTGTCTTTGGGTGCCTAGCTTTTCCCAATCGCCACCCTTACCAGCCACACAAGCTCTCTTCTTGCTCCAACCCCACCATTTTCCTCGGGTATTCTAGCAACTACAAAGATTACATATGTTATGATTGGGTAGCCAAAAAGTTCTACACCTCTCGTGGCGTCATTTTCCTTACAACTCCACAAAATGTACTTCTCCATCTCTTCTTGAAACTTACACTTTCCTTCCCTCTTGACCTCACCACCCAACTTCAACTCATTCCTCTAATCCACTTGTTTCACCCTCCTTCCCAGACCTGCCCACTGACTTCTCTCTTGAGCACAATACCCCATCCTCCCAAACAAGGCCAGACTCCACAAATGAAACTCCATCAGCCCCACCAATTGAGCCTTCCCCCGCAGCTCCTATTTCCCCTCCTCAGCCTAAACAAGATTCCCCACAACCCATTACGTCTCCACCCTCCAATCTTCACCCAATGACCACAAGATCAAAATCCCACACCACGCCCCTTAATCCGTGTCGACATCACTATCCTCTGGCCCCCACCAAAGAACCCATCTTGCTTCAACGCTACCCATGTTACTGATGAAAGCTTCTCCTATATAGAGACCTCCAATCATTCAGAATGGTGAAAACCTATGTCTGATGAATTCCAAGCCCTTCTCCAAAACCAAACTTGGCAATCACTCCCTTCTCACACATATCCTCCAATGGGGTCAAATGGTTCTTTCGGACCAAATGAAACGTCGATGGATCCATTGAACAGTGGAAAGCGCGGCTAGTTGCCAAAGGCTATCATCAAATCCATGGATTAGACTATGCCGAAACCTTTAGTCATGTTGCAAAACCCTAAACCATTCGCCTCTTACTCTCCCTCGCCTCAATGAATGAGTGGTATGTCCAGAAACTCGATATACACAACGCCTTCCTTCATGACCACTTGGTTGAAGAAGTTTACATATCAAAACCCACATGTTTTGTAATCCTAATTTTCCTTCCCATATTTTTCGCCTTTAAAAATCCCTTTACGGGTTGAAACAAGCTCCTTGGGCTAGGGTTTGTTCGCCTTAGTGATGCCCTCATCGCTATGGGCTTCAACCCTCCAAAGCTGATACTTCCCTTTTCATTAATCACCAAGGCACTCAATTGGTCTTCATTTCGGTATATTTCAATGATTTTTTGGTACTTTCAAGTTTTGATTCTAATATGTTCTTTCCGCCTTGTCCAAGCAATTCCCGGTCAAAGACTTGGGTCCGCTTCACTTCTATCTAGGGATTGAAACTTCAAGAGACGCCACTGACATATACTTCTATCTAGGACCTAGTCTCTCGAGCCGACATGGTACAATCAAAAGGTGTCACAACACCGATGGCCATAAAATTTGTCTCCTCTACGACACCATCACCACCCTTCCTTGATGATTCCAAATATCGTAGCATTGTGTGCGGCTTGTAATATCCTGCCTTCACGAGATCCGACATCTCATTTTCCGACAGCCGCCTTTGTCAATTCATGCATCATCCACTTGAAAAACATTGACATGGTGTCAAGTGTGTGTTGCGCTATTTAAATGCTACATGTGATATGAAGTTCTTTCTCTCTTCATCACCAAGCTCCAACTTATCAGTTTTCACGAATGTCGATTGGGCAAGCGATCCTGATGATAGAAGATCCAAGAGTACTTATTGCGTCTACCACGACTCCTATCTCATTTCATGGCAATCCAAGAAGAAATCGACAGTAGAAAGGTCCTCAACGGAGGCGAAGTAACGCGCCATGGCAGTCGACACTTTTGAATAGATCCACTTGCAGTCAGTGCTCACAAAACTGCATATCCATCTCCCTACACCACCCATCATCTAGTGCGACAACCTCGGGGATACATACCTTGTCGTAAATCTGGTGCAACACAATCACATCAAGCGTTTAAGCCTTGACTACCATTTTGTTTCGGGAACGGGTCAAGAAAAACTCCCTCAAAGTGGCCTTTATCTCTTCCCAAGATCAAAAAGTTGATGTGCTTACTAATGCTCTGCCCATAGCTCGATTCGTCATAGTGTTATCCCAACTTGGATTACTCCCAGCTCAGATTCAGGGGGGATAATAACGCACTAATCATTAGGCATTCAAATGTGTACAAGGGCACCTGTCCTCTTATAGAAATAGTTGTAATGCCCACAATCTAGATCCTTCTTTCACCTAGACACGTGGCAATATACTCAGTTGTATTTTCACTATATATAACATGCACTATTGAATGAATGAATGCAAGGCATAATTACATAATCATTTCCTCTCTTTTGCCTCTATTATACTATGGACTCATTCATTGAGCATAGATCAAAGGCTAAATACGCCCGGGTATATGTTCAAATTGTATACTTTAAAAAGTTGAAAGGATATGTGATCCTTCATAAATCTGAAGAACACCGATGAGAAGTTTTCTTTCAACCTTTGGTTTGAAGGGATATCCGAGGGTGTGTTAAGTACACATCACAAGGGCACCTATACAATGATTGTCCTCAAAGAAACGTGCTGGAAAGGAATGTGCAATTAACCATTGAGAGATGTTAGAGTAAGATAGGGGAAAGAAGGTAAACATAATTACAAGGAGGATAACAAGGAAAACATGTAAGCAACCAATGGTGGAATCCCATAAAAAGAAGAAGTTGATGATGTGTATGTCACAAAGGGCTAGAAAAAGGATTCGAATTTGTGATGGGAAGCAGCAAGGTCAAAGGAATACCAACATCAGGGATAATATAGGAGCTGAAGGGGCCAACACAAAGTCAAAATCTTAAGAACCTACGGATTCGGATGCGGTCGTGCCTTCTACTTCCAAAGATACAAAATCTTCACACTCCCATCTCCAAGCTTCCCAGTTTCAATTGGCAACGGTTGAGATGATTGTGCTCGACCAGTCTATTTTTGAATTGTGTGGCAATTTGCTCCTAGGCACAATCCATTAAGACGCGTGATATCCCCTTCAAGACTTCGTACGCGGCTTCGCAGACATACGAGCTCCAGAATCCCAAGTTATAACTGTTGATGAAGATATTGATAATTCATTCAAGAGTACCTACTCCCAATCATCAATGTTACATAAATTAGGAAACATGACGGTCCACAAAGAAGATCAGTCCATGACTGATTCAGGCAAGCGTAAGAGTGGGGATGGAGAAGATGATATGACATCTTCGGTTATGAAGAGGCCGAGAACCGATGCTCCATGATAAGTAAGTTTCAAAATTTCCCTACTTTTTGGCTGAAGTGGGCCAATGAAAGGCTAATTTTGAAGTATGATGGTCTATGCTTTGTGTGTCGAGTAAAGGAGCAAGAAGGTGTCGATCGTTTACACTTGGTCTTGAAACTTCAGAACTTTATTACTAGCTATTTTGCCTACTTTGTTTATTTTCCTGTTATGTTAGACATGGATGGTCCTCTTGTCATTTTGCTCAAGGCAAAGAGGTACTTGAAGATGGTTTTGTAATGCAGTTACTATTTGACTGGCTTAAAGTCGCCGTGCCAAATCAAAAATAAATCCCTAATTACTCAACTAGTATAGTCGGTAAGTCGGGGTCGAACCCAAGAGACACTTGTATCCTAAGTTTTATTATTATCAACTCAAAGAAGTAACAAAGGGGGAATTTTGTAAATTAAAACTAAAACTAAGGATTGAAACAAACAAAGCAATCAATCAAACAGGGCAAAAGTTGGATTTTTATCAATTAGGGAAAAGCAATCCTATTCAAGTATCCACTTTTCTTCCTCAAGTTATTGATCCTAGATTCAAACAAGTTATTTCTTTTGGTTATTCCTATCCTGATCAGAATTATAACATGGCAACGAGACATGAAAACTTAATATCCAAACAATTCATGAAACGATCATAAATAATAGGGATATTAGCAATGAGAACAAGGATAAACAGGATACATGCAATTGAATTCCAACGAGTCAAACAATTAACATGCATTCAAATCTCTTCTCAATTGTTTTAGTCCAACGAGTCCTAAACCAATTGAGTTGCTACAAAGATTAGGCTTTGCTACGAGAAAACCTAGATCTAGCAATAGATAATATCAATTCCAACAAGGTGATCAATCAAGTAGAAATCAATACAATCAATATAAATTATGCCCAAGAGAATTGAAATAACCTATAGAAATAAACCTGTAAAGACGAATCTCACAACAACTTGAGTCTGAAAAGCTTCAACTCGAATAGAATCTAGAGAGTTTAGTTCTCCATAAGAGAGAAAAACACAAAGTCTCAAGATTAGGTCTAAGAGAATACAAAAAAAAGTCTGAAAAATAACCTAATATAGTCTCGAACCAGTCGAAATTAAAAAGATAAAAAGATAAAAATAAAAATAAATAAACTAAGCGGATAAATCCAATCGCGCGTCAGATCCATCAAGGTCGCGATCGCTGCCCAAACCTAGTCGCGATCGCTGCCTGACTGCAAACCGCGACCCATCGGCGATCTCTGGCAACCGCGATCGCCACCCGAACATGGTCGCGATCGCGGCCTTCGTGTAATCGCGGTCCTTCGGCGACGTCCACCGCGATCGCCCTTAAGAGTGGCGGCGATCGCGGCCTTCAGATTCTTCGAAGTCTTCAAATTCTTGCTAACTCTGAACTTCCGGCCTTCAAATCTGTTCTTCAATAACGCTCATAATAGGCCTAAAATACTACAGAAATATGTACTAAAAAGTCCTAGTTATGTTGTACAAAACACAACATATCAAATTCCCCCATACTTAGACCTTGCTCGTCCTCGAGTAAGCTCAAAATAAAATCAAGCATGACAAATCAACAAAGGTCTACAGACAGCAATGGGAGAAAATGACCTAAAACTAAAAAGCACTCAAAATAATCTCACAACCCGGACCCATGTAGAGAAATAATGAGCAAAAACATGAAAGCTCAAATCTCACACCTCACAAATACAAGATATATCACTCAAGCTCCAAAAAGTGTAGAGCAACCTAGGATCTACCCAACATCTAAAGTGTAATCCCCAGACCCCAAAGTAGAATATGATCCTAAACACTCTGATTTTTCCACTCATTCTACTTAGGCGCCCGTTCGGGTTTTCACCTAATCACTCTTTTCATTTTTCTTAGGTGTGCTCACAAATACTCATATCTCTCATAAACCTCATATTACCCCAGCCTAATGCTGGTCCGGGTTACCTGCTTATTACTTGAGCCGCCCTTTCGGGTTTTCAGCTCATCCCAGGATTTTCTATGCCTTTTATATATTTTTATGGCTTTTTTTTAATTTTACTTTTTTTATTTTTTTTTAATCTGAAATGCAGAAACTAAAATGCATCTATACATATATACAATAGTGAGTACTCCCTCCCCCATACTTAAACCTTTCATTGTCCTCAATGAAATAAAGACAAATCAGATAAAAATAAAGGAAAGGAAAACAGAAGACT
This sequence comes from Fallopia convolvulus, assembly GCA_964016875.1. NCBI lineage: Eukaryota > Viridiplantae > Streptophyta > Magnoliopsida > Caryophyllales > Polygonaceae > Fallopia > Fallopia convolvulus. The sequence continues at coordinate 32,859,179 of OZ024718.1, read as the reverse complement.
CACTACGGTGGACCTGGTGGACGATACTGTGACCAGTCAGGAAAATCTGGCCACATATGGCTGAAAAACTGATGGTGTTGCCCCTGCACTCGTTGTATATTGTGGATGCAATAGCACTCTGCTGAGCTACCAACTCTCTCTGCTGCGCCACAATATCTCTCTGAGTGGACATTATCTCATTTTGGGACACAGTAAGTCGTCCCATCTCCCAGAACATCCGGTCCTGCCAATCGGAATCAGAATATCCACCCCATCCAACTCTACCCGCAGCAGCATCCCAAGCAGAAGTATCTCCAAAACCTCCATATCCACCTCCATATGCAGGAGCTCCACCATCACCATAACCAGAATATCCTCCTGTCTGCCAACTAGATGTACTAGCTGGTGCTGTACCAGAACTAGCACCCCATCCAACTGACGACGTACCAACATCACCTCCAGGAACAAAACCAGCACCACCATAACCAGGAACACGGCCACCATCTCTAACATCTCCTCCATCGTCTCCATCATCACCATCATCATCATCATGATCATCGTGATCCTCATGATCCTCCTGATCCTCCATCTCTACATCAGGCGCAGGCTCCTCCTGCTGAACCCCGCCCCCACCAGCAAAATCAGATGGGATGTACAGATAAGCTAAGGCAGGGCCAGTGGGCATGGCTCTGGGAAGACGCAAATAATCCTCAGCTGGATGACCTATAGTCCAGATATAACCCTGCTCAGCTGATCCCTTCAAACAATGCGCCCTCCTCAGCTGACTCTCATTAAACTTAAACTCAACACTATCAGGACGCCCAAACCTCTCCTCACTCACAAACTCTCTGGCAAGCAAAGTAATCATCCCTCCTACAGCAATCTTGCATGTATCCTTCTTTAGGATCTTCTTAATACTCCCAACAAACAGCTCAACTCAGTCAGGAACTGTACCCTTCATAGGCATCAAACACCAGATCATGCTCATGTCAAAGCGAGACGCCTTGTTAACCTCCCCTTGTCCCAGAAACCTCATGGACAACACCTTATGACATAATCTAATACAGGGATGGGTAATGCAATAGTTATACTCCCCCTTCTTAGGCAAGAACCCAAAACCTGTAATCGCCTCCCAAAAATCATTAAGGCCCGACTGTTTACTAACTGCCTCCTAGTCCTCAGTAGGCACACCAGTAATCCCAAAAACTCCTTTCAAACCCTCTCTGTCTATATAATAAGGCTCATCCAAAATATTAAATTTGAGCAAACCCTCATCATCCTGAAACGTAGATAGAAATTCTATCAAAATGTTCCTATATGTAGGGCATTCAGATCAATAAAGCCCCCCAATCCACCCGCCATCAGAAATCTCTGAGTACAGTCATACATGCCTAGTGTCCTAAGCATCTCAACATCAAAGAATTTAGTACTAGTGAATTTCCTCTTAGCCAGAGAATCCCATTTTTTCTTCTGTGCAGGAGTTAACTTCTTAACAGGATACGCCATCTATTAAATGCAGCTATTCAGATCAGCGGTAGAGGCGAAGAAGCAACTTACAGAAACTGAAATTCGGACACTGTTGGAAGGCCGCGATCGCCGAGTGAAGTAGGCGCGATCGCCGTCTGGTGGAAGGCCGCGATCGCGGTATGCAGAGGGCAGCGATCGCGGTATGCAGAGGGCAGCGATCGCGGTTCTGTGCGATCGGCGATTCCAAGGTGGCGACGCACTCCGACACCGCGGTCCTCTTCAACTCCGAGCCGCGATCGCCTCTCTGGTTTACCTTCAACAACCCGGCAATGGACCAAGAAGGATGGTTATGGTGGATTGAAAGCTATGGGAGAAAATTTTGGGATTTTTTGTAGATTTGATTTTTGGGGAGAAATAGAGAGCTAGGAGAAATTTTGTGAACGGATTTGGGTTGAGGACGAAGTTAGGATTGTAGATCCGGGTTTTTTTTTTTATTTTGGAAGAAATTTTTGAGGAGGGTAATGGAGCTTGAAGAGGGTTTTAATGGTGGGTAATGGAGTTTGAAGAAAGTGAAGAATAGAGGAGGAAGTTGAAAGAGAAGGCGGATGAAGGGGAGTGGGGCCAGCGGAGGGAGTGGCCCCCACAAGGCCGCGATCGCGGCCTGCGCAAGGCACCGTTAATTACTTTTTCCGAAAACGCCCCGCAATCGCCCTTTTCGAGGAGCGATCGCGGTTTGTCCTCAGTAATGTTCTTTCGAACCTAGTACCTGCGTGTTAGCCTCACGAGATTGAAAATAAAAACAAAACAAAACAAAAAAAAGGAAAATAAAAACTTACCTCGGGTTGCCTCCCGAGCAGCGCCTTTGTTTAATGTCGTTGGCTCGACATTAGTGCCCTTTTTAGTTGGCAATTGGGGTTGGATCATCAAGACCCATCTCTTCTAGCACTTCATGGCTGACACCCTCATGGTATTTCTTTAATCTCTGACCATTAACCTTAAACACATTTTGGGAGTCCCCATCCAATAATTCCACAACCCCATGTGGAAAAACTTGAGTACTTTTATACGGTCCAGCCCATCTAGAATGGAGTTTTCCTGGGAAGAGTGTGAGACGAGACTGAAACAGAAGGACCTTATCTCCAACCTTGAATTCCTTCCTGAGGATGTTCTTATCATGCCAAGCTTTGGTTTTGTTCTTGTAGTTCACAACATTATCATAAGCATCCAATCTCAACTCCTCCAACTCTTGCAATTGTAATTTTCTGCACTCTCCATTCTCTTTAAGGTTGAAATTGCACTTTTGGACCGCCCAATAAGCTTTGTGCTCAAGCTCAACTGGCAAGTGACAACCTTTGCCATAAACCAATCTGAAGGAGGACATCCCGATGGGTGTCTTATAAGCAGTACGGTAGGCCCATAAAGCATCATTGAGTCTCAAACTCCAATCTTTCCTGTTAGGCGCCACCGTCTTCTCTAGAATTGATTTTATCTCCCTATTGGACACTTCAGCTTGTCCATTGGTTTGGGGATGATAGGCTGTAGAGATCTTCTGAGTGACATGGTACTTCTTCAATAAAACACTCACAGTCTTGTTGCAAAAATGAGTACCCCTGTAACTGATTAGAGCTTTTGGAATCCCAAATCTGGAAAAAATGTTGTCCTTAAGGAAACCTGCAACTTCTTTTGAATCATCAGTTCTGGTGGCCTTTGCTTCCACCCACTTGGAAACATAGTCCACCGCAAGTAAAATATACAGATTCCCATAAGAAGAGGGGAAGGGTCCCATAAAATCAATGCCCCAAACATCAAAAACTTCACAGAATATCATACGAGATTGAGGCATCTCATGTCTCTTAGAAATATTACCCACCCTCTGACAACGATCACATGATTTACAGAAAGCATATGCATCCCTAAAAATATGAGGCCAATAAAAACCAGCTTCTAAGACTTTCCTAGCAGTTTTATTAGTCCCAAGGTGACCCCCACATGCATAGGAATGACAAAAAGACAGTATAGATTGTACCTCAGAATCCGGGACACACCGTCGAATTACCTGATCTGTGCAGTGCTTCCATAAATAAGGATCATCCCAGACATAGAATCGGGATTCATGACGCACCTTGTCCTTCTGAGCCTTGGTAAAATTAGGAGGAAACTCCCCTGAGACGAGGTAGTTGACTAGATTTGCGTACCATGGCCTAAATGAGTGGATCCCAAAAGAAAACTCCTCCAGTCGCGATTCGTCGCCGCGGTCGCCACCAGGGCCGCGGTCGCCTTCGATTTTGGCCGCGATCGCGGTTGTCTCAGCCGCGGTCGCCCCTTGTTCTGGCGGCGATCGCGGTTTGGCACCAGTATCGACTCCGAAAAGCATGTCATCGGGGAATCGTCCTTGAATTTGTTCCTGACCTTCTGACTTTTTTTCCACATGTACAAGTCGGCTCAGGTGGTCAGCTACAAGATTTTCGGCTCCCTTTTTATCCCGTATCTCAATGTCAAACTCACTCAGCAAGAGGATCCATCTTATCAATCTCGGCTTAGCCTCATTTTTCGTCATTAAATAACGAAGTGCTGCATGGTCTGAATAAACTATCACCTTTGTACCCAGCAGATACTGTCTGAACTTCTCCAAGGCGAACACTACAGCAAGCATTTCCTTCTCAGTGGTGGAGTAGTTCCTTTGGGCATCGTTTAGAGTCATGGAAGCATAATGTCTGACATGGGATGCTCTAGCTTCCTTTTGACCCAAAACAGCCCCAACAGCGTAGTCACTTGCATCACACATGATCTCAAAAGGTTGAGACCAATCCGGGGCTTGAATAATTGGGGCACTTATTAGGCGTGTTTTCAGCTCATCAAACGCCTTTGTGCATGCCTCATTGAAATCATAAGGCACATCCTTCTTCAGCAAATCACACAATGGGGCTGAGATCTTGGAAAAATCTTTAATAAACCTGCGATAGAAACCTGCATGGCCTAGAAAAGAACGCACTTCACGCACATTAATAGGATAAGGCAAAGACTGAATGATATCAATCTTTGCCTTATCGACCTCAATACCCCTGGATGACACTATGTGACCCAACACAATGCCTTGCTCAACCATATAATGACACTTCTCAGAGTTTAGAACCAAATTGGTGTCTACACATCTTTGAAGGACTAAAGAGAGGTGGTTTAAGCAGGCATCAAAGTCGTCTCCATGTACTGTAAAGTCATCCATAAAAACCTCTATAAAATTTTCAATGTACTCAGAGTAGATGCTTACCATAGACCGTTGGAACGTATCGGGTGTGTTACACAATCCGAATGGCATTCTGCGGTATTGAAAAGTGCCAAAGGGACATGTAAATGTCGTTTTCTCCTGGTCCTCCGGTGCAATAGCAATCTGAAAGTACCCTGAATAGCCATCTAAAAAGCAATAATAGGAACGACCGGCAAGTCGTTCAAGCATTTGATCAATGAATGGCAAGGGAAAGTGATCTTTTCTGGTTACCGCATTCAGCTTACGGTAATCAATGCAGACTCTCCAACCTGTCTGAACTCGTGTGGGGACTAGTTCCCCATGCACATTCTCTACCACTGTAATGTCTCCCTTTATGGGCACAACTTGGGTCGAACTAACCCACTGACTATCAGAGATGGGATAGATCATACCTGCCTGTAGGAGCTTCAGTACCTCCTTTTTTACTACCTCCATCATAGGTGGGTTGAGCCGTCTCTGTGGCTGTCTGGATGGCTTGGCACCATCCTCTAGGAGGATCCTATGCATACATGTAGAGGGACTAATCCCTTTAATGTCAGCAATAGTCCAACCTAGAGCTGTCTTGTGCTCTTTCAGTACATGCACCAATTTTTCTTCTTGCTCCTTGGAAAGTTTGTTAGAGATAATGACAGGCAAAGTGTCACCATCTCCAAGAAAGGCATATTTTAAATGCTCAGGGAGCTGTTTAAGCTCAACTTCAGGTGCCTGTACTACAGAAGGAAGCAACTTCTCGCTAGGGAGAGTTAGTGGTATGGGCCCAATGGCCAAAGCATCAGCAGGAGATTCACAACAAGCACTCAGATCAGCAAGGATTTCATGATATCTATCAGGAAAATCATAATCCATGCATGAGGTTGTGACATCATTCTCTAACACATATTGTAATTCATCACCATAAGTAGCATCAAAGACATCTTGCACAATGGGATCAATTACATCAATAGAACAAAGAGAATGGTCATCCTGGGGGTATTTTATAGCATTCTCCATACTATATTCAAATTTCTCCCCATCAAACTCCATAGTTAGGACACCTTTACACATATCAATTTTTGTTCTAGCAGTTTTCATGAAAGGACGTCCTAACAGAATGGGTGCAGCATGCACATCATGATCCATATCAAGCACATAAAAATCAGCAGGGAATATCAAATTATCAACCATGACAAGGACATCTTCAACAAGCCCTTTCGGGTAGACTGTGGACCTATCAGCTAATTGAACAATAACACCAGTTTAATGCAAAGGTCCCAAGCCTAGTGAAGTATAAACAGAATAAAGCATAACATTGATAGAAGCACCTAAATCAAGCATGGCTTTATCTATTTTAGTGTCTCCTATTATGCAAGGAATGCTGAACATGCCTGGATCACTGCACTTCTTATGCATTCGCCTTTGAAATACAGTTGAGACATGTTCACTAACCTTAACTTTCTCTTTCCCTTTTAATTTTTGGTTCCTCTTAATAGTGCACAACTCTTTCAGAAATTTAGCAAATCTAGGAACGCTTTTAATCAGATTGAGCAAAGGGATATTTACCTCACACTTGGAAAACGTCTCAAAGATCTCCTTGTCGTTCTCTGGCTTCCTTGTGTCTTTCAGTGCTTCAGGAAAGGGAGGAGGTGGCTTCTGGGAAACCATGGAAGGGAAATCTGGACGAACATATTGATCATTGGAAACTGGAGCCTAGCCGCGATCGCCATCAGAAAGCCGCGATCGCGGTTCTTCAAATTTTCGGGAATCACCGTCACCGCGATCGCTGCCCGATGTGGACGCGATCGCGTCTTCAATTTTCTCAAATCCCGAGGCCTCGGCTAAGGGGCCGCGATCGCCGATGGTGGGGGGCGCGATCGCGGCCTCTTCAGTCGCGATCGCCTCTGATTTTGGCGGCGATCGCGGTTCTTCCGATCTCTCGTCAATTTTCGGCAATTCTTTTCCACTTCGTAAAGTAATCGCACTCACATTCTCCCTAGGATTGATGGGTTGTGCTGGCAATTTTCCAGAATCTTTGGCCTCCAATTTACTCACTGCATTAGCCAGTTGACTGATCTAGGAGGTCTAGGAGGTCCATAGCCTCCTACAACATTAACCTCAGCCTGAGGTTCTTGGAGTTGTGGACAGGCATCAGTAGGGTGAAGTGTATCAGCACAGACTTCGCATGCCTTCAGTTGTTGAGGGGTTCCTTGCAGCATGAACCTCTTCATCATATCTTTCAACTCCGCCATCTCAACTTTTATAACAGAAGAGGAATCCATAGCATTGACTCCCTTAGCGCCCGTTCTTTCGTTGAATTGCCTTGAGTTCTCCGATAGCTCAAAAAAGAGCTCAAGGGCATCTGTTGGTGTCTTGTTCATCAGGCTTCCACCACAAGCTGCATTCATCATTCTGTGCTCTTCATCCAGTAGTCCACCAAAGAAATACAGTACCGGGTCTTGATTAGAATACCCATGATACGGACAACTAGCACACAGTCTCTTGAATCGCTAATGATAATCATACAGACTCTCTCCATCCTGTTGCTCAATATTGCTCAGGCTCTTCTTCAGACTATTCTGTTTGGTGGCAGGAAAATATTTCTCCAAGAATGCCGCTTTCATCTTAGTCCAGGTATTTATGGAGCTTGGAGAAAGATAGTAGAGCCACTCATTGGCTAAATCCTTTAGAGAGAAAGGAAACGCCCTCAGCTTGATCTGGTCCTCAGTTACATCAGCAGGCTTCATACTTGAGCAGACCTGATCAAATTTAACAAGATGCTTGTTTGGATCTTCTCCACCATGCACATGGAATTGGGGTAAAAGATGGATTAATCTTGATTAATCCTGAACAGCCAGGGGCTGTTGTTGAAAGTTTGGAGCAGTCAGCTGCTTCAAAGTCTGATCTCCCATTGTCTCAGTTCAGCAGAATTCAAGTCGAAAGGCAATTCACGGAGTAGTTCTCGAGCTTCACGTCTCAACCTGGAAAGGGTCCTTTCAATCTCTGAATCAAAAGGCAAAATAGAAGAATCAGTAGCACGAGTGTGGACCATAAACAAGGGTCCACACTAGAGTTGGTAACAATAAAAAACTTAGAATTAAACAAAAGTGTCCCCGGCAACGGCGCCAAAATTTGACTGGCTTAAAGTCGTCGTGCCAAATCAAAAATAAATCCCTAATTAAACTAGTATAGTCGTTAAGTCGGGGTCGAACCCAAGAGACACTTGTATCCTAAGTTTTATTATTATCAACTCAAAGAAGTAACAAAGGGGGAATTTTGTGAATTAAAACTAAAACTAAGGATTGAAACAAACAAAGGAATCAATCAAACAGGGAAAAAGTTGGATTTTTATCAATTAGGGAAAAGCAATCCTATTCAAGTATCCACTTTTCTTCCTCAAGTTATTGATCCTAGATTCAAACAAGTTATTTCTTTTGGTTATTCCTATCCTGATCAGAATTATAACATGGCAACGTGACATGCAAACTTAATATCCAAACAATTCATGAAACGATCATAAATAATAGGGATATTAGCAATGAGAACAAGGATAAACAGGATACATGCAATTGAATTCCAACGAGTCAAACAATTAACATGCATTCAAATCTCTTCTCAATTGTTTTAGTCCAACGAGTCCTAGACCAAACGAGTTGCTACAAAGATTAGGCTTTGCTACGAGAAAACCTAGATCTAGCAATAGATAATATCAATTCCAACAAGGTGATCAATCAAGTAGAAATCAATACAATCAATATAAATTATGCCCAAGAGAATTGAAATAACCTGTAGAAATAAACCTGTAAAGACGAATCTCACAACAACTTGAGTCTGAAAAGCTTCAACTCGAATAGAATCTAGAGAGTTTAGTTCTCCATAAGAGAGAAAAACACAAAGTCTCAAGATTAGGTCTAAGAGAATACAAAACAAAGTCTGAAAAATAACCTAATATAGTCTCGAACCAGTCGAAATTAAAAAGATAAAAATATAAAAATAAAAATAAATAAACTAAGCGGATAAATCCAATCGCGCGTCAGATCCATCAAGGCCGCGATCGCTGCCCAAACCTAGCCGCGATCGCTGCCTGACTGCAAACCACGACCCATCGGCGATCTCTGGCAACCGCGATCGCCACCCGAACATGGCCGCGATCGCGGCCTTCGTGTCATCGCGGTCCTTCGGCGACGTCCACCGCGATCGCCCTTAAGAGTGGCGGCGATCGCGGCCTTCAGATTCTTCGAAGTCTTCAAATTCTTGCTAACTCTGAACTTCCGGCGTTCAAATCTGTTCTTCAATAACGCTCATAATAGGCCTAAAATATTACAGAAATATGTACTAAAAAGTCCTAGTTATGCTGTACAAAACACAGCATATCACTATTTGTGTTTGGGTTTTGTGAGACTAGCAAGGATGTGGGGTATGTTAAATATAATCTATGGCAGTCAAATGTGTGGTATGTTCATGTTAAATGGCGTAATGTCCCCTACTTTTTGTTGTTTGGAATTCTAGATCATCTAATGAATTTCTATAATTATATTAAATGTTGGTTGTTACTATGGATTAAGGCAAAAATCGGATATAGTTTAAAACCTTGAAAATGTGGATTTTGTGTACCATATAGAATATATGTATAATTGGCATCAAAATAAACTACTGATCTTGCATATCTTTTATTCGGATTCGGTGTACAATATGGAAGATATGGGTGACTTTAAGGACATTTTATAGCCATCAGATAAACATGGTGGTCCCGATCCAGGTCACCAGGTTTTTCCATGTTCAAAAATTTATAAAACAATGCGATATGATAGATACACTTATAATAGGAAACAAATTTACTTGGAGAAAATGAAACATAGATATTGACAACACATATGAAAAATCGGATAGAGTTCTTGTATCACATAAAATTGTACAATGGCTTCCAAATTTGATAACGTAGAACGATGCATTCTCATTCTCAAACCATTGCCTAATTTCTATTGAATTTGGCAATAAGCAAGCGTCTAAAGGGAGACCATTTAAATTTGAGAAAATTTGGATGCATGGAAAAGATTTCGGAAACTTAGTAATGCAAGCATGGAGAGTACAAAGTTTGGGTTCTGATATGCTTAATCCCGTGCAAAAGACTCGTTTACTTAAATCGAAAATAAAAGTGTGGAATAAGTACACTTTTGGCAACATTTTCAATCAACTTGAGGAAATAGACACAAAGCTAATGGAATTGAAAGGAAATTCAAAAAAGGAAATGGGATTAATAACAATTCCCATCAAGGAAGACTAATAAAAAAGAAAGATCAACTATTAAATTTCCATAAAGTCTATTAGGCACAAAGAGTGAAGATAAAGCAAATGAAATATGTAGATTCGAATAATGCATACTTCCATCGATGTGCCACAGGGAGACAAAACCATAGACACATAAAATCCATCAAAGCAAATAATGGTACTTTGTCATAGGGAAAGACAATGTAAGAAATGAAATTAGATATTAATTTACACAGAGAATGCGAAAACAGCCTATCAATAAAAGCAAATTGGAAAATCATCTAAATCTAATAAAGGGTAAGATCACAAACGAGGAAAATGCAATCTTGATAAAAAAAACGTAATAAATATTAAAATAAAGAATGTGGTCATTAGTCTAGGAAAAAACAAATCTCCGAGACCAGACGGTATGATTAGGGAATTTTATCAAAATTATTGGAATATAGTTAGACTATATGTTATCAAAACAATAAAGGCTTTCTTCACCTCGTGATTTATATTTACGGAAATTAACCATACGTCTATTATGTTAATCCCAAAATGTGATAACCCGTCTAGAATTAATCATTATCGACCTTTTAGTTTGTGCTCCTCAATCTACAAGATAATAGCAAAGATCATTGCCGAAAGACTAAAACAGGTGTTCCCAAAAATAATTAACCCGTAATAAGGAGCTTTTGTATCGAACTGAGCAATTTAGGACAACGTTCTTATAGCTCATGAGATTTATGTTACCAGAAAGAACAATAGCTAAACATGACACCATCAATCGGGAATTCTTTTGGAAAAAGCCTAATAGGCACATTCCCATTATAAGATGGGACAAAATATGTCGATTAGAAAAAGGAGGGCTATGAATTAGAAAAGCAAAGCAAATGAATGAATCCTTACAAATTCAGCTGTTGTGGAAAATGCTAGCTGAATCAAACAATATGTGGGTATGTGTTTCGGAAAAATAAAGATAGAGAATTTGTTCGAAAATTCTAACACTCGAAATGTTTCATGGTAGTGGAGCAAATTAGTAAAGTTAAAATCAAAAATTTAAAAGGGATTAATTTGGCAAATCGGAGATGGACAGAAAGTCCAGTTGTGGAAGGACCATTGTATCACGAATCAACCACTAGTGGATATGTGTCAGATTCCTCCAAATATAGATGCCAATGCATCTGTTTCCCGGTTTATTGATAGAAATGACCAATTGAAGGAACAAGAGCATAATAGACTACTACCACTCGAATGGGTCACAAGAATAATGTCGACTTTTTTGATGAATTCCTTGGTAAACAAATTTTGGGAAGGAGTTTTTCAAGCACGAAAAGAAATATGTCCAAGATCGAGATCGAAGGTGATAACCTTATTATGATAAATGCACCATAAGAGGTAGTAAATCGTCTCCGTGGAAGATAGAGATAATGATCTCAGATACTTTGGTATTATTACAATCTTTTGAGGTAGTCAGAATTGTACATGTACCTCATGACTGTAACAAGGTGACTGATTTGATTACAGCACTACGTCACTCGAGTAGTTCTCCACAACCCATTCAGGACTTCATGTCCTTATCTATAAGAATGCTCTAGGCTGAGTTGGATCTTGCCTAATTCTTTCCTACTAAAAAAAACATAAATGTCTACTACATTAAGAATAAAAATATTACTAGTCAAAATATTTGTTGCTGATAAAATGGGATTCATGTCATGTTGATCATGTATCTAAACTATTCGACATCTGCATAAAAATCCATTTGGAAAAAAAGCACCTCTACGCGCCTGGCTCATCGCATTCCTCTTGGCTGTAACCCTAATGGCGATTGATATGCCGTCGCCCCTACGCCGCCCAGCGCTGAGCCCATCCGCCAAACACAAACCAAAGAAAAGCTATGAGATCAATATCGCTGCTCAATGAAAGCAAGCCATTAGCAAATCCCCAAACCAATTCAAATCAAGTCGGATTAGCAATCTGGGGGGCTTATTCTGCATTCAATCCAAAGAAACAATCAATCCTCTTTCAGCTATCATCGGGAGTAAGATTGCAACCTTTAAGACTAAGAATGAGTCGCAATTAAGCCATTCAAATCAATTCCAAGGTTGTTTGGGGGGGGGGGCTCCCAATCCTTCTGGCGCTTCATTTATGACGGCGGCGGCACTTTCGCCTTGGGCGTTGTGGCTAGGGAGGTGGCTATATGGCCTTTAAAAACACAGATGCTTAGAGGCTCAACTTCACATTCCCATATAGTTCAAAGCACATTGATTTCGGGTATTCCCATTCTGAAATCCTTCCTCCTTCTGATTGCTCTCTCTATTCCTTTCCTATGGCTGAGTTTACCAAAAATCAATCCCTCTCCAATGCTCAACTCACTTATACTGAAGTGGTAACCCAAAACAATAACAACTCAAATCTAATGGGCAGCTCTAAGCCTAACCCAAGTGAAACCCAAACTAGCCGAATGTCGAAACTGAAAATCAACCCGGAAGTGCTCATCTTCAACCTGAAGAAGGCTTAAAATGTTACCATCAAGTCAATGGAGGCTTCTTTGTTTGGCTTCTTGCTCGGTGACCTAATGGAGTTCACCAAGATGCGCGAGAAAATGCGCAACAGATGGTGTGGCGTGGTAAGTCCGGATTTCATGATTATTAATAGGCAACACTACTGGTTTGAGATCCGTTTCAAATCTCCCAAAGATCGCAAGAAGGTGTGGGATGGGTGCCCATACCACATCGCAGGTCAACTGCTCGTGCTTAAGGAATGGAGACCTGATTTCAATCTGGCAACAAAACCAAAGAATCGAGTGGACTTGTGGCTCCGCATACCAAAACTCTCGCCACTCTATCTCATGCATGAAGCGCTCCCACACATCCTCCAAGCCAATGGCTTTGGACAACTGATCAGAATTGTGACAACCCATAATCGAATTTGCACGAATGTGGATATTCAAGATATCAACAGGGAAACAATTGTCGCCCCTGACGAAAAGGGTGAGCTCTCCGAGTTCAGCATCTGGTTCGAGAATAACCAAAAAGGTTGCAGTTATTATGGTGCAAGGGACCACTTGTTTAACAACTGTGGCATCAAGAAAGCTTCATCGAGCAACTACAAAGTTCCCGAAAAATAGAACAACACAAAGAAGCTTTCGCTTTCTTTGAATGCAGCAGCGTCGTGGGCGGGTGATCTTAAGGAAGCTCCCGGTGGCTCAGTCAGGTCCCCACCAAATCAATTCATTAGTGCCAACCTTAGGCATAATGTTGTTAATGCCGGCTCAACCCCCACCCCTCTGGGCAAAACCAACACCACTGCTAATCATCCTACTCCAAAAGCTATCGTTGGCGTGTCAAAGGAGAATGTGAAAGTGAGCCACCAAAATGAGTAGGAAGGAGACAACTTCTCAAATGGCAAATTTGTAGACGCCCAAGAAAACCCACCAATTGGAAACAAAGATGGTTCGGAAGAGTACAACTCGGTGGACTCGAACAACTCAGCAAAGGTATCTAGTTTCATCAATTTTCATAACCATAGTGCCAGCAAGAGGATTGATGAGATGGAGACATCGGAATTCAGTTGTAAAAGGCGTACCAAAGAAGTTGATGACTCGGCCATATCCGCCCCTAAAAGGCTCAAAAAATACATAGTATGATTAATCAAATATCACAAACCCATAGCCTCTCGGAGAGGCAAAAAGGTGTGTCACAAATCCTAGCAAAAGAATGGATACAATGCCCAGGAACATTGCATCTAAACTACCAAATGTGTGGTACCAAAATACTCAACCTTTGTTTTCTAGTTGCGATTCAGTTGGTCTTTTTGCTGACCGTTGGTGTCTTTGTTTTATGTTGACCTGGGGATGGTGTTCCCAGGTTCGTGTTGGAGTCTGTTTACGTCGCAGTAGTGTGCTGCTCGTGTCATTGGGTCGCTGAGAATAAGAGTTTGGTACTATTGTTTACTGCTTACTCCTGTGTGTTTCTTATTTCGTTATCATCTTTCTTTTGTTGGTTTTTTTCTCGTTCGCTGCCTCGTCTGTGTGGACATGTGTTGAACCACTTCTCAAACAAAGTTCCAACCACCAAATTCAGGAGAAATGTCTTAAGGCATTACCCTCCAGATGGAAAAAACGCCAAGATAAAGCCAAAAGCACCTTAGTTGAAACTAAAAGCAAAATGCTAATTAACATAGACAACGACATGAAATCCCGTGAAACCTGTTTGTATACCATTACCGGCGAAAACTTGAGGAACTCAAATCAAAACGAAATAAACATGCAAAAAAAAAAACAACGACATAAACAAGAAAAAAAAGGAAACTCATTACAGTGATACATCACCCATAAAATATAGTTATAAAGCAAACCCTGGAATACAAAATCCAAAAATAACAAACCCCGATATTCAAAATCCAAAAATGAACAAAATTGCTACCGCAAAAGTAAACCCAATAAAACATAAGCACAACAACGTAAAAATGACAATACAGGAATACATTGCCATAAAAACAAAGGGGGATACCCATAGACTTGGGTTAAACGACCCAAATGATAAATATATGACCACTACACTGATCAATCATATATCCCCTACCAAGTCACCCAATAAGTATACTATAAAAGTCTTGAAAACGGTACCAAGGATGTTTCACCATCCTCCGATGGCCAAAAACCACAAACTAGACAGTTGTTTATGAAGATCTGCATGCTGCAGAGGAATTAAGCGGAGGTCCTTCTGGACCGAAGTCAACGCGTTATGCCGCCTCGAAAATATTCAACTAATTTTGCTAGTTGAAACTAAAGCTAAAGTCCCGCCTGAAAGTAAACTATGGCAAAAAGCTGGCTTTGACTCATGTGAGTTTATTCCGCAAATGGATTCGCTAGGGGATCTGTGTTCTCTAGAAGAAATCACAACTCTCTAATCAAAGAATCCAATCTATCCACAAAGATATCCGCTTCATCGGTTTCCAATACACAAACTTGGAAACCAACAACGAATTGATCATAATATTTGCCTATGTCCCGCCACGGGCACAAGACAAGGAACTGTAACCTTCCCTGTATCATTATGGGTGACCTCAACAAAATCCAACACCCAAACAAAAAACAAGGGGGCGTCAATCCAAGCCAAGCAAGATTTCAACGACTTATCAATCTCAAAAACGATTGTGACGTATGTGATATCCCAATGTTTGGTAACAAATTTACCTAGAGAGATCTAAAAACCTTGAAAGTACTACTTTCGAGAAATTAGACCGCACCTTAGTTAGCAACTAGATTATCAAATGGTACACGTCTATTGCGACAAAAAACCATGCCTTCTCATCCTCTGATCACTGCCCTATCTCGTGCGATTTCCCAACAGGAGTACCCTTCAAAGCACAACCATTCAAATTTGAGATGACGTGGATCTCTAGAAAAGATTTCCAAAACGTTATCAAGCAAGCCTGGCGTTACCACGCTGGTGGATCACACATGTTTAATCTCACCGAAAAACCACAAATACTTGAAACAAAAGCGAAAGAAATTCAAAAA
Source organism: Fallopia convolvulus (assembly GCA_964016875.1). NCBI lineage: Eukaryota > Viridiplantae > Streptophyta > Magnoliopsida > Caryophyllales > Polygonaceae > Fallopia > Fallopia convolvulus. The sequence continues at coordinate 32,843,718 of OZ024718.1, read as the reverse complement.
AGGAAATGGGATTAATAACAATTCCCATCAAGGAAGACTAATAAAAAAAAGAACAACTATTAAATTTCCATAAAGTCTATTGGGCACAAAGAGCCAAGACAAAGCAAATGACATATGTAGATTCGAATAATGCATACTTCCATCAATGTGCCACTGAGAGACAAAACCATAGACACATAAAATCCATCAGAGAAAATAATGGTGCTTTTGTCATAGGAGAAGACAATGTAAGAAATGAAATCAGATATGAATTTACACGGAGATTGTGAAAACAACCTATCAATGAAAGCAAATTGAAAAATCATCTAAATCTAATAAAGGGTGAGATCACAAATGAGGAAAATGCAATCTTGATAAAAAAAAACGTAACAAATGTTGAAATAAAGAATGTGGTCATTAGTCTAGGAAAAAACAAATCTCTGAGACCAGACGGTATGATTAGGGAATTTTATCAAAAATATTGGAATATAGTTTGATTGTATGTTATCAAAGCAATAAAGGCTTTCTTCACCTCATGATTTATACTTACGGAAATTAACCATACGTTTATTATGTTAATCCCAAAATGTGATAACCCGTCTACAATCAATCATTATCGACCTTTTAGTTTGTGCTCCTCAATCTACAAGATAATAGGAAAGATCCTTGCCGAAAGACTAAAACAGGTGTTGCCAAAAATATTTAACCCGTAGCAAGGAGCTTTTGTATTAAACCGAGCAATTTAGGACAACATTCTCATAACTCATGAGATTTTTCATACGTTCCCACAAAGGAAAGGAAAAATAGGATGGGAGGCAATTAAGTTAGATATGGAAAAAACATATGATAGAGTAGATTGGGAATCTACTATATATATAAAAGCAATAAGGTTTGGAGCCACCACATTGCGCCACCTCAGCTTTTGACACATGGCATCCCATTATTAATCCACATAGATTTTGCCACATGCCATTTAATCTTTGCTCCATAAAAATTATATATTAATTATTCTTTCCACTTTATATTTCACATGGCAAATTTTTTTCACTTAATTAAAATTTACTTTTATTTGCCAAATATAGATAATATCTTAATTTATCGGAAGTGAGATAATAACTTAACTAATGGTTGGATTTTGTCCTTATAAGACAATAAAATATATATGCTCAATCTTTTTAACATTTTAACAAGATATCTTTTGACAAATTTATTTATAGATATATGTTGATTTTCTTTTACAATAAAAAATTAATGATAAATTTATAATGTTTAAAAATAATAAAAAAATATAGATAATATAATATTTAATATTATAGATATATTGAAAGATTTGATAATATCAAAACTTACATACATGAAAATTAATCAAAAAATATAGATAATACAATAATTAATCTTATCTAATCATTACTTTACCGAACCATTAGAACGATTTTGGCCCTATCATAAAATAAATTAGTTATATTTTAACTATTTACAATAAATAAATTATCTTTATTTTTATTAATAAATTAATTATTATTTTTCAAAATCTCATCTCTTTCCTATTTTCAAAATATATATTGTTTGCTTTATTTTCTTCATATTTTATCTCCTTCTTTTAAATTAAAGCTATTTATGAAATATTTTCAAGGAAAATGAGCAATGTAGATTATTTTATCTTAATAATCTATGTTTATTTTCAACTTTAAACTTAATAATCTAGATTTAATTTGTTTTATTTGATTTTAAGAAAAAATAATTTATACATATTACGGGCAATAAATTACTTACATTAAATTTTATATAATATTTTTATTTATTAATATCTTTTTTATAGTATATCTAAAAAATATCGAGTCATAGTCGTGCAGGGCACGACGAGGACAACTAGTTCTTACAAAAGATCCTACAAACAACATGTTTCCATAACCAGTGTTCATTACTTGGATTATGCAATGTGTAAGAACATGTAGTTTTTGTATTCTCGTAAATAATGAACCGACAAATGTATTCGCCCCTGAGCGAGGATTAAGGCAAGGCGACCCACTTTCGTTGCTTTTATTTATTTTAGGAGCTGATATTTTAGCTAGAAGATTACAAAAGGAATGCATTAATGACCCAAAACATGTTGGATTTCAAATTATAAGATGCAGAGTTAGAATTTCGTTTTTATCTTTCGCATATGACATCATAATTTTTAGTCCGGCTACGAATTTGGCATTCCAAAAAACAAAGACAATTCTTGAAGATTGTTGCGAAATATCTGGCCAAAAAGTAAACTTTCACAAATTAGCATTTCAGACAACAAAAGGTGTAACAACATCAGCGAAAAGACAACTCTAATAGACAATAGACATACCGCACACAAGTTCTTTAGAGAGATACATGTGATGTCCGATTATTAACTCCAGGGTGACAAAAAGGACCTATGAACATGTGATTCAATCTACGAAACAACAACTCACAAGATGGACGGCCAAAATTTTAACATTCGAAATGTTTCAAAATTTTAACATTCGAAATGTTTCAAAATAAAGATAGAATTTGTTCGAATGTTAGAATTTGTTCGAATATTCTAACATTCGAAATATTTTAACATTCGAAATATTTCGAATGTTAGAATTTTTTCGAATATTCTAACATTTGAAATGTTTCAAAATTTTAACATTCGAAATGTTTCAAAATAAAGATAGAGAATATTCTAACATTCGAAATGGTAGTGGAGTAAATTAATAAAGTTAAAATCAAAATTTTAAAAGGGATTAATCTGGCAAATCGGATATGGACATAAAGTCCGGTTGTGGAAAGACCATTGGATCACGAATCGGCCACTAGTGATAATGTGTCAAATTCCTCCAAATATTGATGTCAATGCATCTGTTTCCCGGTTTATTGATAGAAATGGCCAAAGGAAGGAACAAGAGCAAAATAGACTACTACCTCCCGAATGGGTCACAAGAATAATGTCGATTATAATTCCGAAAAATCAAATAAGATAGATTAGATTCGTTTTCGTGTAAAAATGGGTGGTTTTCCATACATTCGGCTAATGCATTCGTATCGCGGGAGGATAACACACATGATTGTGCATATAAATGGATTTGGAAATTAGATTTAAGTCCAAAAATTAGTATGTTCTTATGGAAAATGTGTGAATGGACTACTGACCAAAGATAAACTTCTTTTGTGACATGCCGATGTGACTTCTGAATGTCCGTTATGCCTACACAAAATGGAAACAACTACACACATTTTGTTACATGGTCTGTTTACTTTAAGAATACTATACAAAATTAATCCGACGATTGTAGAAGCAATAGTGTGCATCTTAAGAGATGATTTAGCCATCATAACATGTATACAAACGTTAAAAGATCAAATAAATCCCCAAAATTTTAACTAATTACTTATAGGGTAGTGGAGTATTTGGTATTACAGGATTAGAACAGTGTTTGACCAAACAACAGAAGGACCATCCAGGACCATAGATGAATTTATAACACGACAGATTAGGACATAGAAAAATACTAAAAGAATAGATGATGACTCAATTCCTACCCCAAATATACAATCAACAAGGGTAAAAATGAGGACGAAGAAGAAGTGGACCAAATCAGAATATGGATTTGTAAATATTAATTTTGATGGATAAAAAAAAGGATATCGGGATGGCAACTGCAAGATACGTCATTTGGGACCATAATGGGAAAATTATTTTGATGAATTCCTTGGTAAACAAATTTTGGGAAGGAGTTTTTCAAGCACGAAGAAGAAATCTGTCCAAGATCGAGATCGAAGGTGATAACCTTATTATGATAAATGCACCATAAGAGGTAGCAAATCGTCTCCGTGGAAGATAGAGATAATGATCTCAGATACTTTGGTATTATTATAGTCTTTTGAGGTAGGCAAAATTCTACATGTACCTCGTGACTGTAACAAGGTGACTAAAATGATTACCGGACTACGTCACTCGAGTAGTTCTCCACAACCCATTAAGGACTTCATGTCCTTATCTATAAGGATGAGCTAGGCTGAGTTGGATCTTGCCTAATTCTTTCCTACTAAAAAAAACATAAATGCCTGCTACATTAAGAATAAAAATATTAGTAGTCAAAATATTTGTTGCTGATTACTACATACTCGAATAGTTTGTTTATGGCATCGAATTGCATGTGTTCATGGCCTAGGTTGCTCCCAAAGGGCCCATGTAGCATGAGGCCCATAAACACGTTAGTACTTTTAGGGTCTGTGTAGTCATTTTTTTTAAAAATATTAGAGTTGTTGTCACATGCCCAGATGCCCTTGTTCTAGTCTTATTTGTGCAAGTACGTACGACCCTGTTTGGATTGTAGGAAATAATACATTATCTTACATTATAATGTAGGGTTTCATGCAATTTGGCATTAAATCATGCATTATAATGCAAGATAATGCACTATCTCATGCGATCTAAATGAATAGGCCCTACAACTTTTAGTGTATATGGTGATTATGCATTCATTACTTGAGGATTTCATATCTAACAATATCCCCATATGAGCTTGACGTGTGAGAGAGCCCGCTCACCTAAGTGAAACTGAAATTTAGGCAAAGAGAAAACACCACTTGTTCTTCATCATTATACGACATTCGTTCAAGAGGGCATAAATGTCGATTTCCTGTATATCAATTTGATTATGTGATTATTTACTTTAGAATGTGTAGGGGTCGAATTGATGGCGCTAAAATCACTTTGTATGTATACAGAGTATCAAAGCCTCATCCACAAAAAGCCTCATCCGCAAGTACTAATGTAATATCGATTAAAACACTTTGTGCGATAATGAAATCTCATGTTCAAATTTTAAGGTTTTAATAGTAGTTAACACTTTTCGGCCTCAACCTTATCTTTTTTGTTGTGGAAGGAGAGACAGTAATCTTTGTTCCCTCGAGGAAAATTTTATTAAAACATAAATCCCCTCGGGAAGGGAAGACAATACATGCAAACCAATATTAAAGCTAAAAGCTAAAGAAGCAAGAGAATTCGCTACCTGTTCGCCTCATTATGGACATGACAGATCTAGACTAGCCAGTACTTTCTCAAAAGGCCTTATGAGCTAGAGACCAGGCTAAATAAAGGATGTTTATTCTTTAGCGTCTTATTAGGAGATCCACAATCATTTGGAAATCCGACTCGATCTGCACTTGTCGAAAACCCCGGGACCAAGCTAACTTGAGCACTTGAAGAATGCCCCAAAACCCCTTGGACCAAGGGTTGTTCCCGTAATGCTCAATAGGTGGCACCTGGGCATGCACTTTTACTTGGTCGAGCACTCAATCAAGAGTTTAGTCAAGCTATGCATTTGAATTGGAACTTGAGATGGGATCTTGCATACGCGTGGTCTCTCGGTTTGGAGCTCGAAATAGAGAGCTACTTGATTTGTTCTTATCTTTAATTCAAAAACCATTTCAAACCTTGACTACTTGACTTGTGCTTATATTCATTCCTTCACTTATAAATGCACGGAAAGACCTAATCTTCAAAATATCTTCAAAAATCAATCTCGAACTCATCTTAAGCAAGATCTTTCTCACTCGATCCTTGTATCATTTTCTCTTAGACTACTCCCATATGGCCCGTAAGACTAAAAAATCCGAAATTATGCAAAGCGTGACTGCGTGTAATCGAAAAAATACTTATAAATGCACGAAAAAAGCTAATATTGTTGTAAAATATTTGAGAGAGAAACCTGAGAAATTTGAACTAATTTTGTTGATTCTTTACAATGAATTATACATCCTATTTATAGCCAAAGTTTGGCTTGCATTACAAGTTCATTCGTATAAAGCTGAAAGAAATTGAATGCAATGATTGTCGTAATGATTGCCAGCCTAATAAAACAAAACTGCATAATAAAACAAAAGTGTGTAAAGGCGTGGACAATGATGAATATTCATCTTATCCCTTAACAGTCCCCCTTGAATATTCAACCTTTTATTTTGGGGTTATTTATACGCTGCCTCGTTAAAAACCTGGCTAGCAAAAACCTAGTGGGATAAAAACCATAGCACATGGAAAAAGAGTACAGCTTGTTTTATACGCTTTCATAGTATTGCCTCATTAAAAACCTTACCAGGTAAAACCCAATGGGAAAAAACCTGAACGAAGGGAAAAAGAGTGCAATGCGTATAATTCTCCCCCTGAAATCAAAGTACTTCTCAAAATCTGCGCATTCCGATCTTGTACACAAGTTCTTCAAACTTCTTGGGTTGTAAGGATTTTGTGAACAAATTTGCAACATTTTCACTTGATCGGATTTGCTGAATTTCGATCTTGCCCTCCTTCTCTAGATCATGAGTTGAGAACAATTTTGGTGAAATGTGTTTCGTCCGATCTCCTTTGATATAACCCCCTTTGACTTGTGTGACACATGCAAAATTGTCTTCACATATCATGGTTGGATTGTCTGCAATTGATCTTATTTTGCATTCTTTTTGTATATATCCAATCATTGACCTCAACTGGACACATTCTCTTCATGCTTCAGAAAGAGCGATTAATTCTGCATGGTTTCATGATGTAGTGGTAAGCGTTTGCTTTGTTGACTTCCATGAGATCGTCGTATCTCCATATGTGAATACATAACCATTTTGAGATTTTGCTTTGTGTGGATCTTATAGATATCCTGCATCTGCATATCCAACAAGAGTAGCATTTGTATTTCTATGATAATATAACCCAAGTTAAAGAGTACCTCTTAGGTATCGGAACACATGTTTGATTCCGTTCCAATGTCATCTTGTTGGTAATGAGTTGTATCTTGATAACAAGCTTACATCAAAAACAATATTTGGTCTTGAATTATTTGCGAGATACATCAATGCACCAATTGAACTTAGGTAGGGGACTTCAGGACCAAGAATCTCTTCATCATCTCCTCAAGGCCTGAATTGATCATCCTGTACACTAAGAGAACGAACAATCATGGGTGAATTCAATGGATGTGCTTTGTCCATGTAGAACCTTTTCAAAATTTTCTCGGTGTAATTTGTTTGATGGATAAAAATTTCATCCTTCAAATGTTCAATTTGTAAACTGAGACAAAATTTGGTTCTTCCAAGATCTTTCATTTCAAATTCTTTCATCAAATATTTTGCAGTATTTTCAAGTTCATCGGATGTACCGATAATATTTAAATCATCAACATACACTGCAATAACAACGAATCCGTTTTTGGATCGTTTGATGAAAACTCATGGACAAATGGCATCATTTTGATATTCTTCTTTAAGAAGATATTCACTAAGCCAATTGTACCACGTCCTTCCAGATTGTTTTATACCATATAATGATCTTTGCAATTTTATAGAAAACATGTCCCGAGATTTTGCTTTATATACCTCGGGTTGTTTTAATTCTTCGGGAACTTTCATGTAAATATCACTATCACGTGATCCATATAAATATGCGGTTATGACATCCATAAGTCACATTTGTAGTTCCTCTAAAACAGTCTGGCTAATTAAAAATCTTAATGTAGTTGCATCAACTACAGGGGAATATGTTTGCTCATACTCTATCCCGGGTATTTGAGAAAAACCGTAGGCAACAAGTCTTGCCTTATATCTCACAATTTCGTTTTTCTCATTACAATTTCGTACAAATACCCATTTATAGCCTACTAGTTTCAAGCCCATTGGTGTGGGCTTTATTGGGCCAAAAACATTACGCTTTTCAAGCGATTATAATTCAGTTTGCATAGCCTCTTTCCATTTTGGCCAATCGTGTCTAATACGACACTCGTCAATAGTTTGTGGTTCAATGTCATCATTATCAACCACTATTTCGATGACAATAGAGTATGCGAACACCTCATCAAGGATAATGTCTTTCCTGTTCCACTGTATTCCAAAATAGACATAATTTACTGCAATTTCATAATTATCAATGCTTTTGTCATTATCTGGAACAGTTTCCATTTTGCTCTTATCCGGAATATTCTTCGTTTTGTTTTTATCCGGAACAGTTTTATTTCTGACACATCTCCTAGATTTTCGGAGATATTTTTGTCATTTTCTCCCCTTGAATAAGAAATTGGTGCAACTTCATTTGCATTATTCTTCCGCGTTTGCTTTCCTATTTTTAGATTTTGATCTAGGCGGGCTGCTGCGTTTTCGGCGCGCCATAAATTCATTTTCAGGACTCTTATCTAATTGTCCCGCATGAATTTCAATTTTCTTAGGGGCATTTACAGCTAGCACATGTGATTTTGTCAATTTCTTTGTGTTTGTAAATGATTCAGGCAATTGATTTGCTGTACTCTGTAAATGTACAATCTTTTGTACTTCTTGTTCACACATTTTTGTACGTGAATCAAGATAAGATACCAATGAAGCATTCTCAGTAATTTCTTTATGTCCTTTTTCACCAAGATTTGGAAATTCATTTTCATTAAAATGACAATCATCAAATCTTGTTGTAAATAGATCACCCGTGGTTGGTTCAAGATATCTAATAATTGATCGGGATTCAAAACCAACATATATTCCCAATCTTCGTTGGGGACCCATTTTTGTGTGTTGCGGTGGAGCAATAGGAACATAAACTACACAACAAAATATCTTTAAATGTGATATATCTGGTTCTTTACGAGTCACTAATTGTAATGGGAAATACTTACGATATGCAGTTGGTCTTAATCGTACCAAAGCTGCAACATGCAATATAGCATGTCCCCAAACTGCTATTGACAGTTTAGACTTCATCAATAATGGTCTAGCGATTAATTGTAATCGTTTGATCAGAGATTCAGCAATACCATTTTGTGTGTGAACGTGATTCACCGGATGTTCAACTGTAATCCCAATTGACATACAATAATCACTGAATGTTTGGGAAGTAAATTCTCCTGCATTATCAAGCCGGATTCTTTTGATTGTATAATCCGGAAATTGAGCTAGTAAGCGAATGATTTGAGCTAGGGGTTTAGCAAAAGTTGTATTTCTTGTTGATAAGAGGCTCACATGTGACCATCTTGTTGATGCATCAATCAATACCATAAAGTATCAAAACGGTCCACATGGTGGGACTATAGGTCCACATGGTGGGACTATAGGTCCACATATATCACCTTGTATTCGTTCCAAAAACATTGGATTTTCAATCCCAACTTTATTGACGGTCTGGTGATTAATTTACCAAGTGAACAAACTCTAAAGTTAAAATCACTTGATTTAAGGACACTTGTGATGCGACCCCCGCATTGGATGCTAGCCAGGAGGCCGAGTCTTTCACACTGTGCTCAGATGGCCCCGTCACCCGTGCTAGGGCTAGAGCCATCGAGACCGCGACACAATCCCTTGTGTCGCGCTTGTCCACAGGCCACGTCGCGCCATGCACCGCACCATCACTCGGCACCATTTGCTTCATCGGCGCGCTGGAACCTCGAGTCGAGTCTTCGAAACCAACCAACCAAGACTCGCCCCTCGCACCGGCACTCGGATCGCGTCTTGAGGTTCTCGCAAGCCCTTGTCAATCCATTGTGCCAAGACTCGGAGCTGGATCGCAACTTGAGGTTCAAAAGAGCTTCGACCAGTCACGCGCGCCAGCCCCGTGTCTAGACCTCGCCACGCCGCGCCAATCCTCGCGACAACCTCATCTTGACACCTCGGTGCCGACCACGGACGACATGCCTATTTTATACTATTTTTAGCTTGTTTTCTATTCCTGAACATTACTATTGTTGGTTTTATATATTTAGAAGGTCTTTTATGGGCCTTGCGCCTATAGGCTTTGCACTTGCGCCGCTGGGCCTTGGCTGCGTCCAAGCCCTAGGCGCGCCGCATCATTAGGGTTTCCTTTTCCTTAGCCGCACCTATATATAGGGTGCTATGTTTGTTATTTCAATTCAGCACACACTTAGGGTTTAATAAAGTTGAGGGATCTCCTTATTTTATCCTAGTGCCATTGCGCCGCCCCTTTAATTATCAATCAAAGGTTTCGTTCATTGCTTGTTTGTGTTTGTTCGTGCCACACTCGATCATCCAACGTTGATTCGAGTCTTTCAAAGTCTTCCGCGGCTCACTCCCGAGACCCACTACTCAAACAACGCAAAGATCCGTCGCGCCCCGTAACGAGGTCGCATCAACTTGCTTTCTTTATTGAGTGCCCAGTTGAACTTTCAACAATTCTTTGCATCATTCCATTTCCTGGATGACCCAAACGGTCATGCCATAATGTAAACATCCTTTTATCATTTAATTTCTCATAAGATGTTACATTTGTCTCTATTGGACTTATATATGTCTGATAAAGTCTAGTAGTATGGGCATTTAGTTTTTCTAAAATCTGTTTCTCGCCACATATTTGTCTTGTGATGCATAGATATTCTTTATTGTTTTCATTTATGGTTTCTACATGAAATCCATTATGACGCACATCTTTAAAGCTTAGTAAGTTCCTTTGAGACTTATTTGAATATAATGCGTCATTTATGATCAGTTTTGTTCCTTCAGGGAGCAAAACACAAGCTCTACCAGGGCCTTCTATCAATTTCGTCACACCAGAGATTGTTTTAACATTTGCTTCAAGTAAAGTTAACTGAGTAAAGTACTCTTTATTTCTCAAGATGGTGTGCGTAGTAGCACTGTCCACTAGACATTAATTCTTGCTACTTGATATATCTTTTATTGTTTCCATATCTTCAAGATAAAGAAAAACAGAATTAAAAAACATAAACAATAGATAATAAAACATAAATAGATATTTTAGTTTTCAATACTTTATATTTTCATTGATTCCAAATCCATCATCTATGATAAAATTTGGTGTAGGTTCAGTGTCGTTAACAAAATGAGTCTCCAATTTTTTTCCTAATCTTTTTGGGAAGCTTGGTACAACTCAACCAAGTGTTTCTCTATGCGACACACCCTTGCCCAATGAGATGTCATACCACATCTATAACATATAAATTTGGGCTTTTGGGGAGGGTCATGTAGGACCCTTCTAAACCATTTGCTTATCATTCCCCTTGGAAATGGATGCATCAGGAGAGTTATTCTTCTGATAATCACGAAAACTCTTACCACAACCACATCCACGACAACGATTGTCATCGTGTCCATGGTTATCTTGATGCCTACTATCATTTCTTTGAGAGGCATATGTGGCATTCATTTCAAGGTACGCTATAGTACCAGTTGGCCTTAGGTTGTGTTTTTTTCATGAGTAGCACATTATTCTACTCAGCTACAAGTAGTAGCTTGTATCAAATCTGAATACTTTTTAAACTCCCTTTGTATGTATTGTTCTTGTAACAACACATTAGTAGCATAATGGTTGAATAAGTTTTATTCAACATTAGCTCTTCAGAGATTTTCTGCCCGCATTAACGTAATTGAGAGCTTATAAGAAACAGAGTAGAATTATAATCACTGACTGACTTGAAGTCTTGAAACCTTAAATTAGTTTAGTCGTAATTTGCTTTAGGGAGCAAAACTTGTTGCTGGTGCCCATATCTTTGTTCTAGGCTTTCCCATAATTCTTTGGGATTTTCCACCAATAGATATTCAGATTTTAGGTTTTCATGTATATGATGGCAAAGAAAGATAATCGCCTTAGCCTTATCCCGTGGGGAAATATTTCATTTTCTTTTATATTCTCTTGTAGACCATTTTCTTGGAGGTGAGCCAGTGCATCAACTCTCCATTCTAGATATCTCTGGTATTTTTATTTTCTTTTATAGTCTCTTGTAGACCATTTGCTTGGGGGTGAGCTATCAGTGCATCAACCCTCCATTCTAGATATCTCTGGTATTTTTATTTTCTTTTATGGTCTCTTGTAGACCATTTGCTTGGGGGTGAGCTACCGGTGCATCAACCCTCCATTCCAGATATCTCTGGTCTGATAAGTCGAGAATATCAAATTCCCGCTTTACAATATTTGCCATTAGATCAACTACATAATAAAATCAAATATTAATTTATGATTTAGATATGCATGTACATATACAAACAAAAATTTAAACTTAAATATGACATATGCCTTTATTATATAAAGATGAGAATGAAAAAATGCATGCTCTATATGTGAGATTACATGTATTTGCATGTAAAGTAATTCATGCTTGTATACAGTGCATGTAAAGTAATTCATGCTTGCATTCAAGTAGACTTTGAATACTTGAATAAGAAAGATAAAAGAATCAACTTGTAGTATTCAGAAAGCAAAGACTTTAAACGTGAAAGGATTTCTAACATAAGAACAAAGAAGTTCAAAAACTCTCTATTTCCTTTCAAAACACTTTCTTAAAATTTCTTACATCAGAAAAGAATCTATATGAAGAAGAAGAAGACTGTATTTTCAAGATGAAGAAGAAGAAAGTCAAGTTCTCATTTCATCGAGCCATTAAAACGATGATCCATAAAAACTATGGTTTAGAAAATTGAAAGCAGTATAAAATATGTACTACCTTCAAATTCTAGCCACTCAGTTGGTATTTTATTTTGAGAACATTTCATGCTGATAACGTGTTGTGAAATATTTGAGAGAGAAAGCTGAGAAATCTGAACTGATTTCGTTGATTTTTTATAATGAATTGTACATCCTATTTATAGCCAAAGTTTGGCTTGCATGACAAGTTCAGCCATATAAAGCTGAGATAAATTGAATGCAATGATTGTCGTAATGATTGACAGCCTAATAAAACAAAACTATCTAATAAAATAAAAGTTTGTAAAGGCGTGTACAAAGAAAAAATTCATCTTATCTCTTAACAAATATAAGACACAAAAAGCATGACCTAATACACTTTGTAAGATAGTGTTGGTTACACTGAAAATTCCATATTGGAGTTCTTGTTTATTATTTCCGTCTACCTATATCTGCCGAATTTCAAACAATTTGTTGGGAATATGGTGCAAGAGAGAACAAAAAAACCCAATGGCCACACAAGCCGACCAAGAGGAATCACCGGTTCAGACAAAGCAACACTTTGAGTGAACAATCGGATTTTCTTTGAGAAAGAAAAGAGAATCAATGTCCCAAATGAAAACATTGGGAGCTTGCATAAATTGGCACAGATAAGCCAGCAATTAAAAAAAAAAAAACAACAATGATAAATAGTTGATTCTAGAGTTTGAGGCCCTGGGTATCAAGTTACTATCTGATGCCAACTAGAGTTTGTTTGTTCTCACTTCTCAGTGGCAAATTGGGAGCTTTCCCTATGTCTTAATCTTAACTTCTTAATGGGCTCTTGGATTCTGACATTAAACTTGGTGTGAGTGTATAGTTTTGCTTCCTTGTTCCTCACCATATCCATCTATCTATCTATCTATATATTTGGACAATCATATTATTTGATTGATCAATTAAGCTGATCCAAGACAAAAACGCAATATTCTTTCTATGCTTTTGATCAACTAAATGATCTCTAAACCAATTTTGATCAATATATGCGTGGGCATTATATTTGAAAAGAATCAAGCATGGCTTCTAGGGTCTTCTTGGATTGAGGCCACTGTTTGTCGTTGGCACTTGCGACGAACAGCACCACCGTGTTTCCTTTGGCGGTGGCTTTGGCCAGGTTGTGCGTTCCAGTCAGAGCGTAGGGAGTCTCGAGCACATACTTGTAGTACTGCAAAAGCACACATATATACGACTAAACTGTCAAAGTTCGGCGGGCCACAATACGGACGGAAGGGGAGACCGTCCCAGCGCACATGCGCGATAGGCCCATCACATAAGCCCATGGGGTTCCATCCTAAAACCAATTGGCAATAGGAGGGGTAACCAAGGGTATATATTTAGGCTAATTAATCTTTAGATTTCCGATGTGGGAATTCTTTCTTCCACATAAACGCACTTAGCTAGCAAGGAAACCACTTACGGTCTGATGGCCGCGCTTCTCGACAGAAGACTCGAGAAGCTCATCAGGGTCAAGGGTGTTTCCGGTGACAAAGGGCCCGAGAGAGGCGATGAGCTTCTCGGGAGTTCCGATGTCTTCGATGGTGGCATTGGGCTTGTTGGTGAGCCTTATGAGAGGAGAAGCCACAATCTGAACCTTGCCTTGCCTGTCGTCCTCAAACTTGACCTCCACCCATGGCTCCGCGCACTTGGGCTGGCAGTAGTTCCCCGACAGAATGTTGGCTACGCGCATCTGCTTCCATGTCGGCGGCAGAATGAACTCGTATGGCTCTACATTCCCTACATTCATTTGCACACCAACTAACCAAATCAACCCGATTCTTAGAATTGTACCAACCAAACGGGACTTTAATTTCATAGAGCCGGCATTAATTTACATTTATCATTTAGTATATGTAAAACTTGCATTTACACGCCAGAATACCTGCACGAAGAGCAGGGGTGTCTTTTGAGGAGGCTTTGAAGAGGACAAAGGAAGGGTCAGAGGGGGATGGAGGGAGATAAGATCCCACTTCAATTTCCTTGGCCTCGCAAGGAGAAGGTTTCCCTGCGGATGATACAGTCGAAATGAGAGGGATCAGAGACAGCCCCTTGAGGAACTCTCTTCTTCTTGAATTGCCCAATTTGGGGTGTGGCTGAGGAATTGCAATTGTTGGAGATTTGGAGAGAGGTTGGGATGAAGAGCGAACAAGGGAACATCGTGAGAGCAATGCACTGGCCATGATTTTTTCTCTCTGTGTATAGTACGGGAGCTCTGAGAATTATTGGGATTTTTTGTTTTTTCATTTTTCGAATTTGGATAAGAGTAATATAAGGCTATTGGTTTCTTTGGACAGCCAAAGTCATCCACATATGCTACCAAGATGAGCTTTTGCTATCCAATAGATTTACTATTCTGTCCCTTATATTTGTTCCTCCTACCAAACGGGTCATTAGCTATAACCAAAGGATTATGGAAGTCCTGTTTAGAATCTCTCACACGATAGGATTGATATGTATTATATAGAGAGAGATTTACAATATATCATAACTATAACCTAAAGCGAATGTTAAAAAAATTAATAAATGACACATGTTATTTTTAGATTAGACCACATCACCCCTTTTTTTTAAAATAATTTTTTAATTTTGGATATGATAAATTCTTATCCATGTTTTTAGAATATAGATAGAAAATCTCATTATTAAACAATTTTTTATTTTTGGATATGATGGATAGGAAGATCATTAGGATATTTTTTTTATGTTATCATACAAATTCTAGAATATTTATTTTATTTTTAGATATAATCGTTTTTTAACTAAGATATCTTAATTGATTTTTTTTAATTGTTTATATTTATATGTTAAATAAAACAACAAGTTTATTGATTTTTTAAAATATCTTTACATGTTTATTTTTATTTATTATTTTTAAAACCCGTACAAGGTACGGGAATACATACTAGTATATATATATATAGTAAAGGATTCTAGAGAAACCCCTTGTTGGAGAGAAACGGGGGAACAAAATAGATATGTTAGATTAGATTAAATGAAAGGTTGAGATTAAGTAAAAAAAGGGTGCAAAATAAATCAGTGGGTGAATTTCACTAGATGAGATCTCAAAGCATGATTTTAGGAAAATAATTAATAGCAAATATTTTTCTCTCTCCCATTTTCTAAATACGTAACTGAACTTCCTTATCCAAAATCAGAATATATTTCATATCTCTCCAATCTCTCTCATCATCTCCCAAATTCTAACGCCTCTCTTCTCGTCTGTCTTGCTCTCTTCAAATTTCGTTTTTAACCATTGTTACTATGGGAGACGAAGCGAACAACGGCTGTAATTTCTTGCTTGTCTTCTCAATTGCAAATCTGAATCAATCGTTACCAAGTCGTGATTTTTTCGGGCATAAATCGGTAAGAATCAGATGGGCTTTTATTAATGAATTTGGATTTAGTTTGATTTTTAGTAGATTCGAAAGAGAATTTACTCCAAAATCGGTATGCACATTGATTTTCACACTTGCACATTGATCTCGTTTCATAGTTTAGATTTAGAGTTTTTTTCCATCAATTTTGAGTTTTAATGGGTTTAGGATTTATAATTGACTATTTTTTTAATTTGTTGTAGGTTCAAAACATTCAAAAGCAGATAAGCATGTTGATGAGGTTGATGCTCTTGTTGTTGATCCGGGGAATGAGAAAGATGATAATTCAGTTATATTAATATGTTCGAGATTTTTAATTACATATTCGAATTATTGTGTACACATGTTCAAAATTGTGAAGTTAATATTCAGATATATTATGTACATGTTATGTAGTTTGAATTGAGTATTCAGATATTTTGTGTACACATTCGAGATTGTGCACTTGCTATTCAGATATATTATACACATATTCAAGTTCTTGGGTACATGTTCAAAATTGTGAAATTAATATTTAGATATTTTATATCAATGTTCAAAACTGTGTACTTAATATTCAGATATATTATACACATATTCAAATGTATTGCGAACTTGATATTCATATATTCAGATATATTGTAAAGCATGTTCAAGATTGTCTACTTAATATTCGATTTCAAACTTTGTTTTGTTCAAGATTTACACTCAAATATTAAAATATAATTAAAAATATATACATGTCTCTTACAATGGTAAATTCGAGAATGTGTTCTTAATATTCATTTACATATATCGATTTGTTCAATATTTAAAATAACATATTCAGATATAAAAACATGACTACTGCAACGATATATTCGAGAATGTGCTCTTAATATTCAATTATATATATATATAGAGTTGAGTTCAAGTAAGGAGGTAATTTAGTGTAAATAATTAGGAGAAATAAGGAGCGTTAGATGCAGGGAGATGAATGATACTGATTTGATAGGATTAATGATTTAAAAGAAAAAGAATGATAAAAAACCTATCATGTATATTACGGTAGTTACCAAAATCATGCCTTTTTTTAATCTTTTTTTATTGCCGTAAAATTTAAAGTAGCGTACATTTGCATCGTATTATAAGTTGTTCATCAATTAACATAGAATTGTTCATTACAATAAAGAAATTGTTCATTAAAAAAATCTTCGTACATTGAACTAACTAGTTTTACCCGTCGTACCATGTACGACTATGATTCGATATTTTATAAACATTATAAATAGAATATTAATAAATAAATAAAAATATAATATAAACTTTAATATAATTAATTTATTTTATATTCTTCCTATTATTATTACTTTTCATGTACGTAAATTTAGAGTTTATCAAATATTTCAATATCTATTAAATATTTTATTATCCATTTTTATTAATTTTAAAAATTTTAACTATTTATTCAATAATTTTTTATAAAAGAAAATCACTATATTTCTATAAATAAATTCGTCAAAAGATATATGATAAAATATTTATATTTATTTTTAAATATTTAAATATTTAAATATTTTATCTTTATTTTTAAATACTTGTATAAGGAAGCTTTCAAAAAATATTATTATACTAAATAGATATTTTTTTTCATGTTAGAGATAAATTTAAATAGTTATAAAGAATTTAATAGAAAGAAGTTATAATAATAGAAATAAAAATTAATTTTTTAAATATAAGGTGGGGCTAGAATCGTTCTGGTGACTCGAAAAGATAAAACTTTAATATATAATTATAGATATTACCTATTTTTTATTTTTAAACATTATAAGTATTTATCATTAATTTTTTTATTATAAAAGAAAAAATATATCTATAAATAATTTCGTGAAAAGACATCATGCTAAAAAGTAAAAGATATTTATACTTATTTAAAAATATTTTAAATTTGTTATCTTTAATTTTAAATATTTGTATAAGGAAGTTTTCAAAAGATATTGGTATACTAAATAGATATTTGTTTGATGTTAAAGATAGATTTAAATAGTTAAAGAAGAATATAATAGGGTAAAGTTAAAATATTAGAAATAAAATTAATTTTGTAAATATGAGGTGGGGCTAGAATCGTTCTGGTGGCTCGAAAAGGGACAGCTTTAATATATAGTTATAGATTTGTTCCTTGTTCACTATATTATGTTTATTGTTCATCAATTAATATAGAGTTGTTCATTACAATAAAGAAATTGTTCATTAAAAAAATTTACATACATAGAACTAATTTGTTCGTTGTTCACGATATTAGGGTTGAGTTATTGTTCATCAATTAATAAAGAATTGTTCAATAGAATAAATAAGTTGTTCATTCAAAAAAAAACTTCGTAAAAAACTTATTATTTGTTCTGTGTTCAATATATTACCCTAGTTGTTCTTCTGATTATATGTAATTGTTCATTCATAACTAAGTAGTTGTTCATTATTTTTTTATTAATAGGTGTGAGATTGTAGTTGTTCATTCGAGAACAAGTAGTTGTTCATTTGTGATATATTAGTTGTTCAATATGTACTATACGAGAGAGAGTTTTTTCCATCAACGCTTATATAGAAGCGATGAAAACTATAGGAGAGAGAAATTACACAAAACTTCCTGCAATTACGCAGATTGATTACGGTAGTTACCAAAATCACACCTTTTTTATTTTAAACAATAAAAGTGAGTAAATCAATACCGTTCATCTCCCTGCATCCAACGCTCCTTATTTCTCCTAACTATTTACACTAAATTATCTATTTACTTAAACTCAACCCTATATATATATATATTTGATTAGGTAAGAATTAGGGTGCTCTCCTTACGGAGGGCGCCCTAGAGCATCCTTTCGGATGAGAACCATAAGTTCTGGGTGAGTCTTGATACACTCAATAGGGAGACTATGGCCCAAATTAGCAACTTTGTCGGCCACAACTTTAGATTCCCTAAAGATATGGTTAATCGCTAAATCCTGATTTCCATGAATAGAAACAAGAATATCAGCGATAATGAGTTCGATCTCCCAAGGACACTGGGTTTTCCCTTTAATGGCGTTTATGACCTGGAGATTATCCCCTTCAATTTCCACTTTTCCTAACATTCTGACTCTTATTTGCCTAATTGCTTCCCGGAGGGCAAGAGCTTCAGCCTTTAAAACTGACATTTTCCCAAAGTTAGCCGTCATAATGTCAGTTACCTGGCCAAGGTGATTTCTGAATACGATTCCTCCAGAAGTGTTTCCGTTGGAGAATTTTGATGCATCGAAGTTAACTTTTATGTATCCTGGTTTAGGTTTTTTCCATTTCCTTAGGGCCCTTCTTTCAGTGTTTCTTCTTTTCGTTTGAGGTGTTATTAAATTTTCTTCATCTTCTTTCCATTTCGTCGCTTTATCTCAGTTCCCTATTTGGTTTCTTATATATGCTGCCAAGTCTGATATTCCTTCGTCTTGGTGTTGTTGGAAAATCAATGTATTTCGTTGATGCCAGAGGCTCCACCAAGCAACAGCTAAACACGTGAAATTCTTTTTTCCTAGGAGTTGGTACAATTCACTTAAGATTATTCTCGAGAGAGATTTACAATATATCTTGCAATACAAGTCATATCTAAAATATAAGGAAAGAATATTATATACAAATATATGAGAAGATGGGATCTTATCTAGTCTTCTCCTACTACTCCCCGCAAGCTCATGGAGGATCCCGAACATGAATCTTGGATCGAAAAGGAAGAAATCAAGTGGAGTCGAGGGCTTTAGTGAACACATCAACAATCTGCTGATCGGAACTAATATGACGCACAATGAACTCATTAGACTCCACTTTCTCACGAACAAAGTGAAAATCAATGTGAATATGCTTAGACCGACGGTTGACAACCGGATTACGAGTCATAAAGCAGGCACTCAAGCTATCATACAAAAGAACAGGCATAGACATGAGACACCAACGAAAGTCATGAAGAAGCTGAAGAATCCATGACATTTCAACAATAGTAGCAGAGATAGCTCGATACTCAACCTCAGTCCTAGAACGGGGCAGCCACCTTCTGCTTACGAGAAGTCGAACTGATCAAGGATTGGCCAAAATAAATGACAAAACCAAACTGTGAGTGACAATCGTCTGGATCAAAAGCCCAACCAGCATCACTATAAGCAACAAGAGTCAACCATGGAGTTGGCTGAACACACAAAAAATTTGTAAGAGTACCTTTAGATAGCGTAGAATACGCTTAACATCACTCCATTGATGATCAGTCGGCTTATGCATGTACTGATAGACTCGATTAACCATATAAGAGATCTCAGGACGAGTAATAGTGATATATTGTAGGGCACCAACAATGCTCCTATACAAAGTGGGATCAAGCATAGCATCACCATCAGGCTGTAAGCGAGAGTGCGGTTCATCGGGAGTGGAAATGGATTTAGCATCCTCCATTTTGGCATGAGAAAGAAGGTCACGAATGTATTTTTGCTAACATAGCTAAAGTCGATTATCTACACGAGTGACCTCAATTCCAAAAAATAATGTAAGGCCACTAAATCTTTCAGAGCAAAAGTTTGATACAAGCTCTAAATAAATGATGAAATAGCAGCAGCAAAGTTGCTTGTAACAACCAAATCGCCTACATATACGAGCACACAAATTATCATATTATCCCGAAAACAGCACAAAAAGAGAGCAATTTAACTGGTAGACATGCAATCTAGAGCGTAAAAGATAGGACTTAAGCTTACTAAACCACGCCTGAAGAGCCTACTTTAACCCATAAAGTGCCTTATACAAACGACATACGTAGTCAGGTCGTGTAGGATCAATGAAACCAGAAAGCTACTCCATAAAAAAAATATGATATAGGTATTATAATTTATATAATAAAAAATAATATTACAAATAATTAAATTAATTATTATATATTTGTAATTTGTAATTATAATAATATATTGTATTATTAAAAATTATACAATATTATCTTATTCTTAAAAATGCTATTTGTAATTTTTTTTGCAATAATCATAAAAAAAATTGATGCTCTTAACTCATACGTTTGACTTGAACCCGCACAAAAACCGCAATAAATTGACCCAATTAACTCGTAAATTCTAACAACATGAACCCGTACTCAACTCGAAGTCTCGAACCAGAAATGACCGAACCTAAACTCGATTGAACTTACCTGATTAAACGACTTAACATTGTGGAATCAATAATTTTTATTTATTTATTACGGGATCCATAATATAAAAAATCAACATACTTATGAATAGAAATTTAATATATTGCAAGACACAACATATCTATACCGACATTAATTGAAAAGTTGCCATACTTATCAGTAGAAAATTAGTATAAAAAATCAACATGCTTATAGTCATGGAAATTTCTAAGTTTGTGGAACTAGCTATGTGTTATGTTGGTAGTGTATTTGGCATCAAAGGAATAAGCTAGTTTTTCAACAAACCCCCAATGACCTTATCTTAAACCTGGAACAATATACAATAAATCAGATTGTCTAATGGGAAAGATCAAAAAAGTGGGTAGAAGATGAGGAAAACTAGAACAACAAACAAAAATTGGACACATGAGAAAGAAAAGAAAGGAGAATTGGAAAAAACCGGCTAACAACCACTTTAAATTGAATTTTGATGGATCCAAAATCAACTCTAGTCTGGCAACTTCACACTTTATAATTTGCGACCACAATGCACAAGTTGTTGGTATATGTACTAAGAAACAAGGATCAATTTCAATATTAAAAGCGAAAATACTTGCTTTCCGTGAGGGAATAAATGAAGCCAAGAGATTAGGAATTAAAATATTTTTTTTTTGGTCAAAGTGGTGATAATATTATTAATTAACTAGACGAAGTACAAATAGCAGTTAACCGGGGGAGAGCAACTCCCCTTACATCATCCTCAACAAGTTTAGCAGCCCCAACAGGGGGGTTAACAAAAGAGTGAACACCAGGTGCGAGGGTATGAGCGTGGTTTGCCAAGAAATCCGCCACGCGGTTCGCCTCTCTGAAGCAATGTCGAAACCGAATATTCCAGTCTCTACGGAGAAAGCTCTGGCATCTAAAAGCCAGGCTAGCAAGAGGATGGGTGTGTCGAATGCAGGAATTAATCATGGAGATCGCCATCTTCGAGTCAGATTCCACAATAATCTGACGGTAGCCTCTCTCCCAGGCCAGCTTCAACCCCTGGTAGACTGCCCAGAGTTCAGCCGCCGGCACCGAGCATTTGCCAATGTTATGTGCGAAGCCCAGTAGCCACTGCCCGTTTTCGTCACGCAGGACCCCTCCGGCAGCAGCATTCTCTCCCCCTTCCACCACCGAACCATCGGTGTTAATTTTAATCCAATTCTCTCCCAGGCGTTCCCATTTAATGTACCTCTCTTCTCTTTGCTGGACGGCTTGTAAATTACGGGGACTGGCAAGGGCTCTTCTTATATCAGAAGCTTGCTCGAGGAGGAAGGCCGCTGGGTTTGGCTGCCTGGTGATTCCTCGAAAGATCTTGCCATTCCTCCACTTCCAGAGCCACCAAGTGACAATTCCGAAAGTGCACGCATCAACCCCTTCCGTTCCTGATTTAAACTCTCCTTTAAGGTTCTTCTCAGCCCATCGCAACTCATCAACTTGGAAGAATTCGGCTTGAGAGTGCTGGGGTATTAGAGCTTTCCAAACCTTTGTAGCAGCCGGACAATCATGAAAGACGTGGATTAACGTCTCAGTCTGGCCACCGCAAATGTTACAAGTGTCGTCCATGGCCATGTGGCGTCGCTTCCGTTCAGCATTCGTGAGCAGCTTTCCTTTCAAGGAAAGCCACATAAAGTTCTTAATCCTCTCTGGCAGCTTGAGTTTCCAAGTCGTCCTGAACATTTGTTTGCGTCGATCATCCAACGGTGTGAGGGTACCGATTTTTAGGAATTTATATGCCGAGGCCACATTATACTCTCCAGATCTTGAGGGTGCCCAGCGGAGAGAATCCGGTAACCCTGGCTCCTCCACAACAACTTTTTCCATCAACCTCTTTTTCAGTTGAACAGGGATTTGGTCTCCAATGATTTCCCAGTTCCATCCCTCCCCTGGGATCCAGAGGTCGCGTACGCACTGAGCTCTCATTTGATCTGTAACATTGCCCAAACACAGGCTTTGTAGTGGTTTTGAGTCCACCCAGCGGTCTTCCCAAAACCCTACAGTTCTTCCATCTCCAACGTTCCAGCGACACCCTTCCCCTATCACCTCTCTTAGGTTCTGATGGATACCTCTCCAAATCGGGGACGGTGGAGTTCGCTTTTGTTGAATCACTGTTGCCCCGCTTATTGAGAGTCCGTATTTAGCAGAAAGCATGTCCCCCCAGATTCCCGCTTCCCCTCTAATTAGTCGCCAGCTGAGTTTGCCTATGGTTGCCTCATTCATTTCCTGAGCTGAGCGTATGCCAAGGCCTCCCAACTCCTTAGGGGCACAAATTTCGTTCCAATGCACCAGGTGGACCCGTTTTTGACCTTGGTTGTCACCCCATATAAAGGCTCGATTTAACTTATCAACTCATCACAGACAGAGCTTGGGAGTTTGATCGAGTTCATGGCATAGTAGGGTATCGTGGAGACCACCGATTTAGCCAATGTAACTCTCCCGGCCATGCTTAGCGTCTTACATTTCCACCCTGCAAGCTTTACTTTGGCCTTGTTTAAGACATTAGTAAAGGTGCTTTTTTGAACTCTTTTGTGCAGTACAGGCATCCCCAGATAGGAACCCAGGTTTCCAGTCACCTTTATACCACTAAACTGCTCAAGCTGTGCTCTCATATTCAGTGTGACATTCCTTGAGACATGTATCTTTGATTTTTCCACGCTTATCTGTAGCCCCGAGTGTTGGCAGAACAAATCCAGACAATCTTTAACAATCTTCATTTGCTGGACGGAAGCTTCAGCACACAAGATTATGTCATCCGCGAAGAAGCTATGGGAGATTTTAGGACCCCTTCTACATATTTGTATAGGCTTCCATTTTTTCCCCTCCACCGCTTGCACTATCAAGTGGTGAAGTCTCTCCAAACAGAGGGTAAAGAGGTAGGGCGAAATGGGGTCCCCTTGCCGTAACCCTCTCTCCGGGCAGAATCTCTCCAGCACTTCACCGTTCCATAGGACCCGCATGGTTGGCGTCGTGATGCAAGCTTCAATCCATTTCGCCCATTGGTCAGGCAGCCCCACCATTAAGAGAGTTTGGATAACGAAGTCCCATCTCACCCGGTCATAGGCCTTGGCAAGATCCAGCTTTAGAATCATCCACACCTTCTTCCCACTTTTCCGCTTCATTGAGTGTATGAGCTCCTGAAGTATAATAATGTTGTCCGTAATGTGCCTCCCCGGGATGAAACTATTTTGATGAGGCCCTACCAACTTTTGCATCAGAGGTTGGAGACGATTCGCCAAGACCTTAGTAATGATTTTGTAAGTGACATTACACAGGCCAATTGGTCGAAACTGCCCCATATTCTCCGGATTTTCCACCTTTCCGATGAGCGAGATCAAAGTGTTATTAGCGCCCTCAGGTAGGGTTGATTTCGCCATGAAATTTCTGACAAAAGAGCATACCGCGGTACCAACCTTATCCCAACACCTCTTATAGAAGATCGGTTGGAAACCGTCGCATCCTGGAGCCTTATACGATCCCATCTCTTTCAGGGCCTGCTCAACTTCCTCATCTCTTAGGGGGGCCACCAGCTGGTCCATCTCACTCATAGGGAGCTGCGGAAAGCCCCTTATAGTGAACTGATCCCTACTCCCTGCACGCCCTTGAACAGAGTACAAACTTTTGAAGTAGTTGATGGCAAGTTGTTCAAGCTCTGTTTGGTTAGTCACCCAGCTACCATCCTCATCTTTCAGCGCCTCGACTCTATTCTTCCTCCGTCTAATAATGGTGCTCGTATGAAAGGTATTTAGTATTTTTATCCCCTAGTTGAAGCCAGTCCTGCCTAGATTTTTGAAACCAAATCATCTCCTCTTGGGCAAGGACTTGCTCCAGCTCAGCTTTGATCTCCTGCTCAATCTTCAGCAATCTGTCATTTACTCTTCTCCCTAAGGCCTCGTGCACCCCTTCAAGTCTCCTCATTAGCTTAGCTTTTCTTATGTGCACATTCCCAAACACCGATTTGTTCCATTCAATGAGCTTTTCTTTGAAGCAAGCCAGAGCCTCCGTAGTTTCTAAATTTGTCTTCCAACACTCATCAAGGAGATTACGAAAACCCGGGTGCTCCAACCATATTGCCTCAAATATGAAAGGCCTACGATTTCTGTTAGGCCGGAACTGGTTTTTAAGGGAGAGTAAGAGTGGGCAATGGTCCGAGGACAAAGGCGGGAGGTGATGTACTTTAGCCTCCTCCCACTTAATGTGACCAGCTACGTTTGTGAAAACCCAATCAAGTCTTTTAGCAACTCTATTTCCGGCTGACGTGCCTCTGCTCCAAGTGAAGCGATTTCCACTACAACCCATATCGATAAGATTTGCCTCTGCCACCCATTCTGCAAAAGGAATTAAAAATATTGAAATATTGAAATAGAAGGAGATAATCTCATAGTTGTTAATGCTATAAATAACAATGGAAAATGCCCATGAGAAATTGAAATGGTTATATCAGACATTTTGGTATCTCTACAACAATTCACATCTGTCTTGGTCCGTCACGTTGGTAGGGATTGTAATATTGTTGCCGACAAAATCACTAAGCTGGGCCACAACATCCCTACCAACCTCTTTCTGGACAATCCAAAACTGCTAGTTCTCATCCGTAAGAATGCTATAGTTTAATTTAGATATTTATTTATTTACTTATAGATTAGATTATTGTCTTTCCTTTTGGTCTAGATACCTTTTTATAAGGTTTATTATTTTAGTAGTTTTGTATTCCAAAGCACATATATATGGCTTTATTATTCAATAAGAAGATTAAGCAGAATATTAATTAAGGACGATTTAAATAAAACCTAGAAGGAGGTTCTATCAAGGACGAATCTGCATTCAATCTCTCTCTTTTCTCTAATTCACCATAGATTCTAAAAGTAGTTCTCACGTCTCTAGACCCATGACTAGATCCTAAGCTAATGAACATAACATCCTCGTACTGGCTTCCATTAACACAATGTCGATGCTTCTATGATTCAGGGCTTTGTTTGTTTTGGTGCTTCTCTAAAGGACCCAAATGGGTTGTTGAGCATGATTGGTACCCATAAGTTTGCAGGTCGTTAGGATATTGCTCAAGCTGAAGCACTGGTTGTTTATTTTTGAATTCAAGCCATCTCTAGATTGCATGTGACCCACCTCATCGCTGAATCGGATGATCTGAATCTTATTGCTCGTCTCTGCAGTCGTTCTTCCACTCTTTCTTATTCGGATCTTTTGTGTTCTAATATAGTTTTTTTTTTCTTCTTGTCTAGTTTTTCAATTCTCACATGTTCATCGGCCTGGATATTGTGTAGCTCATGAGGCTTGTAGGCTCATGCCTTTAGCTCCTCTTTGTAATGTTTGACTTGATTATGATCCCTCCAGAACTTTTGATCTGATTGTAAATGATCTTCATCAATAAATTTTTAGACTTTAACCTTAAAAAATGTATACAGAGAGAGTCACTTCAAATAGTATGCTGTGTTAAATGTGAGTTAGCTCATTTGTATGAATTACTTTCTCGTAAAATCTGTGTTCAAATAAAGCTAAAGTATAGGCAAAAACAGGTCAGGAGTAACACCGTGCTAGTGTGTGTGACCCTAAATGGTCTAAGAGGCAATATATATGCACTAATCGGTCGTAGTGGACTAGTGGTATTATATATTTGTTTAGTATCTCTCCCAGTAACACTTGAAATAAGAAAGAAGGGGAAGCTGCCATTCACATGCTACCCATGTCACACTGCAACCACTTTTCTGATTTTAAAATATTATAATATGAAATTACTGAATATATTAAAATCCATTTCGTATGAGTAAAGATCATACTACATATGGTTACTGGTTTTTTGAATAAAAAGTTGATCCATCATGTTAACTTTTTGTATGTGCTGGTCCACATGTGTGCATGTGAACTATTTTTTTTAATTTTAATTTTAGAAGAAAAAAAATTGTTTGATTTGAAAGAGGGAGGAAGGTGGGTTTTGGAGACGGGGGAGCCTCTACCTATATGATTGAAATCATTCATCATCATCATTTTATTTATTTCATTGCAAATCAACTCAAGTTTCTGCAACTAATTTACTTCAGTTATACTAGTAAAGTACGTAGTAGGGTATTTTTTTGGAGGATTATTTGGTTGGACAGACTAATAATGGGGTTATAGAATAAGTGGAAAATTTGATTAATGTAACTAATTAAATTAAGTTCAGAAGTACATAAAAAATTTTCAAGGCGGAAGAGGATTTAGATGTTAGGTTGATCCATCTGGGTATTAAACATGGAAAGATTCTTTCCTGTCCACCACCAATCATCCATTTCTGCAGAATTTTGCATTAATATTTGTGATCCAACTCTTTATTACTGTCATCTGACGCGTAACTAATCTTGTCGATTAATCTCTTTCATTAGTCTTGTTATGAATTTACATATGTACTTGTGTAGTGTTTATTAATTAAGTTAATTAATTAATGAGATGTGAGTCCAAGCAGCCGTGAGAGAAGTAGAACACAACATTGAGTAGTGACTCCTCCAAGCGAGCAGCCATGCTCCGATTTAGAATATTTGTCATACTTAGAAGTTACTCTTTACTTGTTTAGACATGTTTATTTGGACAAAACTTCTCCATCCTATTCATCCTCGGGATGCACATACTGTTATGAATGATGCTTCTACTTCCAATATTCCATTAGTTTATGGTCAACTTCTGGGTCAAGTAAGCTTACCTACCGCTAGTGTAAATGTAAAATTCAGCAACACAAAAATAACAGAGCAGTGGAAGAACAACACGAACACATTCTCACCACATTTACTCTGTCTGAATAAGCCCAAACTTTCCAGTTTCATCTCAATTTCTATATTCTTAATTTCCCCTTCCTTGTTCGAACAGGCTGTTCTCCACACCCCTCGAGATCTCACGATCCATTTCCATTTAATTAGTTTACTAATCATCACCCAAATCTCATATCCAATTAATTCCCCACTCAAAACACACAAAGAAAGAAAGAAAGAAAGAAGGAAGGAAACCCACGTCCACTCTCTTCTCTGTTTCAGTGCTCTGCACAGAAGAAACAGAGCAAACCATGAAAAGGTGAGAAACGGACCAAGAGAACAACAATAAAGAAACTTGTAGACTTGAGAGCTGAAGACCCCATGATGATCCCCCTCAACACTCACCAGTTGGTGTTGTTGGTGTTGCTCTTCTCCTTTGGATTCTCCGAAGAAGACGAGCCAACTATTCTCGTATCAATCAAAGGCGGGATCATTGACCCGCTTGGGCATCTCAAGGACTGGGACGTCGAAGCAAACTCTTCATCAGCTCATTGTAGCTGGACAGGAATCACCTGCAACCATCAAGGATCAGTTGAAGGGCTTCATCTCTCCCATTTCAATCTCAGCGGCAAAATATCACAACACTTGGCAAGACTCAGCAGCCTTTCTTCTCTCAACTTATCATGCAACGACTTCTCCTCTTCCCTCCCCGACTCCTTGGCCAATCTCACCTCTTTGACCATCGTCGACTTGAGTCAGAACTCATTCTCCGGCGCCTTACCGCCGGGACTCGGCGCCATTCCGGGGCTGACCCATCTCAATGCCTCCGGGAACAACTTCTTAGGCAGCCTCCCTCTCGATCTCAGCAATGCAACGCTCTTGAAGGTGATGGATCTGAGGGGAAACTTCTTCGAATCCGCAATTCCGGCCTCTTATAAGAGCTTGCACAAGCTTGAGTTCCTGGGCCTCTCCGGGAACAATCTCAGCGGCCGAATCCCACCGGAGCTCGGCCAGCTGTCGTCTTTGGAGACCCTGATTCTTGGGTACAATCAGTTCGATGGCGGGATCCCGCCAGAGCTTGGAAATCTAACTAGTCTAAAGTACCTTGACTTAGCCATTGCTAATCTGGGTGGTGAAGTTCCTTCTCAGATTGGCCAGCTTTCGAAGCTCGCCACACTCTTCCTCTACAGGAACCGTCTTGAAGGCGAAATCCCATCTTCCATGGGGAACCTTTCTCAATTAGTCCTTCTTGACTTGTCAGACAACAGCTTCTCCGGTGAGATTCCGGAGGAGATAGCTGATTTGAAGAGCTTGGAGCTCCTGAATCTCATGTGCAACAGCTTTACCGGGCGAGTTCCTCCCGGGATTGGTGAGTTGACTCATTTGCAAGTCCTTGAGCTGTGGAACAACTCGCTCACTGGTCCATTACCGGGTGATCTTGGAAGAAATTCTCCATTGCAGTGGCTTGACGTCTCTACCAATTCATTCTCTGGCGAAATCCCAGATGGGTTATGCAATGGGGGTAATTTGACTAAGCTCATTCTCTTCAATAATGGCTTCACGGGTCCAATCCCAACTAGTCTAACGAAATGCCCCTCACTAGTTAGAGTTAGAATGCAGAGCAATCTGCTTTCGGGTTTGATCCCGGTCGGCCTAGGAAAGCTACCTAAGCTTCAGAGGTTAGAAGTAGCAAAGAACAATCTTTCTGGTGAGATCCCAGATGATCTTTCCTCATCTCCATCATTATCTTTCATCGACTTTTCTCAAAACAAGCTTCAATCTTCACTCCCATCAACAATCCTCTCGATTTCTAACCTTCAAACCTTCATAGTTGCCCACAACCATCTCAAAGGAGAGATCCCGGATCAATTACAAGACTGCCCATCTCTTTCGGTCCTTGATCTGTCATCAAACTACTTCACAGGAACAATACCAGCCAGCATTGCTTCCTGTGAGAGGCTAGTGAGTCTAAACCTCAAGAACAATGAACTGACCGGTCAGATCCCGGATTCTATTGCCATGATGCCAAGCCTAGCCGTTCTTGACCTGTCCAACAACTCTTTGGAGGGTAAAATCCCACAGCATTTTGGGAATTCACCGGCCTTGGAAGCCTTCAATGTTTCATACAACAATCTGAGTGGCCCCGTCCCAGCTAACGGCATCCTTAGAGCGATAAACCCGAGTGATGTTGCTGGCAATCCAGGTCTATGCGGCAGTGTTCTTCCGCCATGCTCTAGAGACATTCTAGATTCATCGTCTCGCAAAAGTCTACGAGCAAAGAACATCATAGCCGGCTGGCTAATCGGTATCTCCACAATCTTGGCGGTTGGGATAGCGGGATTCGGTTCATACAATCTTTACAAGAGATGGTATTCGAACGGAAGCTGTTTCGAGGAGAGGTTTGAGATGAGCAGCCATGGGGAATGGCCGTGGAGGCTTATGGCCTTCCAAAGGGTTAGCTTTAACAGCAACGACGTTTTGGCATGTATAAAGGAGTCGAATGTGATCGGGATGGGAGCGACCGGGGTGGTTTACAGGGCTGAGATGCCACGTGTGAGCTCGGTTGTGGCAGTCAAGAAGCTATGGAGATCAACCGGTGACATTGAGAAGGGGAGCAGTGGGAATAGTGATAGTGAAGATCTGATAGGAGAGGTCAATCTCCTTGGGAAACTGAGGCACAGAAACATAGTGAAGTTAGTTGGCTTCCTGCATAACAACAAAGATGCCATGATGATTTATGAGTATATGGAGAATGGGAATCTAGGAGAGGTTTTACATGGTAAGCAAGGCGGGAAGCTGCTTGTTGATTGGGTTTCCAAATACAATATAATTGTTGGCATAGCTCAAGGGATCGCGTATCTTCATCATGATTGCAACCCGCCTGTGATCCACCGAGATGTCAAGTCTAACAACATACTTTTAGATGCCAACCTTGAGGCTAGGATTGCTGATTTTGGACTGGCGAGAATGATGATCAAGAAGAACGAAACAGTTTCCATGGTTGCAGGATCCTATGGATACATTGCTCCAGGTACAAACAACACACTTTCAACATTCTAGCAAGGCCTTTAATGTTGCTAAGAAATGTTTACAATATTATTGTTGAAAATGATTTCCTTAATAATTGTGCCAAATGCTAACAATGTTTCATATGATGGAATGCAGAATATGGATACACATTGAAGGTGGACGAGAAGATTGACATTTACAGCTTCGGGGTTGTGCTGCTAGAGATAGTTACCGGGAAGAGGCCACTAGAGCCCGAGTTCGGTGAGTCGGTGGATGTGGTGGAGTGGGTGAGAAGCAAGCTTATGAACAATAGGCCAATAGAGGAAGTTTTAGACCAAGATTTAGGAAGTGAGTGCAAGAATGTTCAGGAGGAGATGACTTTGGTTCTTAGGATTGCTCTCCTCTGCACAGCCAAGCTCCCCAAAGACCGGCCGTCCATGAGAGACGTCATCACGATGCTTGGAGAGGCCAAGCCGAGGAGGAAAAGCTGCAGCATCGCCGGTGCTGACAAGGACAAGGACAAGCCTGTATTTAGCACATCACCAGTAAATGGGTTACTATAGGATTCAAGAAAGTTCTTTTCAGTTTGTCTAGTGTTTGTCCATATGCAAATGCAATATTATTCTTGCTCTGTATGTAGAATTTTACTCGCAGATTGGTTGTAATCAGAGGAGTTCAAGCTGGATGTGCCACAATACAAATTGCTGGCTACACAGGTTTTAGTTGGAAAATAAGTTCTTTTCTTTTCGGAATGAAAAAGAAAGGGTTTTTCATATGTGTAACCATTGTAAGATTGATAGAGAAACTTGTGTACCTGGGACTTGGGAGGGCTAGCTAGTTATACCATGGCATAACCTTTAGCTTGTATTTTAATTGAGTTCCTCCACACCTCCAAAATTCTCTCAAAATAAGAATATCATTATCATATATGGTTCATTGGTTCAATATAAACCTTTAGAGGAAAACTCATTCTTGCAAAACAAGACCATAAATAAAGATAGATGAGTCATCGTAAATTCGGTAACGTAGACCGGATTCGAGCAGAAAGACTGACTGCGAACTAAGACATGATTAGCAAACAAGTGAACTGAACTTTATTAAATTTAGTTTGCAGAAAAGCTAACACGTATATGAACGAAGCATCTTCAAAGAAGTTGCTTTCTCAAGTGTCGATAACGCCATCAAGTGAATAATAGCAATACTTGAAAGGGCTATTCTGAGAAAAACACCATTAGTCAGTCAACTAGACTAAGTCCATAGCTAAAACAAATTAGTGAATAGCTTCGTGGAATTGATATGATTGCTATCGAGGATCCAATGCTAAATAAACCCTTATGGCCTCTTGATGGAAGAAAATCGAGAACCGTGCGGAACTCTCTCTTTTTAACTACTCAACTGATAGCACACCTATTGTAATTCCCAAATTAAGAATCAAAATAGGTAGAAGTATCCACATAGTCCAACAGAGTTATACTAATGATTCCAATATAAAAACAAAAGAAAAATACCTTTACAACACCTCTGTGCTTGTACTCTCGCCCCATTTTCCCTTCTTACAACTCCCTCGATTTTTCTACTAAATAATCCAATATCCAAAGTCTGTAACTAGAGAAACTTCATCATTTGCATTCGATGGAGACCATGTATATTGCAGTTCATCCATGCCATTTAAGAATCATAGCCGAATGTTTTGTTATTTATTGACCAATTCTAATAACCCTGTTTCAATTTCATCGCTAATAATGTTTCTAGCTTCGGCGCCGGGCACCACCACGACGCCACCACACCGATGGCATTTTGTTTTATGAGTGACAGTTTTAGAGTGTCACCATTGGAATCAACGACATCGTTGCTCGCAGAGAGAGATTTGCAGCGGAGGGGAGTGTCCTCTCTTGTAAATTTGGGGAACTACGAGGGTTTTTTTAATTAAAAGTGCTCAAAACGGGCAGTGGAAAAAATCTTATTTCTTCGGAAATTTTAAGTGGTAATCCTAGGATTTAATATTATTTATGAAGTGTACCATTATTTTACATAATGTGTGTAGTAACTCTGAGATTAATGTAAAATTTACAATATATTTAAAAAATTAAATCTAACCCTCACCATCGTTAATTTGAATTTTTTAGGGAAAAAAAATTAAGCCTAATGCAATTCTGAATCTTCTAATTATACGTTAATTCCTACTGGAGAACTAGAGAAGTCAGCCTTCAACGCCGGCGAAGTGGCTGGTGGTGTGCAAAGTCAACGGTTGGCGATCAATCTTAATCTAAGATTTGCTTTTTCAAATTTTCAGACTTCTAAATTAGTTAGGGCTTGGATTAATTAGGATTTAGGAGTTGGATTATTGATTTAAAAATTGCTGTATACGATGGTTTTGTTTTTTTCGATCGTGGAGTTCTTGTACCATGTAATTACTGTCCATCAATAGTGATGATTACAGCCGAAATTGTAATAAGCAGTGATGATTAATGAGATTACGTGTATCATTATACATCACACACAAAAACCCACCAACATAACTATTGAATCACAAACGAAAGTTGTAAAATCCATTCCTCCTGTATTATTAGTCATTGTCTTCTTGTAGTTACTATTTTAATATTTACATTATCTTTTTACTTGATAAGAATGAATGAGACTCCATTCCCCTATATTATATTCATATATGATACAATCATGTGGGTGGGTATATGCAGATCAGTTTTCGGTGAAGCCTAGTCAAATTCTGCACGAACTACAGAGATGAAACGGAAATTGCCAGCCACTTAGTCTAAGCTATCCTGTTGGAATGAAGAGAACAAGAAGCTTCGAGCGTGTTTGATTTTCAGACTGTATTTGCAATCGTAAGCCTTATTATTCAGTCAATTGAATAAGTCCAGCAGCGAAAACACCAGGAGGTGGGGTTCGGAGGAAGCAGCAAAAGATATTGTCGGAGAGAAGGGCCTTGGTCGCCGGAGTCGACCTCGCTCACCGCCATCGCCGGCGTCTAGTGCGTCACGGAGGCCGGCTTCTCCACTGTGGCTGGCTATGGCGGAAGAAATAGCGTCTATCTAATCAGAAGTCAAAAATTCTGTGTTTTAGCCAGAAGTCTCGCCTTTTAGGTATCTTGTTTTTATTTTTTTAGGATTTAATTTTAATTTTTTTTCTTAAAAATTCAAGTTAACGGTAGTGAGGGTTAGATTTAACTTTTTGGGTATATGGTAAAATTTGTATTAATTTCAGGGTTACCACACGTATTATGTAAGACAATTGTACACGTCATAAATAATATCAAACCCTAAGGTTACCACGTAGAATTTCCGTTATTTCTTTTAGTGACATGGTGTTTTTTACAAATTTCTTACCCGAATTGTTTCTCGACTCCTCCTTTCTCTCGATACAGGAGGCACGACTAGGGCGATGATAGGCATTGCCCGTGAGGTTAGGGTCGAGGTTGAGAACCACAAAGCCGATAAGATGCCTTCTCATATGAAGAGCACCAAACTTGATTCTTAGCATATGAAGTAGCATCAAATGAAGAAATAGTCCAATCCATTAAGTGAGTAGCAATCTAGTTGAAAGAAATGAACCCCCTTCCCCAAAACTCACGACCCCAAACCCTCGCACAACATCGTCGATACAGAATACGAAACCCTAGATTTCAAAGAATAGCCCAAATCAGAGTAATTTGCATATTTCTCCTCTCACAAAGCTTTTGTAACCATGAAATTTGCCATCATTGGTTTGCAAGATGGGGATTTTTGCCCCGATTAACAAAAGTAGATACAAGTTCGAGAGGTGACGATGTTCAGTTCGTGACTCAATCTGACGTTCATAGTGCCCATGGATGTATTGATAAGCTTCATCCCTTCCTAAGAAGGCGACGAAAGAGGCGTAGAGGGCTCTCTTTCATGGAGCCAGAGCGGTCTGGAGATTAGGGATGTTGAGGCTTCGTTACTGTACATTCCTGTTCATAGTAAGAGAGTTTAGGGTAGCTGCGAGCCTTCAAGCGGCATGGGCTTCCTGGGTGTGGACTTAGGTGGAAAGCTGCTGGGAGGAATCTCCTAATGTTTTATTGAGAAGGAAGAATGGGCAAAGTAATTCGAGATCTTCCAAGTTGTTTCTACTCTCCCATATCACTGATAAGAATAAACTGTTTTTGTTTATCCTTGTGTGTGGGTGTGTTATCTATATATTGAGTTGTTGGAGAGCCTACCTATTAGGCATCTCAAGGAAGAAACAAATTGCTCTAACGAAGAAAAATAAGAAACCCTTAAAGAAAGTATTGTGCTTGGATGATCAATTTTCTAAAGAACAAACTGAGATCGTGCTAGCACATGATCAGCTCAGACCAATGCCTACCATGATCCTTGAGACCTTAAAGGGTGGCAAAGAGAATCAGCCTTATGGGGCAGTACCTTTGGGGTCTAAGAAAAAAAAAGGTGAGAGGAAAATTAACATGTCGGTCGTATGTGGCCCTATAAAGAACTGCATAGTTGTAGGAATGATGGGAAAACCACCTCAAGTATTTTTCCTTGTCTTGAATCTGCAATTCAAGCATAGGGGTGGCTCTGTCATGACTCCCTGTAATATTTATGAAGCTGTTATGTACTACGCGAATTGCTATGAGATAAGACGGGCTAGTGAAATTTGTGATGGCTATTTTATGATAGCAATGCTTGTTTTGATGAATATGAATATGATGGCTTGGTTAATGACACGAGATAATTGGATGGATTAGGAACTAAAGTCCAAGAATGATTACCTATTATGTGCAACAGTGGTTAATCTGAGGAAACCAAATAAAGAAACTAGTCTTAGAGTAATAAAGAAATGCAAAGATTAATCTTCTTTGTATCGTTTCAATCAAGAAATTGTCTGTTACAACTAAACAATATGTATGTAAGTATCTTTTGTGATATATGATGGGCTGGGTATTATCATTCCAATGATGATTATCTATCTCAATATGTTATGGTAATTCTAAGGAAACCAAAAGCTAAAAATAAACTGAATTGTAAGCTTCATATAAAAAGAACAAAAACTTGTAAATTAAGCTTGTTTAGAAGTCATATACTAAGAAAAAAGGTAGGAATTTGTTCACCTGTATGTTATGCCTTGTACGCTGATTTGCTCTATTCCTAGAGGAGTAAATAAGCAACAACTGAATTTTGTTCATTCATTATCAAGTTTGGATTTCATTCTAATTGAAATTGGGATGCCTAAGGCCTTTTTCTAGTGCTGTGAAAGATGCAAGAACTGGTTCTATGAAAGAGGCGGGAACAATTCACTAAAAACAGGCCTTGGAGATATTAAAGATGTAAAATGGGGGTTTGTGGATCTTATTCTAATCTTGAAGGTTAGGAAAAACACTGATCCTAACTATGAATTGGTATTAAGTAATGAAAAGTTCAGTTGGCATTACTCTTTAATACTGGAATATGTTAAAATTAAATGGAAGATTAGAAATTCCTGGCAATTTCTGTGTGCTTTAGGTTGCATGGGAGATGATATCACCAATAATATTGAAGAATTTAGAAATATTGTAATAGCTGATATTGCTCTATTGGATTTGACAAGGTGTGGTATAAGGAGGAAATATCTAGATACAATGTGCTTCCCCTTAAGGGTCATTAGAATAATGAGATGTTATATTGCCTATAAAAGCAATTTAAATATGAGCCAAAGACATGTACAACAACCTAAAGGACAGTTAAATAGAAATTTGTATAGAATAGGGGTACTAATTAATGGTTTACAAATAATTGTAAGTAAATGGAACTCTAGTGATGAATGGTTCTTAATTACTCTTAACACATGTACTTTTGTTGTAAGGAACCCATTTGAATTAAGTGTGGTGTGTATCCGAGGCACTAATTTGATTAAGTCCAGTATTAATTTTTCTATTAGAATTTGTCATGAGATTACTGATGTGGTGGTTTGAATTTTGCTGAATTTGTCCATGCATTCTAAATTTAGCTCAGTCTTAATGCTTTCTGGCTTGAAAATGCTTGGGAAAAAATGGAATTCAAACATTAAATATTGCATGATTATGCTCAGACTATACACTTCTGGTATCTGGAATTTATTTGAATTATGTTTTGTGGGTATTCGTGGTACCACTATGATAAGTTTCAAACTGTTCGATAAAAGTGTCTCCCAGGACTCATATTCAGGATCGAAACTTTGATGTAAAGCTTTATAATTATAATGTCATTACAACCAGGATCTTCTGAAATTGTATAGAAAGAAAGGTCATGATAAAAAGCAGGATAAAGAATATTTTTGTAATATACAAGAAGGAAACACATGGAATATAAAAGGGAACCTGCTGAATTTCAATTTCATGCAACTGGCTAAGATCAAAACAGCAAAAAAACTAAGGGAAGATAAATCAACCAATATGACCAAGAGAAAACATCAAATAGTCAAGGCAACACCAACAGACTTTAACACTATATACATGTTCTTTGGGACCAATAAAATTCCCAAATTAAGTTAAGCCCATATGAAGATAGGCTTATGGAATTGTAAAGGTATAGGGAGAAAATCGTTTTGGCTGGAAATAGATTTGTTTTGTAAAATAGAAAGAATACAACTAATGGCTATAGTAGAAACAAAAAATCGATAAAATCCCAAGTGATCAAGTATGGAGAAGATCCGGATTTGACAATTTTGTTTGGCCTCCAGCCTCTAGTAAGGCTGGAGGAATAGGAGCAATGTGGAAAGAACACCAACTTGTTAATGAGCAAATATCTGTTCTAATCCAAGAACAAAGATACATTATACTGAAATACTCTCATCTAGTCACAAAATACACCATCGCTCTATGTTGTGCTTCTGCACCACCAAATGCGGGTGCAAAAGAAGAATTTTGGACACATTTAACGAATACCTTAGTAAACTTGCATCTACCCATAATTTTGATAGGAGATCTTAATGAAATCCAAGACCGAGTGAGAAAAAAGGGGGGAATTTTTCGGAACCCAGTAGATTCCAACGACTTTTAAGCTTTAAAGATACTTGCGATTTAACGGATATCCCATCCCTTGGAAACCAATTCATCTGGAGAAAAAAATAAAACAGAAATTGACAACATATACGAAAAGCTCGATAGAACCCTAGCTATCCACTGCATATTACAATGGTTTCCACAAATTAAAACAACAAATCATGCGTTTACAACCTCAGATCATTGTAAAATATCGGTCGATTTTAGCAACAATACAATAAAAAAAGCATTACCTTTTAAATTAGAAAAAATGTGGATGCTAAGGAAAGACTTTAGAAACGTTGTAAAACAAGCACGGAGGTTGAATGTGGTAGGCTCTAATATGTTTCAACTTGTAAAGAAAACTCATCTATTTAAAAAGAATGTTAAACAATAGAATAAACGAACATTAGGAAACACTTTTGAACAACTAAAAGGAATTGAACAAAAACTAATGGAAATTCAAGCACAAATCTTAAGATCACCACAACCAAGCATTATACAACAACAACTACGCCTGATAAAACAAAAAGAATGTATCCTAAATTACCACAAAACATATCGGAAACAGAGAGCGAAAACAAAGCACATACAACTAACTGATGCGAATACAAGATACTTCCATAGAATTGCAAGCGGAAAAAGAAGCAGGAAACAGATTAAAGAAATAAGGACAAATGAAGGAACCAACATTGTGGGAATTGAAAATATCAGGGAAATACGAAATGATTTTAAACATAGATATACCAAAGAAGCTGTCAACCAATCACTCACCCGGGAATATCTAGAGCTAATTATAGAAAAGATCTCAGATGAGGATAATGCACACCTAGTTAAGCAAGTAACAAATGAGGAAATAAAGAAAGTTGTGATCTAATAAGTCACCAAGCCCTGATGGGATAACAACAGAATTCTATAAAAAAAATATTGTGATATTGTAGGACTATCAGTCATTATAGCAATTAAAAGCTTCTTTCATTATGGAAAAATGCTAAAACAAATTAACCATACCTTCATATCACTTATCCCAAAAGTAGAAAACCCATGTTCTAAAAATCATTATAGGCCAATTAGTTTATGTTCAACAATATACAAAATCATATAAAACATTATGACAGAAAGACTCAAAAAGGTTATGAACAAAATTACTCACCCGTTGCAAGCGGCCTTCATTGCCAACAGAGCAATACAAGACAATTTTCTAATAGCACATGAAATTTTCCATTCGTTTAGAGGAAGTAAAGTGAAAGATGGTTGGGTAGCAATAAAACTAGATATGGAAAAAACATATGACCGTGTGGATTGAGGGTTCTTATTTTAAGTGCTAAAGGAATTCGGATTCGATGAAAAATTTATTGGTTGGATACAGGAATGTGTCTGCTTAGTCTCATTCTCGGTACTAGTTGACAATGGCCCCACGGACCCTTTCTTTCCAAAACGTTGATATCCATGTTTTTAGCTTACTTTTAGTGTGTTTTTCTAGGTTGTTTAGTTGTGTTTTTGTGAGTGTTTGTGTCTTTTTAGTATAGTTTACATATTTTGTGAAAAGTATGGAAACTACGCTATTTGTGTGTTTTTATGTAGGTTTTGAAGCGGATTTGGAGCATTCAAGGACATTAGAAGAGAGGAGCAAGCTAAGAGGAACAAGAGAAGGAAGCCATGGAAGGAACTCCCACAAAATACAAAGAGAAGAAGGAAGAATGGCGAGAAAACAAGTCAAGCCAACCTCGATATCGACCCTCTAGTGGTCGACACCGAGGCACTCAGCATAGCTGACTTAGTGCATTAATTATTTTTATCCTGTACACTTTTATCTTTAGTAGGTTTTATCTTTTTGGAATCTTTTTAGAGGGATGTTCTAGTATAAATACTCTTGTTTAGATACAATCTAGCTCTCTCACGCCCCCTAGGTTTTAGATTGACATTAGTTTAGAGATTTTGGAAGAAAAGGTTGTTGCTTGGGGAACAAGGAACAAGATTGTTGAAGATTTCTTCTGTTCTAAGTTGTGTTCTAAGACGTTTGAAATTTTAATTCAAGTAAGCTTTTAGTTTAATTCAAGTATGTTTTCTTTCAATCTCTTTGTTTGTTTTTCTTCAATCATGAGTGAGTAGTCTCTTATTCTCGGGTTGCGGTTAGAAACCCAACATGATTGTGCATGAATGATGATGTGATGAATGAATTGAATGCCTTTTATCTATTCTTCTACTTGTTTGTGCAAAAGCTTTGACGAAAGTTGAAGTAATTCATGTTCTTAACTTGATTGAAAGAGAAAGTTATAAATTTGAATAGAGATAAAGTTTGAGATGAAAGTTGAGAACTTTAGATAAAAAATAAGTAGATTAAGTGAATTGATTTATGAAAGTTGATTGATTTGCTTGTTTATTCAACGAAAGTTGATAACTTTATATTAAAGCATGATTTTTATGATTCATATTGTTTGAAATTGCATGATTATGTTGTGGTAAACCCTTATCCTAGATTTTTTCCTTAATTGTTAGTCGAGTTTTATTTCCAGGTACCTCGATATCGACCCTTCTTAGGTCGATACCGACCTGCAAATTTCCCTTTCGTCTTGCTGTTTACTTAGTTTTTTAGTTGAAATTACACCTTGTTATCGACCCTAACAAGGTCGACACTGACCCCCTTCCAGT
Organism: Fallopia convolvulus; assembly: GCA_964016875.1. Taxonomy (NCBI): domain Eukaryota; kingdom Viridiplantae; phylum Streptophyta; class Magnoliopsida; order Caryophyllales; family Polygonaceae; genus Fallopia; species Fallopia convolvulus. The sequence goes on along the minus strand of OZ024718.1, from coordinate 32,803,388 downwards.
GTGCTTGTTTGTTTGTTTTGCTTTGTTCTTTGCTTTGTTTTCTCTTTCGCTTTTTAGTTTAGTAATTAGACACAACCTCGCTTCCCGTGGACGATCCTGACTTCGCTATACTCAGCGGGGTCTTGACTATAAATTTATTTGTTGTCAAGTAAATCCCTCTCAGCAAATTGGTGTCGTTGCCGGGGAAGCGATAACGTTGTGTTTAGTTGCTTTTAGAGTTTGGGAATAGCCTGTTCTTGTTTTTGTTTCTGATTTGTTTCTTCTGTTTGTCTTTTTAGGTTTTATGCTATGGCTGCTCCTGAGGATATTGCTCAAAAAATGGCTAACCTCCCCATACAGATGGAGGTAATGAAGAGAGAAAGAGATACTGCAAATGCTACGACTGCACTTTTACGAGAGCTGTTGAACGCCGTCCCTAAGAACGCTAAGCTGCACATGCACCCAGAACTGAGGGTGCCAGAATCAGCAATCATTCTCCCACAGATAGAGAAGTCCTTTGAGATCAAATCTCAATTTATATCCTTGATAAAAAGGGCTCAGTTTGAAAGGAAACCCACTGAGTGCCCAATAGAGCATATTAGAAATTTTTATTGATTTATGTGACACTATTTCTGTTGACAAGGTCTCTTTGGAATATGTTCTGTTGAAAGCTTTTAAGTGGTCCCTTACAAGAAAGGCCTTGAGCTGGTTAGAGAGCCTACCTCCTAAGTCAATCAGGACATGGAAGGCTTTGCATGACTTGTTCATGACAAAGTTCTTCCCACCTGCCAAAACTACAGAACTAAGGAAACGCATCACTTCCTACCACTAGCTGCCTAACGAGACCCTTGTGGAGACATGGGAGAGATTCAAAGGAGATGCTTAGACAATGCCCTGCTCATGGGCAACCACCTTATGTGCTCCAAGAGATCTTCTTCCAGGGGATTAATGTTGCAACTAAAGACCGCATCAACTTGCACACCGATTGCGGTTTTATTGAGATGGATCCCGATGAAGCATGGGCGTTGCTTGACAAACTCACTAATTATGATGCCATGTATGGCACACAGCAAGCGCCCCAGCCTCAAAAGAGGTTGTACAATCCAAATATCGATATTGATCCAGATGTTAAAGCCCAATTCATGCAAGAGGAGATCAATCAGCTAAAGAAACAGGTAAGTTTTCTGAAAACCTCTTAACCTTGTCAAGAATGTGGCTCTCAAGCCCATAGTACTTCTGCTTGCACTAACATTGAGCAGGTTAGAGCTACTGAGACCTATGCTGATGCGCATTATATGAGAGATCAATACAGAAACCCGCCTAACAATTATGACAGGAACAACAACTATCCTACTTGGGGAAGTTACAATCAAGGTCAAGACAATGCGCCTCCACCACAAGAGAGAGAGCCTGTACCTTACAGACCTCCAAGCTATCAAGAGCCACCTTCATGGGTACAACGGGAGAGATTCAAGGAGATGCTTAGACAATGCCCTGCTCATGGGCAACCACCTTATGTGCTCCAAGAGATCTTCTTCCAGGGGATTAATGCTGCAACTAAAGACCGCATCAACTTGCACACCGATTGCAGTTTTATTGAGATGGATCCCGATGAAGCATGGGCATTGCTTGACAAACTCACTAATTATGATGCCATGTATGGGACACGGCAAGCGCGATAGCCTCAAAAGAGGCTGTACAATCCAAATATCGATATTGATCCAGATGTTAAAGCCCAATTCATGTAAGATGAGATCAATCGGCTAAAGAAACATGTAAGTTTTCTGAAAACCTCTTAACCTTGTCAAGAATGTGGCTCTCAAGCCCATAGTTCTTCTGCTTGCACTAACATTGAGCAGGTTAGAGCCACTGAGACCTATGCTGATGCGCATTATATGAGAGATCAATACAGAAACCCGCCTAACAATTATGACAGGAACAACAACTATCCTACTTGGGGAAGTTACAATCAAGGTCAAGACAATGCGCCTCCACCACAAGAGAGAGAGCCTGTACCTTACAGACCTCCAAGCTATCAAGAGCCACCTTCATGGGTACAACGGCTACAAGAGGGCATTAATGGAGTCCACAATAAATTTAATGACGTCCATAGCAAGATTGATGGAGTCCAAGCCAACCTTAAAAATCCGATGGGAGAGTTCGAAACTTGGAGAAAAAGTGTAAATTCCTAATTAGGTAACCTTGTTGCACAGATTTCAAGACCTCAAGGGAAATTACCGGGCCGCCTTGAGGAAAACCCTAGAGGACAAATTGCAGCAATACACCTAAGAAGTGGAAAGAAGTTGTCGGATCGTGCTGATATCAAGGAAAAAGAAAACGGAGATGAAGACGACACCCTAGTTAGGCTCGTTACCGATCCCAACAAGGTCGATACTGGAGCTCAAGACATCGTTACCGACCCCCATCAGGTCGTTAACGACCCATCCAACCCAGGTAAGTCTTCGAAATCGACCCCTTCTCTTATTCACGAAGTCGATAACGACCCCCAAAGGGTCGGTACCGACCCTTCTCCAGCATCGACCGACCCGCTTGTCGATTCGGTAACACCACGACTCGAGCCCAACTTGGTTCCGAGTCTAGCAAAGACTCTTCCCTTCCTCTCTAAGAAGTCCAAAGACTCTACAGAAGGGAAGTTTAGGCATTTTGTTAAGGTTCTTCAAGGCTTAAATATTTCCATACCATTCACCGAGGCCCTAAGCGAAATGCCGGCTTACACAAAATTCTTGAAAGAAATCTTGGGCAGGAAGAGGTCTATATCTGAGCTGACGGATGAGGTACGATCCTTGGAGCTTCTCGAGAAGCTAGGTGACCCAGGTAAGTTCGCCATCACTATTGGTATTGGAGCTTATCGTTTCAAAGCTTTATGTGACTTAGGTGCCAGCGCAAGCCTCCTACCACTCTCTATTTGGTCAAAAGCCAACATGGGACCACTGGAACTAGGGGTGTTCACGGGTCGGGTTGGGTCGACCCGCGACCCGAAATTGTGGGTTGCGGGTCGACCCGCGACCCGCAAATTTTTTTGCCTTTGACCCGCGACCCGACCCCGCGGGTCGCGGGTCGACCCGCTTGACCCGTTTGACTAAGTCAATCGGGTCAAAACTAATTTTTTTACCTGAAAAAAATTAATTTTTAACCTAAAATAATTCATTTTTAACCTAAAAACATGTATTTTTTAAAAAATCCGTCGGGTTTGCGGGTCGACCCGTAAATCCATCGATTTTGTTATTAAAAAATAGTTTATACATTAATAAAATTATAAAAAAAATATATATTTTTAAAAATATTACGGGTCGCGGGTCGACCCGCGACCCGCGCGGGTTTGACCCGACCCGACCCGTGACCCGCAAATTAAAAAAATTCGACCCGCGACCCGACCCGCACGGGTCGCGAGTCGACCCGCAACCCGCAAATTGCGGGTCGGGTCGGTGCGGGTCGCGGGCGACCCAACCCGTTGAACACCCCTAAGTGGAACCTATCAATATGAAGTTGTACATGACAGATGGATCATGTGTCAAGCCTATAGGAGTAGTTGATGATTTCCCAGTACAAGTGGGAAAATTCTTTGTGCTGAATGATTTTATTGTGATGGAGATGGTCGAAGACCTGGTGGTGCCTATCATTCTAGGTAGGCCATTCTTAGCCACAACAGGTGCCATAATCGATGTTAGGAGGGGACTTCTAACTTTTGAGATCGGAGATGAGGTGATGGAATTCTGTTTTAATCCCACCATGAAAGAGACCAACACAACCGAGGTCAAGATGCTTTACACCCACACCGACTACTTTGAATGTGGGGACCCGGTCGAGAGGTTGCTGGCTTTTGAGGCATTCCTAAAAAGAAGATGGGCGGAATTTAACCCTGCAACATCGTTATCAACCCTCCATAGGTCGATACCGAGGCTTCTGGCAAGAACTATGGAGCAAACGGAGTGTACTGACTTGATACCGGAATCTGCAGCGTCGTTACCGACCCCATCCGAGTCGATATCGAACCTACTAGAAGGCACAATAGACCTGTTACTGACCCCCAATGGCTCGGTATCGACCCTTCTGGCAGATGACGAAGAGCTTCTAGCGTTTGATTACCTTGAGGAAGTCTTGAAGAAAAAGCATGAAGAGCCTATTCTTATCTCGGTTGAGCCTACTTCAGTTCTCAAGCCACTTCCAGATTCCCTCACGTATGAATTTCTTGGTCCTAACTCTACCTTCTCTATTATCATTAATTCTCAATTAAAAGATGAAGAAGTAGAGAAATTAATTGTTGTGCTTAGGACCTATAGAAAAGCCATTGGCTATTCCCTTGACGACATAACTGGCATATCACCCTCATTATGCATGCATAGGATCTACATGGAGGATAATCACAAACCCACCATAGAGCATCAACGTAGATTGAATCCTAACATGAAAGATGTGGTCAAAAAGTAAATTTTAAAACTACTTGATGCTGGGATTATTTTTCCTATATCGGACAACCAATGGGTTAGTCCGGTCCATGTAGTCCCTAAAAAGGGAGGGATGACAGTTATTGAGAATGAAAAGGGAGAGCTAATCCTCACTAGGACCACAACTAGTTGGAGGATGTGTATTGATTATAGGAAGTTAAACAGTGCTACAAGAAAAGATCATTTTCCACTTCCTTTCATTGATCAAGTTCTAGAACGCTTAGCCCAACATGATTATTTTTGTTATTTAGATGGCTATAGCGGTTTTTAGTAGATTCTCATTCATCCTGATGATCAGGAGAAAACAACTTTTACTTGTCCATATGGGACCTTCGCATACAAAAGAATGCCATTTGGGCTTTGCAATGCCCCTGCAACTTTTCAAAGATGCATGATGGCTATCTTCTTTGACATGATAGAGGACATAGTAGAGGTTTTTATGGATGATTTCTCTATGTATGGTTCTTCATTTGATGCTTGTATTGCTAACCTTACTCGTGTGCTTAAAAGATGTGAAGAAACCAACCTTGTATGAAACTGGGAAAAATGCCATTTCGTGGTCCAAGAAGGGATTGTGCTAGGACATCTCGTCTCTAAGAGAGGGATAGAAGTAGACAAAGCCAAGATTGAGCTTATTGAAAAACTACCTCCCCCTTCTTCTGTTAAAGACGTTAGGAGTTTTCTAGGACATGTTGGCTTTTACAGACGTTTTATTCAGGATTTTTCTAAGATAGCTAAACCATTGACTAACCTACTAATGAAAGATGTAGTGTTTGAGCTGTCTCCAGAATGTCTTGAAGCTTTTCACAGGTTAAGAGAAGCCCTCATCTCCGCTTCGATCATACAGTCCCCAGACTGGACACTTCCCTTCGATATTATGTGTGATGCCAACGATTATGTTGTTGGCGCAGTGTTAGGGCAACAGAAGGATAAGAAGCTCCACACCATGTATTATGCAAGTAAGACACTTGATGAGGCGCAGTGTAAGTATACCACAACGGAGAAGTAATTCCTTGCGGTGGTATTTGCTTTTGAGAAATTTTGTTCCTATCTTGTTGTTTCTAAAGTGATTGTTTATATTGACCACGAGGCGGTTAGATATTTAATGGCTAAGAAGGATGCCAAACCTAGGCTACTTCGTTGGATGCTCTTGTTACAGGAATTTGACCATGAAATTAGAGACAAAAAGGGAGCTAAAAACTTAGTCGCCGATCACTCATCAAGGTTGCCAATAGAACACATCACGGAGTCCAGCAATGCCGTGCCAATCAATTACTCCAGGCCAGACGAACATCTCATGCTGAACGAGGGTGCAAAGTGTAACGACAAAAGGACTACCGACCCTCCAAGGGTCGTTATCAATCCTTTTCCGAGGGTGGAGCATGCTGGAAACACCGTTACCGAAGTGGAAGAGCCCGATATCGAAGCAGAAGAGCCCGTTACCGAGGCAGAGGAGATCGTTATCGAGGCCAACAATGAAGCAATAGGGTCGATAACGACCCTACCTGGTCTGGTAACAACCCATTCAGGTATGTTTTCTCAACCTATTTCAATTCTTTTCGATTCAAATCTTTCCTTATCTCCTTCTTCTACTTCTCTTCACATTATTCATGCTATTAGAGGGTCAAAAACCCCTTAGTTTGCGGATTTTTCTTACTACATTGTAGGATGCTTGATTCCCGAGGGCTTGACCCCACAAAAGAAGAAGAAGTTTCTCCATGACGTCAAGCATTATTATTGGGATGATCCTTACTTGTTCAAGCAAGGGAGTGATCATATTTTCTGACATTGTGTTCCAGAGGAGGAGATAGAGAGTGTGATCCGTCATTGTCACACTCTCCCTACAGGTGGCCATGCAAAAGGATTCAAGACTACATCGAAGATTCTTCAAAGTAGTCTCTACTGGGCAATACTTTTCAAAGACGTACATGAATTCGTGACGTCTTGTGATGAATGCCAACGCTTCGGGAATATCACTTGGAGACATGAGAACTCGCTCACTGGGATCTTAGAGGTCGAGCTTTTTGACGTTTGGGGCACAGATTTCATGGGACCCTTTCCATCTTCGGGCCCCTACAAGTACATCCTAGTGGCGGTTGACTATGTCTCTAAGTGGGTGGAAGCCATCACTACAAGAAACAATGATGCCAAAACTGTGGCCAAATTTATGAAAACTAACATCTTTCCCAGGTTTGGAGTGCCACGAGTTCTCATTAGTGATGGTGGATCTCATTTCATAGAGAGGAGCTTTGAAGCTCTTTTGGCCAAGTATGGGGTATCACATAGGGTGGCAATGCCCTACCATCTCCAAACCAGCGACCAAGTGGAAGTTTCAAACCGGCAAATCAAGAGCATTTTGGAGAAGACGATCTCCCGCTTTAGGAAGGATTGGTCATCCAAGCTTGATGACGCTTTGTGGGCATACAGAACGGCGTACAAAACACCCCTACGCACCACTCCATACAACCTAGTTTATGGCAAGGCGTGCCATTTGCCAGTCGAGTTGGAGCATAAGGCATTATGGGCTCTCAAGGTCAACATGGATCTCGACAAGGCCGGCGCAAAACGGTTCATGGACTTGCAAGAGCTAGAGGAGTTGAGGCTAAGGGCGTATGAGAACGCCAAAATCTACAAAGAGCGCACCAAGTTGTGGCATGACAAGAATTTGGTGCCAAAAACCTATGAAGTTGGTGACAAGGTACTTCTCTTTAACTCTAGACTTTGCTTATTTCCAGGGAAACTAAGATCAAGATGGAGTGGGCCATTCGTGGTTCACCACGTATATCCCCATGGAGCGGTTGATCTAGTAGACAACAACGGAGCCATCTTCAAGGTCAATCGGCATCGGTTGAACAAATACTATGAGCAAACCGACCTGGATGAGGAAATCCAAGCCACATGAGCTCTCACATCCTCCGATTAGCTAAGGTAAGTTCGTCGGGCTAACGACGTTAAAAAGAGAGCTTACGGGTGGCAACCCGCTTTTATTTTATTTTTCTTAGCTCTTTTTGCTAGCTTTCTTTTGATTTATTTGTAGACTAGGTTTTAGATTTTTGGAATAGAATGCTTTGAAAAAAGGTGATACAGGAAAAAAGGGTTGAAATTGAGCAAAAATCAAAGGTTTGGTGAAATTTCGATGGGTCGATATCGACCCCCATAGGGTCGGTATCTACCCCTTCAGCCAAAGAAAAAAAACCCTACGATCCAAACGCCCACAGGTACGCCCCTTTCTTTCTTTCTTTACTTTATTTTCATTCATCCAACAATTCCCTTCTCCCCACAACCAACCCCCCTTCTTCCTCGACTCTCTCACTGGGGATCCTCCTCACACCAACCCTCTCGCCCTCACAATCAAACCACCGTGACACCACCCTCAATAGTCGACTATTGTCGCACCATCCCCGTTGCACACCAGTTCCCACAATCCGCACGCAGCAAAAACGAACCCTTCACCAACGAGAATCCCCTTGTTCGTAACCAAATGGCTACGAATCAAATGGCTAGCTCAAGTCGCTCAAACAAGAAGCCAAGCAAGAGGGCATGGAAGTCTAGCCCTACACCAGACTTCGTGCTCGAGCTCCATAGTGCAAGTGAGGAAGCACTATTCGATCATGTGATGAGCAAAACTCACAAAACAAGGCGGTTCTCTAAATCTCATGCCAAACAACTCGACATTTGGAGAGATATCGAGCAAGCGTTTACCCACATTGGTGCTCGACATCTTCTCATCGCTAGTAATCCACACTACCCCGTCCTCACGGCGGAATTCGTTGCCACTCTCTGCCTCGAGCTTGACAACCCGGACGAACGCGGATTGGTTGCATTCCAACTTATGAACCAACCTTATGAGCTTACTTTGCAAGATGTCAACACTCTCCTCGGCTTCCCTAGTCAATACCATGGCTACAAGGCACCGAACGACTTCCACCAGAGGAGGATTGATGAGTAGCGCTGGTATAGGAATGAGGATCGCTGGGAGGAGTCTGATGAGCGTTGGAGGGCTACTTGTCAATTCATGACCGAGATGGAGGAGCACTTTCCCCCTCCACCTCCACCAGATTATCAATGATTCTTTTCTTTTTCAAGTGTTCATGGATGTTTTCAAGACCACTTCAAAATTTGATCTTGTGAGTTCATTTTCTTTTCCCTACTTCTTTATTTTTACCTTGCTTTATTCTTACAATGGGGACACTGTTAGGATCAAGTATGGGGTAGGGAGGGAAAAGAAAACTCTTGTGGTTGTTTGTGTGTTTTCATATCTTGTTTTAGTATCTGGTGTTAGTTTAAGTTGGTTCTAGTTGCTTTGTTTTCCTTAAAAACAAAGAATGAAAAAAAATTGAAAAATCACAAAAAGATTTTTAGAATTGATAGTACCCTTGTCTTATGGTTCTAAGATGGTAATTGCTTGCATAATCATGTAAATCCTTTGACATGTCTTTGATGATTTAGCCCGAGTCTACCATAAAATTGTTTTTGTGTGAAATTTTAGCTTGTGATGAAATTGAGCATGTATGACTTTTAGCATGAGTTAGTTGCAATCCAACAAAAATTGCTACCTTGTGAGTTATTTTTGACCCTATAGGGAGAACATCAAGAATCCCTCATCTTTTTCATGTGTGATGATTTACTCACTTATGTGTATATTATCTCTTGAGATTGTGATGGTTATCTATTTCTCAAAGCCTATATAAGATTTTAGTTCATTACTTGAAAAATCGTATGATGGAGAACTTATTTTTCATAAGCCTTATTAATCCTTTGTTTTTGAAGCCAATTCTTGTGCCTTAAGCCTATTTTTGTAGCTCTACAAAAATAATTCCTAGCCGATATAAGCTTGACCCTATTCGGGATTAGGACTTAGTCGGTTGAAATGTGTTTTGTTGAGTGAGATATGTTGGTTATAAAAGAAAAGGAATGGATTGGGTAGAATGGAAGTCTCATTATTCAAAGGATGTAAAGAAAGGATTCTTGGTTTAAAGAAAGAATGCACAAGTTAGGAAAAGAAAGAAACCGCAGACCTCGTTATCGACCCCACTCTGGTCGATATCGACCTTCTCCCAGCAGAAAAGAAAAGAAAGAGAAAAAAAATCAGAAAATCAGTGAAAGAGTTCAGAAAAAGGGTGAAGAAAAAGTGAATATGTGCAAAGCAAAGAATAGAAAAAGCCAAGGATTATTTTGTATGTATTTATGAGACTTTCTAAGATGAATTTGGGTTAATGAAAGTGAGTTGTGCTTACTGTTTTAGTGAGTTTGGTAAGATGTTCTTGAAGGGTTGGTCAGTTGTATTGGAGCGTTTAGGAGTCTATATTCCCGGATATTATTAGCACCACAAGCCAAAATATTTCCACGCCTTATTGTTATTACCAAGCCCCATTAAAACCCGGTCGAATGGAAGCTTCTATGAAGTCTTTCATTGAGCCTAAAGTTCTCTTGATGATTTTACTTGTTTTGACATCTTTGGTAGAGAGATTGGTGATATAAGTTACAATTTCTATGAGTTTTTGCATATTTGATTGAGTTGAGAGTTGTACTTATAAGCCTAAACACATGAGAGTTGAGTGAAATACATATCCCTTGTGAGGTTGGATTGTGATTGCTTTTGCTTATTAGTTGCTCATATATGTGTAATGACGTTAAAGTCACTTGTATCTAAATTTCACTTGTGCTGATGTTGCTTTTTGATAAGGGCTATTACTTGATAGATATGTTGATGGTTTTGATCTTTGCTTAGTGATTGCTTGAGGACAACCAAGCTTAAGTATGGGGTATTTTGATATTCGTGTTTTAGCTTACTTTTAGTGTGTTTTCCTAGGTTGTTTAGTCTTGTTTAGTTGTGTTTTTGTGAGTGTTTTGTGTCTTTTTAGTATAGTTTACATATTTTGTGAAAAGTATGGAAACTACGCTATTTGTGTGTTTTTGTGTAGGTTTTGAAGCGGATTTGGAGCATTCGAGGACATTAGAAGAGAGGAGCAAGCTAGGAGGAACAAGAGAAGGAAGCCATGGAAGGAACTCCCACAAAATCCAAAGAGACGAAGGAAGAATGGCGAGAAAACAAGTCAAGCCAACCTCGATATCGACCCTCTAGGGGTCGATACCGAGGCACTCAGCATAGCCAACTTAGTGCATTAATTACTTTTATTCCGTAATCTTTTATCTTTAGTAGGTTTTATCTTTATGGAAACTTTTTAGATGGATGTTCTAGTATAAATACTCTTGTTTAGATACAATCTAGCTCTCTCATGCCCCCTAGGTTTTAGATTGACGTTAGTTTAGAGATTTTGGAAGAAAAGGTTGTTGCTTGGGGCACAAGGAACAAGATTGTTGAAGATTTCTTCTTTTCTAAGTTGTGTTCTAAGACGCTTGAAATTTTAATTCAAGTAAGCTTTTAGTTTAATTCAAGTATGTTTTCTTTCAATCTCTTTGTTTGTTTTTCTTCAATCATGAGTGAGTAGTCTCTTATTTTAAGGTTGGGGTTAGAAACCCAACTTGATTGTGCATGAATGATGATGTGATGAATGAATTGAATGCCTTTTATCTATTCTGCTACTTGTTTGTGCAAAAGCTTTGACGAAAGTTGAAGTAATTCATGTTCTTAACTTGATTGAAAGAGAAACTTATGAATTTGAATAGAGATAAAGTTTGAGACGAAAGTTGAGAACTTTAGATAAAAAAAATAAGTAGATTAAGTGAATTGATTTATGAAAGTTGATTGATTTGCTTGTTTATTCAACGAAAGTTGATAACTTTATGTTAAAGGCGTGATTTTTATGATTCATATTGTTTGAAATTGCATGATTATGTTGTGGTAAACCCTTATCCTAGATTTTTTCCTTAATTGTTAGTCGAGTTTTATTTCCAAGTACCTCGATATCGACCCTGCTTAGGTCGATACTGACCTGCAAATTTCCCATTTCGTCTTGTTGTTTACTTAGTTTTTCTGCTGAAATTCACCTTGTTATCGACCCTAACAAGGTCGATACCGACCCCCTTCTAGTGTGCTTGTTTGTTTGTTTTGCTTTGTTCTTTGCTTTGTTTTCTCTTTCGCTTTTTAGTTTAGTAATTAGACACAACCTCGCTTCCCGTGGACGATCCTGACTTCGCTATACTCATCGGGGTCTTGACTATAAATTTATTTGTTGTCAAGTAAATCCCTCTCAACAAACGTGGTCTGAGACAAGGTGACCCCCTATCCCCATCTCTATTCGTTGTAGCCACTGAATTACTTGCTAGAAAACTTCAAAATCAATGTGACACTAGTAGACAATTGATCGGATTTCCAATTACTAGGGGTGGAACCCGAATTCATTTCCTAGCATTTGCTGATGATATCATAATTTTCTCAAAAGCTACTCAAGGTGCTTGTTTGACGGTCAAAATAATCATTGAAGAATATAGTGGGATATTCGCACAAAAGGTAAACTATCTCAAATCAGCATTTCAAGGAAATAAAAACATATGCAACCAACAGAAAGAGCAAATACAACAATCACTTGGTATAAACTCTATGACAGACTTGGAAAATTATTTAGGATGCCCAATAATAAATGGAAGGATGAATAAAGAAACCTTCAAAGAAACAATAGGGAAAACAAAGAATCAGTTAACCAAATGGAAGGCAAACTCTCTGTCCCAAGAATGACGAACAACACTAATAAGATCAAATTTAGCAACTAAACCAAATTATATTATGCAAAGCTTTATGTTACCAAAAAATATACATGACGAAATGGATAGAAAAACAGAAGATTCTTTTGGAATAAAGACAATCAATACAAACCGTTGGTAGGGTGGGATAGAATCTACAAGCCGAAATCACATAAAGGATTAGGTATTAGGAAAACAGAACACATGAATAAAGCTTTACAAATGAAACTATTATGGAAAGTTTTAGCCGAACCTAACAATATCTGGGTTCGAGTCATTACTGAGAAATATCTGAAAAATGAAACCTTCTTCTCATATAAAGTTAAAGCAAACATATCATGGCAATGGAAAAGACTAATAAACCTACGACCTGAATTTGTGCAAGGACTCGTGTGGCAAATTGGGGATGGGCAAACAATTGAATTTTGGAATGACAATTGGATCATGGAAGAACCTTTAAAAAACTATGCATTAAATTCCGACAATATTGAGGAAACGATTAAAGTGGCATAATTCATTACTACTTAACGAACATGGAAAACAGAGCAACTAAGACAGCTAATTCCAATGAACATTGTGGAACAAATTGCGGCCGTACCAATTCCGGATAATAGTAATAGAGACCGTCTCTACTGGGCACCTAGTAAAAACGGTTAGTTTTCGACAAAATCAGCCATTGCATTAATGACGAAAACTACAACAAATAGCATGCACATAAACAACTGGATATGGAAACTTGACACATTTCCAAAAGTAAAAAACTTTTTATGGAAAACAGATACAAATGGGCTACCGACTAAAGCTAGACTATGAGAAAAGCATGTGATGACACCTGCTGGTTACATCATGTGTAATTGTACCTATGAAGATACGACACATCTCTTGATAGAATGCCCACATACCTTAAACATAGCTGGAAAGATAAATATAAGTATTCAACAAACCATACAAAACTATGATTTCAATAACAAATCACCAAAAACTATACTAAATGAATTGTATCAACAATTAGGTCCTAAAGAATTTGCGGATTTGTCAGTAATATGGTGGTGTATATGGCACCAACGGAACAAGTTAGTATTCCAACAAGCCCCAAATGATTTCATAACAGATCTACCATTATACATCCGAACACAATTAGGGAATTGGAAACGAGCCAAGAACTGGGTAGAGGATGAAGAACAAGTTAAAGAAAAAGGTTGTAGACAACGGAGGAACAATCAAAAACAAAATACATGGAGGAAACCGGGCCATAATGTTATGAAAATTAACTTTGATGGTTCCCGTTTATCAAATGGACAAGCCACAAGAGGATTAATCATAAGAGACCAATATGGAAGTGTGTTGGGAATAAAAATTAGATATGATGGCAAAACATCAACAATTAAAGCGGAGGCACTAGCCTTAACAAATAGCATAAGAGAAGCAAAACAAAACAAAACAAATACACGAATATTGATATAGAGGGAGATAATTTACAAGTAATTAAAGCGGCACAAGTTTTATCACAAGAGGATTAAAGCGGCTCGTACTCTCATGTCAATAGGGGTTGTAATGTTGTGGCTGACAAAATTGCCAAACTGGGTCATAGTCTCCCTATTGACGATATTAGGAATCATCTAGAACTTAATGTTCTCATCTGCCAGGATGCTCTAGGACGCCCTCTCTGAAGGGAGTGCCTCTTAATCCTTCCCTAATAAAAAAAACGAAGAAATAGTCCAGGCAAGAAATTCATAACCTGGATATTTGCAAAAGTCAAATCTTAAAGCACACCATTACATTCATTAAAACAAAAGACAAAATATTACACGAGAATATTATAGGCATGCAAGTCGAATAAGGTGTCAGGGTTATGCAATAATATATAAATTCATGTACCAAATGCTCACCCTTAAGCATTTCATCTGCTAAAAATCAAGAGGCATGTGTGTGATCTTAGTGAACCTTTGACACTTGTCCCATTTTCTCACATATAACTCTACGTCCCTTTGCATGTAAGGCCACCAATACCCTTGAGATCGAGCTCGTAATGCCAAACTGCAACCTTCGCGTGCATCCTGCATATGCCTTCATGAATATCGTATATTAAAGGCTCAACCTTGCTCAGGGGTACGCATCTCAAGTTTGGCCCGGAAAAAGATCGTCGGTATATAATCTTTTCCGGCGATAGCCAAAACCTATGAGCCCTTAAGGGAGCTTTCCTAGCCTCGGCGGTATCCAAAGGCAGGATGTTCTCATCCAAGTAACGTATCAAGGGCGTTTTCCATCCGAGATCATCGCTCCCCACGTTTGCTGCCTTTGTCGAGGTAATTTTCATGGTCTTAGGCATATTATCACTTGTGGTTTCGCTTGAGACGCTGATTGCTGGACATCTTGAAACTTCAACATGAATCGATGTCTTGAGCGAGTTTCCTGAACAAGCACCCAAAGTTGCTAAAGCATTAACAGACTTGTTTTGATCGCGCGTTCGTTGTCTAAGCTCATAATGCTCAAACTCCTCTAGCATATCTCTTGTTTTCTCCATATATTTGAGCATCTTTTTCCCCTTGGCCTCATAATGCCCCATCACCTGGTTAACTATCAATTGTGAATCGGATGAACGAGTAGTCTGGTGATTCCAAGACTAGAATCGCTGTCGTTTCTAAACCGAGTATTATCGCTTCGTATTCGGCTACATTGTTGGTTGTGTCCAAGACAAGTTGAATTGAAAGCTAAAGTGCATCTCCGGTAGGTGATATTAGCACGGTTCCGGCTCCGGATCCAAATTGAAAAGCAGTGGAAAAAACAACGTCGATGTGAAAACAAACTGAGGATCAAAGAAGAAGGCAAAAATAATAAAGTGACATCGACCCCGAACACCACCGAAAGCAAACTGAAAACCAAGGAGAGAAAACAACACTCATTACGATAACTGCAAAACAAAATCCTAGAATCGGAGAAGAAGGCGGAAAGCAAAAGGGGAAAGAAGAGAGAAGAGCGGCACGCACAATATATATCTACAATGGAAGGAAATGGAGTTAAGAGACGTCGTGAATTCACTATTCATTACGAGCTCTTCGACTTTTATAATAGTAGTATATATATACTTTCATATTTGAGTGATACTTCCTCTTATCAGTTTTAACTAACGTTTTAGGCCAGCACGTAAATTAAGAAAAAAAATGCCCCTCATAAAATCACCATTTAACTAATAAAACTTTTTGAGTAATTAGCCATACATGGATTTCACACTTTGAAAATGAATTTCACACTTTGAAAATGGTATTATTTATGTGCATTTACGTGCATGTACTACACTTTTAGTATTTATTGGCTAAATTATTTTTATATTGTGAGTTGTGGTGTAGATATTATTTACTATGTACACCATGATCTTATTAGTGGAAAATTTATTCAAATGTTAATTATATTAGACTATCCCACTATTCTGGATGGACTTTTAAACTTTATTTTTAATATTTTAATCTAGTTAATTTTGTGTTTATTTTTTGTGATGATCAAAAATTGGTTTTTGGTTCCATTAGCTTATTTGTAGAATTTTTAATATTATTTTATAAAGGTAGGGAGAAATATTTGAATTTGTCGGGTTAGATCGTGTGCATAAATTTTTTTAATATCAAGGCTACAACGTCGTTGTAAAATCTCAAACAGATGTCGTTTTAATGTAGAAATGTAAACTTCAAATTTATTGAATATCAAAAACGACAAAATCATCAGACGAACTCACAATCGAAGGGGCAATATGCTTTACTACACTGGACTCCTCGATTAAGGCCTTTTACTCCACACCTCTCCTTTGTGTGGATAAAAAAACGTCCATATCAACATTAGTCATGCCTAGGGACGCACAAAAAAACCCGTGGGGACGGGGATCCGCGGGAACCCGCCCCTAATGTGGCGGGGATTCCCCGACTTAATGGGGAACGGGGCGGGGACGGGGATCATTTTGGTATCCCCGATTTTAAACGGGGCGGGGACGGAGAATGTACTATCCGCCCCGAATCCCCGCTATATATACCTGAAATGTTTTTTTTATTTTTTTTAATTTATAAAACATGGAATAAAAATAGATTTAAAATATAATTGTAGTTTTTAATTTAAAAGCTTATATAAATGTACAAATTATATAGTGAAATTTAAAATTTATTTATTAAATTTGATATTTGTAATTTTTTTAAATTTTAAAATATTTTTTTATAATAAACGGGGTCCCGTTAACAACCCGATAACCGACGGGATTCCCCGCCCCGATCCCCGCGGGGATTAAACGGGGACGAGGCGAGGATGGGGAACATAATAGTATTCGGGGATGGGGACGGAGAATGCATTCCCCGCCCCGGCCCCATGTGCATCCCTAGTCATGCCACTTTTCTTTTACAACGAAACGATCCTTCTCCTCTCTCACATTGAGCCCCCTACACCAATCACATCAGCTTTGGGCCTGTTTGGATTAACACTGAAAATACATTCTTGTATTATATTGCAAGATTTAAATCTTTATATTAAATCTTACATTATAATGCAAGATAATACATTCTTGTATTAAATCTTTGTATTAAAATCTTACGATCCTTCTCCTCTCTCACTCCTAATTCCGCATTTGTATTACACGTGCTACAGTTGCGAGTGGTGAAGTTGGAGGGCAGAACCGGTTGGCGACTAATCATGGATGGAGCTCGTAGTCGTGGGAGAGAACCCAACGGAAGCCAAACAAGGAACGAGGAGGGAGAAAACAACGCCACCGCAACCTCGCTATTTTCCTTCGACTGATCATCTCTCTCTCCCTCTCCCTCTCCCTCTCTCGGACCTATAGCGACGCCGGTGAAACGTTAACGTTCTCAATTTCGTAAGGAAACAGATTTTCTTTCTGCGTCTGCTGCGGATCGACTTCTCCATTTGCGGTGTTTCAGATTTTTTTTTTCCAGTTAATATCTCGGACCTTCGATCGGAATAGGTATGGATTCTTGATTTAGTTTGTACTAGTTTTTGAATTGGTTATCTGTAATCAGAGTGGAGCTTCTTTGTATTTTGAGCTTTCTCAGGGCCTCGTGAATTGCCTCTCGTTTTTTTTAGATTAGAGATGTTGTTACTTGTATTTTCGGAGTGATGAACAAGAAGAGTAGGCTAGTGCTCAATATTCAAGACTTTTAACGGCTGGGCAGCATTATTGGGGTTCAGGTGGGAGTTGAGGTTGGAGATTTTACAAAAACTCTCAATCTTTGACCTACTAAATCATTGATTTCGGTGCCTTTTTTTGGCTGAATTGATTTCAGTACCTTTTGTCTCCGAAATTTGATTTCTATAAATTTGCTGAATATGGAATTCTTATATAATTGGGTATTGATTGATTAACATCCAACACAATGGTTCTTTTATTTAGTTTAGATGATCAGGACACAGTTGGTCAAATATTCTATTAATAGCACTCGGGCCTTGGAATGTCACATCCTGCCTAACTTATCTTTCTCCTTGTATAAATGATTCTTGTGATTAATGGAGCAGTGGAAGGGGTTTCCAAATAAAGTTTATGCTTTAGTTACATGTGCCCTCACTGCTACTGCTATTCTTGAATCTCTACAGTCAAGGAGCTAATCTCTAATTGCTCTCTTTTCTTCTTGATGCAGAGCCGATATTGAAGAGCTTTGTGATATACTGATATCAGTTATGGACAAATGTTACACTAGCTTATTCTCATTTATTACAATTGAGTGAACTGTAAAATAGTGTTCCTTTATTTGCATTAGTTGTACCAGTTATGGATGGTCGACCTGCATTATCTATTCAAAGCACAGGTGCCAGACAATTTACTAACCTGGGTGCCTCTGGAGCTCTATCTTCATCGTCACCAATTCACCCTACTTCATTGGAACAGAAGTATTCAAAGCTTCCAGACACCCAGATAGTCTCAGTGGAAAAGGAAGTATTGGGTGATCCTCAGCCTTCACACTTAAAACCTGTTTCATCCAACACTGGACTTGTTGGCCACATGTTCTCATCATCATCAAGTTACTCTACTGATCTTCATTTCTCTTCTGCTCCTCGGGATAAGCATGCTTATACTTCCCAATATATTACATCATCATCTAGTAAAGAATCGTCCTTGCCTTTAGAACACTCGTCAAATTCAGATTTTATTCAATTCAAAGCATCAAGTCATGGTACGGAAGGGAACATCAGTTTCTCATGGTGTTCAGGCTCACTGTCAGATTTTCATAATTTTCCTAGCCAAACATCTGCGCAGTATAGCCAGTTACATAGCAGTAATGGGGGAATAGCTAGTTCTATGCCACAAGAGGATCTCATAAGACGAACTAATTGGCATGACTGGGCAGATAAGCTTATCACTGAAGATGAAGCCTTGAGTTCTAGTTTGAATGACTTGCTAGTTGATGTTAGTTTTGCCGATCCTGAACCCAAGGTGTGGTTTTGTCACTTATCCTATGGTGGAAGTTAGTAGCAAAGCTATATTATTGACCTTTTCTTAAAAAATCTTTGTAGAGGAATCTGTAGCCTTCTATTTTATCCCTTTTCTGAGTTTCACAGTGATCTCTGTTGCACCAGATGTTGAATCAGGTTCCCAAACAGTCAACAAATTCTTTATCCCAGCAAATGCAATGTCAACAGCAACTTTCTGTTTCATCTCCCCAAGTTAATGCTTGTAGTAGCCCTTCTTCTTTCTCATCCGGTCCAGCAATCAAGCAACGTATGCGTTGGACACCAGAACTACATGAAGCTTTTGTAGAGGCGGTTAATAAGCTTGGCGGTGGGGAAAGTACGTTGTTCTAATTTGCTTTCTAGTGATTGTTCTATCAAGAAACACAAGATATTAGACATTTTAGTGTGTGAAGTTTCAATCTACAGGAGCAACTCCTAAAGGTGTCCTGAAGCTAATGAAAGTTGATGGCTTGACTATCTACCATGTAAAAAGCCATCTTCAGGCAAGTAATATACTGCCTTTTGTCCCTTACGAAAAAAAAAATTTGCCTTTTGTCTGAACTTCAGGTTATGTTTTATAATTTTTCTGCTGATATCTTTTTTAGTTAAATTCTTCTTAGAATTTTTCTACACAATGGTGTGAATGAATGATTGTTTTCAATGGGTGTGAATGACTGTTTCGAATTGCAGAAATATAGAACAGCTAGATACACACCAGAGTCAACAGAAGGTATGAATTTAATACACTTTGTTACATTTTTGAAATCTCTGTATGGTCACTTCAGCATTATCATTGAAATTATATAGTGGCATTGAGTTAGAGATATGGATTCTGAATTTTTACTAAATCGTTGATGAGAAATCTCTGGGTTGGTGTTGTTGATGAGAAATCTCACTGTAAACTTGTCAAACAGAGTTTCCTCATCTCCCATGAACTTGATTTGTTCCTCTTTATAGATTGCAATTGCCTGGATATGTCAGTTTTATTTCTCAGACAAAAGATGGTCAACCCAATACTGCTGCTCCTTAGATTTTCTATATTTGTCTGTGCGCAATTTTATTCGAAGCCATATTCTCCTTTCGGAAGACGTTTTCTAGAAAACACCCAAGTTGAATAATCTTTTTGGTTGACATTCCCTGATTTTTCCTTCTTTTCAAATTTTTTTTTTCTGTTGAAGCTAAATAATATTTTTCCCCAGTAATGACTTTGTGAAAATTGTCTTCAATGATTTATTGAGTTGGCTTGAACTGGTCTTATATGACTTGAAAAATTATAAAAAAATGTTTTATTTGATATCAATAATGATTTCTTAACTGTGGTAGTCCACTACTTCATCTTTCTCATCCACCTTTCAACTAATCTAAAATAAAAATCCTGATGTCTGAATCTGGTGATGTTTGATTTGCATTCTTTTTTGTTTTCCTTTCTTATTTTATTATAATCTCATATCTACAATTGGTTTTAGACCAAATCCCTTACGAATTATTTGGCTTTCTCTGTTTGCAGGGTCATCAGAGAAAAAGTCCTCTCCCCTTCCAGACTTGTTAAATTTTGACTTCAAAGGGTATAGTCTATAGAAAAAACCTTTCATAGTAACCAATATGTATTACTTCCTTCCTTTGCTACTGAATTTGTATTTTCTTTCCCTGACCAAACATTCTCATTTTGGTACCTTAGACATAGCAATCCTAGATAAATATTTATTGGAAGAAGTTGATATCCCTTTGTTCTTATTGTTAAGTTTCATGGCATTTGAGGCGCATTTACTGTACCCAAAGTATTCCTGTTGTGGTTCTTTTAATTTTTCTGTGGTTCTAGAGAGAAGGCATAATTGCAACATGGAGATTGAAGGGAGGGAACATATATTAGCCACACTGCTGCTTGTTTTGATTGGTCATTTTGATTTCCAATTTCTTGATTGTTGGTTTGAGTTTTAAAATGTTTGAATAGGATCTTTTAATCATTTATTAGGAAGTTGTGCTGGTTGACATGAGCTATTGATGGATGTTATTCTGCATTATTTGCAATAACTAATAAATCTGGTCGCGTGATTGGCTGAACATACTGAGGTGGAGTGAGATTGAGCTGGGTTTATCTGGCAGGCTCTTCACAAAGAAAAGGTTGTCACATCAAAATTTGTCATCTAGACTTGAGAGCAGAAAGTAAAAGGTCAACATTTTGCAAATGCTATTAAAAAACCAGTGGTTGTTATGAGGAATAGGAAATCTATTACAACATTGTTTTGATTTTTGGATGAAGGTTATCTACACTGATGTTTGTTAGTTTGAGGTCAAATTCAATGTCCTTATCACCCCACTTTTGGGAAGTTTAGTTTGAAACTATGTCCTTTTTACATGAAACAGGGGCATGGATATCACGGAAGCATTGCGGCTGCAAATGCAAGTTCAAAAGCAACTTCATGAACAGCTTGAGGTAAGAATTCTCTCTGAAGCTTTGGTCAACTTCAATGTGTTTGGCTGGGGAAAGTATGAACAGAAATGTATCCAAGCACAATCGTTAATTAATTTGCATGAACATGCATGACTTGTGCTGTGAATGCTTTGTTTTTTTCATGGTTTTATGTTCCTTAGAAGTTGTTCTGTGACTAGATAGCAAAACTTGACCTGATCAGTTATGATATATGGCTGGCCAAGTATGCTGCCTTGCTATGTCATTAGCTTTCTAGCTCATAGCATTTAGGAGCTTGCTTGCATCAGGATTTTTCCGTACATATCTCATTTGCTTATTAAGTTAGTCTTCCATTTTCATATAGATTCAAAGAAATTTACAGCTTCAAATAGAAGAACAAGGGAAACATCTCCAGATGATGTTTGAGAAGCAGTGCAAGTCAGGTATTGACAAGCTTAAGACACAATCGGAAGAGCCTTCTAGCAAGAAATCTGACACATTGCTGAATTCATCTGCCAAAGATGAACAAGGAATTTCAGCAAGCCAAGATGAAAAATCTAAGCACAAAGAACTCAAACATGGCAGCTCAACTTCAGAATCAACTGCCAAGGATGAGGGCCTTTGTAAAGATGACCCATCTGATGAGCAACCTTCAAAGCGGGCGAAGGTTGATAATCCTGCCTAATCATCTTCTGAGCAATTTAAGGATTGAGAGGAGAGGAAGAGATCTTTGTGTGTCATGGATATTTCTCCAGTGTCTTATCAATTCTTGAATGTGCTTTGCTGATGCTAGATGGATAAAAAGGTAAATAGGTGTAGGAACTTGGATTCCGCCCAGAAAGAAGCTTTAAACATTTAGGTATTCCTTCCCCCACACTTGCAATCTGGCATGAAACACTAATACATGGTAGATTTTCTTCCTTGTCTAGCCTAGGAAGTTGGAGATAAACTCGCATTGACAATTGTGGTTATTGCACTCTTGTACAAGCTTAAAACATTTATCATCAGCAGTGTCTTTTTGTCATCGTCATTATACCTGCGGTAGGGCCTTTAGGTGAACATTTATGTCAACAGTGTGAATATTAATGTTAACACGTTTGTGATACCAGAAAGGGTTGTTCGATGATGAAAATGCAGCATTATGCTTTAGGTCAGCCTTGATCCATCTTCCTCGTCAACAAGACTCCATTTTTATCAAGTTGATACCAGTGTCCAAATCAAATTTACCTGCTTAATCTGAATATTGAAATGTAAGTTGATACTAATCTGAACATTGAAATGTTTGCAATTTGTTGCAACTTGTTATCGAATTTACCTGTCAATTACATTTTGAGCTGTCAAACCTTGTTCATTTGGGTACTCAAGAAACCATCTTCAAAGTGAATCAATATTTGTGATCGATCTATATGTGCAAATGACACGGGATGAGAGATCTCGACTCTAATCCATGCGGCTCTAAGCTAGATCGGCCCAAACGAGAAGCCAAGTCAAGCCTATGCCTCGATGTCGCAAGTGGAAGCTAAGTATTTTTGTGGGAAAGGGCTTTGTATTACACAAGGAAAGCTTTACAAGGTATTTTACAAGTGAGCCTAGTAACTTAAAGACTTTGGAAGCTAAGGTCTTGGTGGATGCTTTGCCAAGTGAGGGGTGAGGGCTATTTATACTTAGTCCTCCCCTTTACATGGAAATATTCTAGAGAAACACAATCCTAGACAAATCTAGAACCTTCTCCAAGGACTAAGGAGGCGCGCCTATGAGATTTCCCCCACGAAGACTCGCGCCCAAGCTAGAAGATTCTAGGCAACTCTGGAGGGGCACACCAGGGTGCGCTTGCCCTGTGCCCGCATCAAGAAGGGGTGCGCCCTCTCTGGAATGTTCCAAAAGAGGCGTGCCTAGGCGGTTCCCTCTTAAAAAAGGCCCGCCCTTGCTAGGGAGCTCTGGAAGGGGTGCACCGTCTCTAGAACTCTCTAGAAGGGGTGCGCCCATGCTCTCCTTGACTCCATGCCCTAGATCTCTCCTGATGCCTCCGAAATCATCCCCGATGCCTCTAGAATTCTTTGGAAGGCCCCTTGATCGGTCATGGCACATGGATCCGGGTGTCTTTTGGGACACGAGACCGCGATCCGTGTCATTCTCCCCCACCAGATCTAGCAACGCCCTCGTTGTACTTGTGCCAGTTGTGTTCGCCTTGTGGTCCCGCTTGCCGTGGGAGGCCTTGACCCCCTCGGATGGTGGATTCTCCTCCCTTGGTCTATCGGACACAGTCTGATCATGCCAAGTTTAAGCGTCCTCCGTCCATCTCCTTCTAGTGACAACGCTTCCTCATCGATCTTGGCATGGTTTTCTTGGCTGGATCGCTCCCTGGTCCATGGCGACACCTCCTCGTCGCCTCCCTTGTTGGCTTGAAGTGCTATCATCCCAAGCCGCAACACCCTTCGCTCGACCTCCTCGTCCTGTGGGGATAAGATAGCGTTGAGCTTTCCCCGACATGGGCAATCCTGCAAAAGGTGATTCTCCTCGCAAAGGAAGCAGCTCAAGGGTCTCCTCACCCGAAATTGGCCTTTGTCTTGATCACCTCCAAACCTCCACCTCATTCTGGACTGACGCTCGTCATCGCTCCCTAACGAGTCGTCTCGATCGCCACCAAAACTTTCTCCTCGACTTGGTTGTGCGCTTGTCATCGTTCCCCGATGACTCGTCTTGGTCTTCCTCTCCCCCCACCTTTCCCCTTGGTGTGGCGAGAGTTGTTGTGGTCCCGACCCTTGAACTCGATCAATGATTCGGCCGTAATCATGGCCTCATTCAAGTTCTGCAAGTTCCTATGCTGGAGCTCT
Organism: Fallopia convolvulus; assembly: GCA_964016875.1. Lineage (NCBI taxonomy): Eukaryota > Viridiplantae > Streptophyta > Magnoliopsida > Caryophyllales > Polygonaceae > Fallopia > Fallopia convolvulus. The sequence goes on along the minus strand of OZ024718.1, from coordinate 32,779,620 downwards.
TGCTTCGCCCATGGCTTGAGTCTGTCCATGAATTGGAAGAACGCCTCCGTCTCTCTCAAGTCAGTGACTTGTAGCATGAGTTCGAAGAACTCTCTCACGTAGTCATGGACCGCCGTCCTCTACGTGAGTCGTCGGATCTTGGCTCGGGCCTTATTGTTGGCATAAACAGGATATAACTGCTTTCCAAACTCCGCCACAAACTCGGCCTATTGGAACCCCCCATGTCTTCGAAGCTAAGGCAAAGCTAGTAATGACAACATACTTTCCAACTTACAGATGAACGAATTCGTGACATTTTCATCATATGTGTTTTCTCTTGCTTATGGGTGGTAGTGCCCCACCATGGCTAGCCTTAATGATGATCCTCGGTTCTCCCTCCATGGTAGAGGTAAGTTTTCCCTGTCTCCCTCTAACACTAAATTTGTGGATGATAATTTCAAAGTTTGAACGCCTTGTTGATATGATCTTCCACATATTGCAGAACCAGCAACTACCTAGTTGACAATCAGCCTGAAGACACGATTCTTGAAGACCGGATAGGCCTAAGATATGAAGGGCTATTCATTAAGTATAGTTTTATATGAATGGCGGATGACCTGAAAACAGAGAAAAGGGTTGGCGAACAATGATTAGGACGAGGAGGAAGGATGTGTACAAGGATTAGTGTGCCTAGCATAAACAAAAGAGCATATGAGTAACATACGAGGGAATCGAACCCACATCTTTGTGCGTGCTTGAGACTGCTCCTCCATATGAGCTAATAGACTATGTATTATATTAGCTTATTGGCTTGTTTAATCAAGTTTGACTATGTAAACAATTTAACAATAGGAAAAGCAATCTCGAACAATTACCAAATGTTGTCATCCTCTTTTCTTGTTACATTATCTCTTTCATGTTTTTCAAGTTTAATCTGATAACTAAGCTATTTCACAGAAAAGCTAAGAAGATATATGTCCATAACTTGGAAGTTACAAAGTGCATCTTATTTCAAAGCCTTGCACATAAAAGCAATACTTCCACACAATATATAGTATAAGGTTAAATAATACTAACACTAGATGGACACTTGACAAGTACAAGGGTCATCAAACAACTCAACAAAGCTTATGAGTTAACAGAATCTGAGAGGTAAACTTGTGCATTCGATGCTAGAGCCTGCACAATTTGCCTCATTGTGGGTCTAGACTCTGGTGCAGGTTGTGCGCACAGGGAAGCCAACTTCATAATAGCCACCACTTCCTCCCCTACTCGCCCTTCTGGTGCTGATATCACCTGATCTAACACATCGTCCATGTTCCACTCCTCATTATTGATCATTGATGATGATATATAAGACAAAGCCTCCCCAGGATGTTTCCCCATCATCATCTCCAACACCAGAACTCCGAAGCTATAAACATCGCACTTTGTGGTCACTCTCATTGTCTGAGCCAACTCTGCTCATGAGTCATGAAACAAAAACAGGATCAACATATACATCGTGAGATAAATTAGGGTTCGTTCGGATTACACATTATAATGCAAAATCCATGGACCTTCAGGCTTACATACCTGGAGCCATGTAACCATACGATCCAGCAACTGTGCTCCAGTTGCTAGTGTCTGAGTTGACCAGCCTTGCGGTGCCAAAGTCTGAAAGCTTAGCCTCAAATTCATCATCCACCAAAACATTGTTGATGGAAATGTCACGGTGGACTATGGGTGGAGTGCAATTATGGTGAAGATACTCAAGCGCGAGCCAATCCTCTCACGATGCTAACTCTTCTTCCCCAGTTTAGCTCTTTGCCACCTCCTTCACTGTATAGAATTTTTCCGAGGCTGCCTTTCTGAATATAGTCATAGACAAGGTACATCCGCTCTTTAAATGAGCAAGATCCATACAGCTTGATGATGTTCCTGTGCCTGATCTGTGTCAATGCACGAATCTCATTCTCAAAACTTTGTTGATTGATGGGCATGATTTCACTGGATTCCGAGATGTTGAGCTGCTTAACAGCAAAAATCTTTCCTGTAGCAAGAATTGCCTTATAGACTTTGCTGAATCCACCTTTACCTATACAGTACCTGTTGCATGAAATACAAAAATAAAAAGAAATGCAAACAGTTGGAGGTTTATGCAGGAAGCATTTCTTCTTGACTTGCTTTTGCCTCACAGTGATTACAAACAACAAGATCATAATATTAATCCAATAATTTTACTACTAACCCACTAACTAAAATACTATATACTAATTTGGTGAAGCAAATCCTGGACGCCATTTTTTATTAAAAATAATTAAAATGCTAATTAATTAATTATCAAGAGTACCTCTCATTGAAGTCCTCTGTTGCCTTCACTATCTCACTGAATGTGAATCTTCCTTCTCTTACCCAAATCTCTGATATCTTGACCTTCTCCTCATCACATACATCTTTCTTAAAACAAAAAACCAGAGCCATAAAAATACAAGCACCCAGGAGAAGGAAGGAGCCAACAGAAGCAATAACTCCTATTATGATTTTCAAACTTTTGCTATTTGATTTTGTTTCACAAGATGGTAGTCCTTGCGTTTTATTCCCACACAAACCCGGATTCCCGACATATATACCATTTTGGAAGCTGCCTCCAGGGATGGGACCTGTCAAAGCGTTGTAGGACAAATCAATGACTCTTAGACTAACCATATTCCTCAGTTCATCAGGGATAGTTCCTGACAGGCTGTTATGAGACAGATTCAAGATCTCCAATGCTTTAAGCTTTTCAAGGTTTGCTGGGACTGAACCAGAGAGTAAATTGCTGCTGAGATCTAACAAAACCTGCAGGTGAATCAAATCGCCAATCTCAGGTGGTGTCTCACCTGATATTCTATTGTGACTGAGATCCAACCAGATTAACATAGCACAGTTTCCGAGATCTCCTGGGAGCTCACCTGACAATTCATTTTCAGATAAATCAAGATTATTCAGGCTTTGCAAATCACCTAAGCGTGATGGGATTTCTCCAACCAAATGGTTCCTGCTCAAGTTGAGGGTGCTTAGAGAGTGCAAGTTTCCCAATTCAAAAGGGATCTTCCCGGATAGCTGATTTGAGTCCAAGGCTAGTATAACCAATCTGCTCAATCTTCCAAGCTCTGCTGGAATTTGGCCTGATATGAGGTTTTCACTCAGCTCTAGATTTGAAAGGCTTTGACATTGTGACCACAAGGGCGAGATTGTACTAACAAACCTATTTCCCTTTAAGTTTACATAAGAGAGATTTTGATGAACACCGAATGCTTCGGAAATGTTACCACCAAACTGGTTGCTGTCTAGCCTGACTCTTGATAATTCTGAGCAATGCTTCAAGCAATCTGGAATTGGCCCAACAAAGTTGTTACTGATGGCTGTTAACTCTGTTAGCGCAAGACCATTGCATAGATGTGGCGGAAGTTGGCCTGAGAAGTTGTTGTATGATAAGCTGACATTAGTAAGAGAAGGGTTGTTCTTTCCTAGGTCTTGTGGGATAGGCCCGGAGAAGCTGTTGTTCATCAAAGAGAGAATTTGTAAGTTGGTAAGATTAGACAAGCTGCTAGGCAACTCCCCATGGAATTGATTGAAGTCGAGACCCAACTTTTGCAGCTTTATGAGACTTCCAACTTCTTGAGGGAGTGTTCCGCCAAGCTTATTGGTGAAAAGTTGAAGGACGGAAAGGTTTGTGAGGTTCCGTATGGTTGGCGGAATGGAACCCACGAGTTGATTTATTGAAAAATCTAATTCACTTAAATCCTTCAGGTTTCCTATCTCCTGGGGGATTGAACCTGAAAAACTGTTGTTGTAAAGATAAAGAAAACGAAGTTTTGTGAGCTGACCTATTTCAGGAGGGATGGTTCCATTGAACATGTTGTTGTGAACCTGCAAAGAAATTAGTTCAGTCCAATTGGTCAAGAAATCAGGTGAGATCTCTCCTGAGAGAGTGTTTTTCGATAATCCTAGTTCAGATATCTGCTTGAGCTTGGCAAGTGATATTGGCAGTTCACCAGTCAGTGAATTTTGTGCAAGAGCAAGGAATTTGAGTTTAGTGCACTGACCAAGTTCAGAAGGAATGGTAGAGTTGAATTTGTTTCCACTAAGATCAAGACGTTTGAGATTCTTGAGATGGCCTATTGAGGAAGATAGTGATCCTTCAAAGGAATTGCCGTTAAGGCTAATGAATTCTAGGCTGGAAAGGCTAGTATAAAGAGCCTCTGGTATGGTTCCTTTGAAATAGTTTGCTGACAAGTCAAGGTAGCGCAATCTTTTGGAAGAGAGAATGAAAGGTGGGAACTCTGAGTCGAAACTATTAAGAGCAAGGCTGAGATTGGTTAGCAATGGCATGGGAACAAACCTTGCCCAATCTGGACTCTCCAAGTAGTTACCTCCAAGGCTTAAGTAGGTCAGCTTTTGGAGGCTGTTGATTTCATAAGGTAGGACACCAGAGATGTTAGCATTATTATACAAATCCAAGTACTCGAGTTCTTTCAACTCACCAATCTCAGAAGGAATCCCACCCTCCAAAAGATTGTTACTGAGATCTAGTTTTCTGAGGCTAGGAAATGCAGAGAAATTGAAGTGTGCAAGTGTGCCGTTGAGACTTTTGTTAGAGACATTGATCCCAGAGATGGCACCGGATGAGCTGCATTGGATGCCTGCCCACCTACACACCTCATCAGCATTGGAGGCTTTCCATGAAGAGAGTTGAGAGGAAGAATATAAACTTTTTTGCCAAATCATGAGTGCATCTGACTCCAGTTTTGCTGCATTTGTGTTCTCTAAACACAGCACAAGGCTAATGAAGACACGGATAACAAGAATAAGAGGAGAAGGGTGATTTCTAGCCATGGCTAGATAACTTATTGTGCTAATGATATTGCATTTGTGCGCACATAGATATATATATAGCTGATATCCCAAGTTTGCTTATTTAGACTATTCTAACATTTTGAAATCAAAGCAAAGCTGTAAAATTAATGTGTGATTGCTCCCTGTATTGACCTTGACCAAGACATTTCGAGTTTGGCTTTACGATTTAAAGTACCACATTAGTTGATATCAACTGTATTAATCGATACCAAGATATCAAACTGAATGAAGGAATTGAAGGCAGAAGGAGAGATAGACGAGGCGAAGGAGAGATAGACGAGGCAGAGAAGAGACGTGAGAAGGGAGAAGAGAAAGAAGCGATTAGGGCAAAAGATAATTTTCTTATTAATTGAAAAACCTAATAACATAAGAATATTTATACTAAGCTCTAACGGTTCAATAAAAGCGTCCGGGAAAGAACTGTAAAGAAAACCCGAGAAGGAGTTTATTTCACTCTGTTTAAAAATTACATTTAATTAAAATACTAGTAAATATAATCCATGAACCGGGCCGGAGGCCGACGTTTACGAACCGAACGTGTCACTGGTGCCAGAGGACCCAACTTCGGCGTATCAATCTCTCCCTCGTTGACAAGCGACTTGTCCTCAAGGCGTAAATCAGGGAAGGACACACAGATCTGATCACACGGTTCCCAAGTAGCATCAACTTCAGACCCATCATTCCACACAATCAACCACTCCTTGTGTGGAACACCGGAAACCGTGACATGTCTTTCTTGAATAGCTCGTAAAGGGGTAGAGATGGGTTGATCATTCACAAATTCAGCCAGAAAAACCGGTTGCACTAGCCCTGAGTTGTTGGCAATAAATGGTCGCAACAAAAAGACATGAAAGACATCGTGAATTTTGGCATTGGCGGGCAATTCTAGAGGGTAAGCCACGACCCCAATGCGCTCAACTACCCGAAATGGACCATAAAAACGACGAGCCAACTTGGCTGACAATGGCTTTGCAACTGAGTGTTGACGACAGGGCTGCAATTTAAGCAAAACTTGATCACCGAAACTAAACTCGACATCACGTCTGTCAGAATTAGCCTGGGCTGCCATCCGCTGCTGCATTTTGTGCAAATTAAACCGCAACATATCAATAAGTTCGGCCCGCTCCTGCACCGTCGCGAATGTCGCCGAGTCTAAATCCGACGGCTGCGTTGCCCGAATAAGGGGCGGTGGTTCACGGCCATATAAAGCCTGAAACGGGGTCATCTTCAGACCCTCATGATAAGTACAATTCAGGGCCAATTCAGCCCAAGGAAGAAAAACAGACCAACGAGAGGGTCGTGCATGTGTGAATGCTCTCAAATATTGCTCTAACCCTCTATTTTTTACTTCCATTTGGCCATCCGTTTGTGGATGATATGCCGTACTATGGTGCAAGGTTGTACCACTCAGCCTATGTAACTCCTTCCGCAAAGTACTAGTGAAAATGGCATCCCTATCAGACAAAATTGAAGTCGGAATACCCTGCAGCTTGACAACCATTTCCACAAATAAAGAAGTCACTTTCATGGCGTCATAGGAAGGCCCCAGCGGACCAAAATGTGCATACTTGGATAGCCTATCAACAACCACAAGAATGGTAGTGTAACCCCGAGATGGTGGAAGACATGTAATGAAGTCCATGGAAACCACATCCCAAACCTTATGTGGTATCGGTAATGGTTATAGAAGGCCTCCCGGTTTCTTAGTGTTGTACTTAGTGGATTGGCAGGTAAGGAAAGAATCAACAAATTGCTTAACATCTTTGTGCATACCCGACCAAAAGAACACATCGGCAACCCGACGGAAAGTGCGGTCAATGCCCGAATGGCTCGCACTCGGAGAAGAATGAAATTCAGTCAAAACATCCAATTTTAGAGGTGATTCATTGCTTAGCACCAAGCGATGATCGTAATACAGAATGCCATTATGGACCCGAAATGGGGGCGGCAATGAACCAGCGGCGGCCGCCGCATGCAATTCGACCAGATTGGCCATCTTGGTGTACTCTGTGCAATAACTGAGGTAAAGGCTGAGAGAGAGCAAAAAATTGCTTAAGCACTGGATCATCCTCAATCATACAGCGAGACAAGGCATCAACAACTTTATTATTAGAACCTGCTTTATACTCAATTCGGAATTTATAGCCCATGAGTTTCCGAATGAAGAATTGTTGATCCGGCGTTTGTATTACTTTAGAAAGCATCTCTTTCAGGCTCTTTTGGTCTGTTCGAATAAGAAATTACCGTCCCAAAAGATATATACGCCATTTTTGGACCGCAGAAACAACAACAAACAGCTCACGATGATAAGCCGAGGAACCCCGGCGACGGATGCCCAAAACTTTACTGAAAAGGCAACTGGTCGCTTATTTTGTAATAATACTGCACCTATGCCTTCATTAGATGCATCAGTTTCTACCACAAAAGGAATATCAAAGTCAGGCAGTTGTAACACACGCGAGTTAATCATTGCGGTTTTGAGGCTGTCAAACGCCTCTGCAGCCATGGGTGACCGCACAAAGTTGTCTTTCTGAAGAAGGGCAGTCAGAGGAGCCGCAATAGAAGCATAGTGCCGGACAAACTTGCGGTAATAGCTTGTCAAACCTAAGAAACCATGGAGCTGCCGAACTGTCTTTGGTGTAGGCCATGTAGCCATGGCGTCCAATTTACTGGGGTGGGCCACCAATTGGCCAACTGAAACTATATGGCCCAAATACTCAACTGTCGTGGTGGCAAATGAAAATTTTGAACATTTGACAAAAAAGTGATTATCTTGTAGAATCTGAAGTGCAATGTCAATATGTCGGATGTGCAGGGAAAGTGAGGAACTATATATCAGAATATAGTCAAAGAACACAATGACAAACTCATGCAGATATGCCGAAAAAATCTGATTCATTGCAGCCTGAAATGTAGATGGTGCATTGGTCAACCCAAATGGCATGACCAATAATTCATAATGGCCATCATGAATCTGAAAGGCTGTCTTATAAATGTCAGACTTGTGCATACGAATCTGATGATAGTCGGACCGAAGGTCCAATTTTGTGAAATACGCCGCATGGCCCAGTTCATCAAATAATTCGTCGGCTGTGGGAATAGGGAATTTATCTGCTATGGTTGCCGCATTCAAAGCCCTGTAATCAATGCAAAAGCGAAAACTCCAATCTTTCTTTTTTACAAGGAGTGCTGGTGAAGAAAAAGGGCTGGTGATGTACTGAATAATGCCTTGGTGAAGCATATCTTGAACCTGACGCTCAATTTCCGATTTCTGAAAATATGGGTATCGGTAAGGTCGGACATTGATGGGCTGGATTCATGCTGAAGATGGATTCGATGATCCCAAGCGCGCTGAGGTGGGAGGGTCATCGGTAAACTGAATACAGTAGCATGTTTTTGTAAGACAACAAAAATATCAAGATTCAAATCTGCCGGTAAATCGCTCAAGGGTCCCGCGGGCGCGGATGCAGGGGCGGCGAGAGCGATCAGAGTTCCCGCGGTTGCCGAGAGACAAGTCGCGGTCTCGGACTCGCATACAGCTGTTGCTGATGTTGTCGGGGGGCCGCGGTCGCGTAGGGGGAAACCGCGGTCACTGGTGTAGCCTCAGCCGAAATAATCGGTTTGATTTCAAAGCACTCGAAGACAACATCAGATGCATACAAAGATTGTAAAGCGTTGAAGGAAATTAATTTCGGCGGTTGACAGTCCCCCTGTAAAGTAATCAACTGATCTTTCCACATGAATTCCATCGTCAACTGAGCATAATCATGGCCAACATTGCCTAAAGTTTGTAGCTACTGAACGCCAAGGACAACCTAAGGACCATGAATATCCAACATAAAAAGATCAATAAAGAATGAATGGCCTTGGAGGCTAATTGTTGTGGCAGCACATTGGTGATTACACAGATAAGAAGAACCGTTTCCGACATAAACTCGAAAGGGGGTAGTTTTAACCAAAGGAAGGCACAATTTTTAAGCAGCTTGAGGATGTATAAAGTTGTGAGTACTGCCTCCGTCAATCAAAACCTGTAATTCGAGCCCATTAATAATGTCCACCAATTTCAACGATTTCGGGTCAACTAGGCCTTGCATAGACTGAAGACTCGAAATATCTCCTGTAAATACTAAATCATCATCAATAGCCTCATTAGTCGCTTCATCATCACTTTCATCGGTCCCTAATAAGGCTAGAAATTTGTGTGTACAATGGTGACCGGGCGCGTATTTCTCATCACAGTTCCAACACATGCCTTTTTTAGTGCGTTTTGCACGCTCAGCAACGGACAAACGTCGGATAGGCAGCTTAGAAAGGTCATTGTTTGTGGCCGGTGTTGTAGCAGAAGACGAAGCCACATTTGGATTCGGTGGCCAGGCTGGCTTCGACCCTGATGTCCGCCTTTTTAGTCATGTTTTTAGGGTGTGTTTTTAGTGTGTTTGAGTCTTTTTCTTTAGTTTTGTGTTTTGTTTTGAGTCGTTTGTGTGGGTTTTCGTATTTTCTTAAGATATGGAGCCTACATAAGCTTTGGTGGTGTTTTGTAGGTTTTTAGAAGCTATTTGGAGCAATTTTGAAGAAAAGAGCAAAGCCGGTTGAAGATAGCAATCAAGAATGAAGAGAAGATGAAGATTTAGAGCTCAAGAAAAGTTATTGAAGATCAAGTTTGAGCTTGGAAAGAGATAGAGAATCTCGTTACAAGAATATAGGAAAAAGAATCGAGTCAAACGGAGTTGTAACGAATCTTCTACGCAAGTTTTACTCTAAGTTGTTCGAAGTGCTAAACAGGGTCGTTAACGACCCTGTCAAGGTCGTTAACGAGGTACCGCGAGAAGCAGCATGTCAGAGTCGGTGCTATTAATGGGCTTTTATCCTATTTCCTTTTATGTTATTAGATAGATAGAAGGGATATATTTTATTAGATAGATATTATTTCCTTATAGTTAGATTTAAGATAGATTTATTTCCTTAAAGATAGATTTAAGATAGAATAGTTTCTATATAAATACACTTGTCCCCTTTTTAGTTTTCTTATCAATCATTCAAGTTAGAGGAGGAGGAGAGAAGGGAGAGGAGGCGTGTGAGAGGGGGAGACGAGTGGGATTTGTGAGAAGAACTATCGTTGTGGATTCGGTTGTAAGCTTTCTATTTTATTTAATTGTTATGTTTTCAATCATGATTTGTGAGTAGTCTTCCTCTCTAAGGTTGGGGTTAAATCCAACAATGGTTGTGCATGCTTGTTTATGATCATGTCTTGATTGTTTTTATTGCATGAATCTATTCTCTTGTTCTTAATCCTTGAAACGAAAGTTGATAGGAATTTCTCATTCATAGTTGAAGCGAAAGCAGAGACCTTGAATCAGAATAGTCGATTAGGGTTTTGAAGCGAAAGCGGATCTATCCTAGTTGAAGTAGAAGAGATTAGATAGTAAGTTTATTAATTGAACGAAAGTTAGTTGATTTACTTGCTTAGGTTGACGAAAGTTGACACCTTTATGTGATAAAAGCATGATCTTTATGTTTCATAGCGTTTGGCATGCATGATTGTTGTTGTGGGGATACCTTAATTGTTTTGCCAAAGATTGATTTTAATAAAATTGGTGGTGTGGTCCAATCTAAAAGCGGTATGTGTCGTTTAATAATTTTTTTAACCTCAGCTTTAGTATATAATTATGATAATATATATACATGTTGATTGATTAGTAAATATTTAGTTAATTTTTTCTTTCATGGCCTCTTTTTTACGAATACATTATGATATTATCAACATTATCAAATTGAGAAAGAGTCATGTGAGAATGGTCGCCCAGGTGAGAATTAAGAATAAATGTCGCTCGTCCATTCCAAAAAATCAACGCCCTTGATTAAACATTCATTAAAAAAGATAAAATACGGCACAAGCGAATTTTTCCCGTATTATTCGCGTATTTTTCAATAAAATACGGCACGCACGAATTTTTCTCGTATTTTTCGAAAAATACGTTTTTATGAGACGCGCCCAGTTTGTTCATCAAAACTAGCGATTTGTTCATCCATAGTCACCATTTGTTCATCAATACTAATTAATTGTGCATCGAGTTTTTGATAACAATGTTCATCGATTTCAAACTTTTTTAATTTTCAATTTTATTTTTTAAACTTATCTATGTGTATGAATACAATATTATCTAGTTTTTTATACATGTATAATTATTTTCAAACCAGAAATGGTGTTCTGATTGTTAAAGATAAGGTCATTACGATACTTCCAAGTTGTCTACAACATATAAGCAAAAGTTAAACCTCGAATGTCTCCTTTTTTCAAGTTCAATAATTTGACGAACCAATCACAAGAACTCGAAACAAGAAGATACAAGATGCAACTCATGCTTCTAGATCATTTAGGAGCCATGACGGATCAAGCTTCGCAAACTCCATGGATTGCCATGCTTAGACAATAAGTTTAGACAAACCCGAGCCTGGATCAAGAGGTCTCAATGCCCATATTTAATTTGTTCATCGATATACTTCTATTTTTTCATTGATATAACTTGTTTGTTCATTGATATATATCCATATTTGTTCATTGATATACTCATATTTGTTCATTGATATAACCTTCTTTGTTCATTGATATACTCTATTTGTTCATGGATATACCCCTATTTGTTCATTCATATAACCTTTTTTGTTCATTCATATAACTTTTGTTTGTCCATTATTTGTTCATTAATATACCCTATTTGTTCATGGATATACCCTTATTTGTTCATTGATATAACCTTGTTTGTCCATTGTTTGTTCATTGATATACCCTATTTGTTCATGAATATACTGCTATTTGTGCATTGATATAACCTTGTTTGTTCATTATTATACCCTAAATTGTGAATTGAAATAAACTTATGTTTATCTGTCAATACCATCAATTTGTACATTTAGGACTATCTACACAATTTTCATGTCTACCTATATGAGCACAACATAAGAAACGAATAAAGTGCTCAATATAGTACATAAATAAGTTAAGGTTAATATAGAAGCTTGAATGCAAAGGATAATAGATAAATTATTTGACTTTGTAATTATATGATGTATGATAAGAGAACAAGCCAGATGCAAACCGAATATGAGTGCTTGTGCCTTATTTAGCTATGTTTGGAGCCCAAGAAGTAGTCACATGTTTTACAGTAGCAACAATGACAAATCCAAAGGAGTCAAATAAGAAAAAACCAAGACCGACATCAAAACAATTAGTTTTGTCTTACATACGGCTACTTATGATGAACACACATATATAAATGCATACAATTTCGATACACATTCATCCATTTTTTTTATATACAAACAATAGATATTTGATGCACAAACAATAGTTCATTTATTCACAAAATCACAATGTTGATGAACAAAATCACATTGTTGATGAACAAAATCACAACGTTGATGAACAACATCACAATGTCCTATTTTTGTTTTTTATTTACAAAATCACAATGTTGATGAACATATTGCATGCAATTTTGATACACATGTGTTCATTTTTTATGTACAAACAATAGATTTTTTATGTACAAGTAATAGTTTATTTATGTACAAAATCACAGTATTGATGAACAAATCCACATTATTGATGAACAAATCCACAATATTGATGAACAATCTGGGGACGTGTCCTATTTCCGTTTTTTTTCAAAAATACGCTAATAATTCGCCAATAATTCGCTTGTGCCATTTTTTCCCTTTTTTAAGTGAAATGATCAGCGCCTTTGATTTTTCTTCATCCAACAGCTCTTGTTCTTTTTTATTTCGCACATAGGCGTCCATTCACCCCTGACCCTATTAAACTAGGCGGATTTGCAAGAGTACCTCATGTACAAAAAAAGTTTGCAAAAGTACCCCATATTATAGGAAATTGCAAATCATGCATTTTTGGCATTTATGCAATTTTGTTTTTCATTATTTTATTGTTTAATTATTTGAATTTAAATTTGTAATGTTTTTTAGAAATGAATTATTAAATTGAAAGAATTAAAATAATAAAACCAAAATTGAAAAAATAAATAAATAAAAGTCATGTTAAAACATATTTTTAAATGATTTATTAGTAATGATCTTAAAGTGTTTACGAAAAATACGGAGTAAAAAAGGAAAAAAAAGTCAAAGATATGGCAAAGATACTAGTTGGTTGAGATTTCCGTCAAAGTCTACTCGGACTAGATTTTATACTGTCATGGTTGCCTATTCTACTGTCATACCTCTCTATGATCTTGTCACATACTTAAAAAGGAAAAGGAAATTGCAAGCAAATTAGATTTGTTACGAAATATTTTGTTTCCTTTAAATCAGAAATATAACGGATATTAGAAAGATAAGAATTTTAAAAGATACAAATATTAATGAAAACAATAATAACCAATTATTAGAGACTAAAAGAATAATCAAAGATATGGCAAAGATACTAGTTGGTTCAGATTTCCGTCAAAGTTTACTGAGGCTAGATTTTATACTGTCATGCTTGTCTATTCTACTGTCATTCATCTTTATGATCCCATCGCGGACTTAAAAAGGAAAAGGAAATTGTAAACAGATTGCCTCCTACGAGCCATTCGGCAGAAAAACCGTCGGGCTTTTTTCCTGGTTCGAGATCGAGAAAGAAGAATGGTGACGAGAGAGACGACTTTGGCTCGAGAAAGAAAAATGGTGAGGAGAGAGACTCTGGCATGATTTTGGGCAAACGGATCGACTCCTACGAGTCATTCCTCTTAATTTAATTTAGAATTTTTAAATCTTATTTTTTTAATTAGTAGAAACCATTTTAAGTTTTAAATTGAAAATAATTTTCGTAATTTAAAGTTTCAAAAAAAATGAATTATTTTAATATTTCTCTAAAAAAGGAAAGGGTATGATTTTGGGCATTTTTGGTATATTTTTGGGCATTGATGCTATTATTTTGGGCATTGATGTAACATTGGAAATAATAAGGCATTTTTGCAAACAAATTTACAAAGTTGGGCATGAGGTACTAATTTCTCTTAAATTAATCAATTTATATATAGAATTTTCTTTTGTTCCTTATTTGTCGTCCCGGGCAATAAATGCGAAAACCCTAGTTATATTTAGTCAAACGTGTGGATGGAACGGGTTCTTTAAGTTAAGAGAATGGACCACTGATGCATTTTAACAAGAGTGTTATAAGTTTGATCAGGAACAAAACTACAAAAGTAATCTAAATTCTAAATCTCGTGGGAAACTGGGAACCAATGTGCCATGTAAAATTTGACAAATGCGCAAATACAATGGGCATTTTCCACAATGACAACAACACCGTTCGATTTCTATTTCATTTTATTTTCTAACTGACCGTACACGCTTAGAATAAAGTATTCGTCATATCTGCTACCACCAGTAGTACTACGGCATACAACAGTAGTTGCAAACTTCTACAAAAATACCAACGACTAAAAACTTAACTAATTAATCTACCCAAATTTATGACTATATATAGTAAAACTTAAAAGTGTACCTTTTCGAAATATTATATTAATTCTGGTCACACTTTATATTTAAAAAAATAATTTTTATTTATATTAATTTAGTCTTTTCAATTAAATTCATTTCTATTTATTTATATGAAAAAAATTAATTCGAATTTTAATAAAAAAATAAAAAAATAATTTTTTAATTATCCTTTTTATCTATTTACATAAAAGATTTATCTTAAATCAAATTTGATAAAAAAAAGTAAAAATTTTCAATGTCTAGATAACTAGTCAAAGTTCCATGAAAATTCACAGGGTGATTTTACTGAAAAATATGAAATTTTGTGATATTAAAATAAAATATAAAATAATTATATATAGTAATCGTAATTAGAATTACGTAAACTATAAAGATAGTTTTCCCTGATATGGGCCGCTAGGTTTGTTTGTCTTAACGGGCTCTAAAATCGGCCCAAGTGACCTATGGACGACCGACCCATTCATAATTGGCTATAAAAGGCTTGAATGCCCTTCACCTTCCCACTTCATCTTCCTCATTCCAAATTTCTCTCTTCTTTGGGACGCTTCAGCTTCTCGACGGAAGAAAGCTGCCATTAACTCGCCACAAGCAATCTTTTCACCGCCTCTTCGCCTCAATAACTAAGTAACTCTCGCTTTCTCTCTTTCTTCGCTCTGGGCGATTCTTCGCCCATTTCGACTCTCCGTTCTCCCGGCGCCGCCCTTGGTTTGGCGTTTCCGATTGGAGACGATGCTAGGGTGTGGCATCAAGGAAGCGGTGCGTCGTCGAAGTAATATGGACATTCGACGGCCGGGGCCGTTTGGTTCGCTGGGTATCGCCTACTGGGGCGTCGGTGGTGTTCTTCTTGTTTTGAATCTTGAATGTTCTTTAGGAAGTTCAAACGGTTGGGATTTTATGATGGGACGTTTGCCCCTTTTCGATCTTCTTAGCTTTGGGTGCATTCCAGCTTCTTGTATGTCCATCTCTCTCTATTTGAACCATCTCTTTCTTTTAAAAGAACCTTAAGAGCGCGCTCTACCCTCTTTCTATCTTGTTTGACATTTCTTTACTTGTGCCTTATAAACTTTTTCTTTTCCAGGTGTCTGCCTTTCATGCCCTAGATTGTTGTTTTTTTTATGTGTGAGAGTCAATCTTCAAGAACACCGCGAGGTTTCACATTTAAATAGCGGGAAAAGTACTACGAAGAGTCCGTTGATACAATAGTTGTTGGCGAGGAGAGCGACTCTCAAAATCCACATTCTCCCTCTATACACTTTAGCGAACCCTCCCCGACCCCTTTTGATGTTTTTGTTACCTCGCGGATGGAGTGTGATCGTATATCTTCTGGAGTTGAAGCGGCTTCACCCTCGGTGTCTGATGAGGAACTTCTTGAGTCCGAATCGCGCACTTCCAATTCTAGTGAACAACCTAACTTCTTCCCTCGATACATTATGGATCGTGTCTCGAAGGTGTCATTTGTAACCAAAAAACGCATTCCAATGACACCAAACGAGGAGCCTGGGATGTTTCTTCCCTAGGGTGCCAGTTCGACCCTGAATATGGTACAACTTCTTCGGATAGCCATGGATTTTCCTTGGCTCGTAAAGTCGAGTTAGCATTAACTGAGGCTGGGGGCAACTCTATGGGAAGATACGAGGGATGTGTGGTGTTATACTACCACGACCTTCAGGCCGGTTTTCTACTCTCACTTGTCGGGCACATTGTCGACTATTTGTGGACATTAAACATCTCAGCCACCCAATTGTTTCCCAATGCGTGGAGTTATCTCTTCACATACACTATTCGGTGTCTTGAGTTGTCCGAACATTCCATGCGTGACACCATGCTCAAAATATTGATGCCGAAGACTCGGGTTGGCTTCATAAACCTTAGTCTACACAACATGGACCTTATCACCACCCCCTCCAACTTGGGAACTTGGACGGGAAAGTGTTGTTGGTACATGACCTTTTTGGGGTGCCTTTTAACTCTCACACCACGCCGCTTTCTTATAAGAAACCTGCCTAAGCGTCTCCATAGACGATAAGCAAGGATAAAAAGCGCTTCAAGGCAGATAAATGAGGCCGCACAAAGACCTTTTGACCCAGGGTCGCCTTGAACGCGCAAAATTGAGTCTCCACTTCCCTCATGATGATGATAAGTAGGGTACTATCTCTTTTCATATGTTTTTTATTTTTATTATTGACTAACTTGGTGTTTACTATTTTTAAAGATGAATGCTACTACCATGGCTGCGAGGGCAACAAAGAAAAACATTGTGACTGGGGTGTCGGGCTCGCACCCTCCATCCGTTGTTAAAAAAATGCTTCGAATCCACTATTTCATGTAAATGTGACCTAATTTTTGTCCATTTAATATGTTTTGTGATCGGCATTGCCTAGCCTAATCGACAATGGTTACATATCTCAGTCTTTAATGTGTTGATTGTGGAACGTACATATCTCATTCGATTTGGAAGCTATACAAGTACCCATGACATTGTTTCAATTTCTGTAGGTATTATCTCAATTGGAAGCTACATATCTACTACTAATGGAGTTATTTATTGTTGTAACATAAGGGAAAAAGTTTACACTGCTCACACCCCTAAAAACTATGGAAGAAGGTTCTTTTCTTTCCCGTTATTGTATAGTCCAAGTGGTGCAAATGGTTGTAGGTTTTTAAGTGGATTGATTATTTGTTCGATAGTCAAGCAAGAAATGTCATTAAGAGATTGCTTAACCAACAAAGGCAAATGGAGGCAAACAACTCAAACAGGTTGAGGCTTTGGCAACAAAAGAATCCGAGATTCATATGCTCAAGTGGTGGTCCAAACTTAATGTGATGTATGTAATAGGTAGCATGTTTGTTGCAATGGTGGGGGTTATTGTTCGCAAGTGAGGCAATTGTTGTTAGGTAACTTCAGTATTTGTGTAAGATGGGGGTAAGACAATTGTTTTTGTTATTTTGCATGCAACATTTGTATGAAACTGGTAGTATGAATGTGAATTGACTATTGCAATGTGGTAACATACTTTTAAGCAAGTTGTATGCTTCAATCATGGTGCAAAATGAGCAAACATAATTGCAATTGATGAAGTTTGGGTCTATAATTGTCAATTCCCAACCATTACATATCATAAAATTGTTCTGTGACTAGGATAGTAGACATGTACAACAAAATCATTGTAACAGAATGAAATCACATGGCCCATACATCTCATGTTGGAAGCAGAGTTTGAAGAAATCCCCATGGAAGAGGATAGTTGAGACCTTATAACAATTATCTTTTTCCTTGGTGATCGCCTGATAGGATAAAGCTTCTTTGGTACATTTGTATTTGATTTGGATGACTTAGAAGGGCTGATAGTATTATGTGAAGACATGTTGGCGATAGAATTTTCAACCTAAATCATCATAATAGAATGGTATAAAATTCAACCAACAAAAATCTAGAATAACATAAATAAATGACATGAATTTAAAGCCATGCCTACCATCATAGAAACTGGTTGATGAAGTGGGGTGACCGAAGCAACTTGAGCAATTGGGTCAACAGAGGACTGAGTTGGATGGCATCTTCATCATTAGTCATTTCAGATGCAATAAGTTCATCCTACAATAACATGGAAGCATGAATCATTTAAAATCATGCAATTCACTATTAAGCACCAATCTTGTATTAAAATGACATGTTTTACATAATTGAAAAGATCATTGGACATTTGAACATCTCCATCTTGTCCTCCATTATCTCCACCTTCTCCTCCATTGGCCATATCATTATCTCTATTCACACCTTCTTCTTGTACTTTTGGGGTACTTTTGAAAATATAATTGGAAGTAAAATACTAGTATTTAGGGATTTGCAGAACCTTTTTCTTAGTGTATTTCCTCTTCTGCACAACAGGTGGCATTATGGTATATCTAGTTGGTCTCCCTCCTCTTTTTCTAACAACTTTAAGGGTAGGATCATTGACCTTTGGAGGGTTGGTGCATATGTTCTCATAGTGTCGAGGTTGTCCACAATAAGAACACTTATTCTTTTCTCCATTCCTTAGTTTCTTAGTGCTCTCCCCTAGTTCGTTTCTTCTAGATTTCCTTGGCCATCCTAGTTGGACTATTAGTTTTGGTGGGGCTGGTGGTGGCATTCCACTCTTCTTCGACTGATCATCCCTATGCATTGAGTTCATTGACAATTGGAAGGCTCTTAGACAAGTATCCCTTGTGTAAAATTGGTCCACAAATGCTTCAATCCTCAACCTTCTCTTCAAAATGCAATAAATTGTATGTGAGCATGGAATCCGAGTAAAATCCCACATGTTGCACTCGCATGATCTTTGTTGCAAATCCACCACATACCTCTTACTCCCATAGTCAACCTCTTATTTGTTCCCATCTCCAATACACTTACACAATTACACCTACCAATGATTTCCCTCTATTGGAGATGATTGCCTACATTGAATTTTGGTGCAAATGTTCTCATAGTGTCGAGGTGTGTTGACTCATTTCTTGCCTCTTCTTTCTGAACATGGTCATAAGCTTCCTTCTTATCCACTCACACATGGAAAGAATTGCCATTTCTCTAGCATATATGATACAACTATTGAAAGACTCACATGCATTATTCAAGAGGATGATTGACTTTGGATAATGCTTGAAGGCATGCAAAGACCAAGTAGATGGGTTGGCATCCATTAAATAATTGTAAGCAATTTCATCCATCCTCTTTACTTTGTCCATGTCAACATCAAAATCATGCAAAGTTGCAGTTGTGCCAACAACCCATATAGCATCTTTGAATGCCTTTCCTGGCCACTTAACCTTAAAGTTATTGTGTAAATGCCTTAAACACACTCTTGTATTAGCCAGAGGAAAACATCATTTAATGCTTCAAGCAAGCACTACATAAATGTGACATAATAGTGGGAAAATTAGATACAAGTGCAGATGTTGACTATAACAAATTAGAGATAATAACATGAAGAAACTATAAAAGATAAGATGCACTTCACCTTTTGCTTGGTTGACATGAATGTCAATTACTGACTCCGAATATCATGTTTAAGATTCTCCAAAAAACATGTCCAAGCTTCCTTTCTCTCTACTTCCATGACTGCATATGTTGTTGGAAAGACATTGTCATTGCCATCCACTACATCTGCATAAAACACTTGTCCAGTGTAGGCGCCCTTCAAGTGGCCTCCATCCAACCCCCACAATTGGCCGCAACCTACCTAGAAGCCTTGCTTTCAAGCAAATAGGCATACATAAAACCTCTGGAACATTGACTTCTCTGGTTCTTCTTGACAAACCTTCACAAGAGTTGATGATCCAGGATTCCACCTAAGGAGTGTGTTGTTACATAATCCCAAATTCATTGGTATTGCTCTGGAACATAACCTTGGGTCATATATATGGCCCTTAGCCTATCCCTCCATGCTTGATGGTATCTTATATCCAAACTATGATCCCTCTTAATAGCTTGCATAAATTTCTTAACCCTCCAATGTGGATCATCCTTGTAATACTGTAGATACTTTTCATCTAACCATTGAGAAGTAACTTTAGTGTTCTTATCCTTCCACCCACACTGATGTCCAGAGTGTGGAAAGAGCGAGCACTTGAAAAAATAAAGGAAAAAAGAGATAAAAAAGAACACATGAGAAAAGAAAGATAGAGCGAGAAGCGCGGTGTCAAAATGCTAAAAGGAATCCCTTACAACACTTGAGAAAAAAACAACTTTGTGAAAATGGAATTAAGAAGATACAAATTAAAAGCGGAAACATCAAATCAAGGAAAGGCAAACCGATTAATTTTCCTCAAGAACTTCACACAATCCAAGGAAGAAAGGCGGAGAAGAAGAACGCCCCGAGGCCACCCAGAAACGGCATAAGGAGCCGCCACTCAAATGTGAAAAATGGTGGTGCCACCACCAAATGCCTCTCGAGTTCCCTTTTGAAAAACCCAAACCCAACAACGAAGGAAAAACAAACAAAAAGATCAAACTTTAAAGGCCTCGCAACACCAAAAATGAAGGACGCTACCAAGAGGCCTTCATTCCGACAATCATGGTGACATCAAGACGATTCGTCAAATGTCTCCGAAAATTAGGACAGTCTTGTCATAAAAAAAAGAGAAAGTTCAAAGCAAGAAAGAGGAAGGGATATTACCTGTTGTTTGAATGGAAGAGAGTCGAAAGCTCCTAAGGTAATAGGATGAGCGCAAGAACCATCGGAGAGCGAGGAGGCGTGTAGGGCAAATTTGAAACAAAAATGATTGAGAAAGAGACAGATACACTGAGAGAATAATGAGGAAGACACTTGGAAACCCCTTTTATAAGCGTCATTATTGGGTGACTCATGGTAAGCAAGGCCTCATAAGCAAAGAAGGCCCAACAAGCGGCCAACCTAGAACAATGAAGCCTTGAATCGGCCCATCAAATGAGGTATTCTCAAGACGTTGAGTGACTCGGCTAAAATCGTTGTTGCCAAGATAAAAAATAAATAACCCTAAACTACTAACTAGTATAACAAGTAAGCAAGGGGTCGAACCCTAGAGAATCGGATTTCTGACTAATCAGCGAAGAGCAAAAACAGGAGTTTTGGGAGTTCAGGCAAACAAACAAAACAAACAAATATTATTGGGATTAAATCAATTGGAAATAAGTAGAGTTTATTCAATCAATTCCAACTTTTTAATCATTCGATCATTGATTCATCCACTTTTCTATTTATTCCCTAGTTAATTCCAATCCTTATAAAAGATATCCGCTTGTCCACGGTCCAAGCGAAAGGATGATATGAACAAGAACGCTTAATTCAAATCATGCAAGGTATTAAGGATAGAAGGATATTAAATCATGCAATCAAGCTACGAGTCTCATGCATAAAATAACAATCAAATACTCTTTCTCAATTCTAGTCCACGGTCCTAGAAAAGAGTTGTTTCAAGGATAAATAAGATTGCGCAGACAACAATCAAACCTAATCCAAACAGTAGATCTAAGTCAATCAAACAAGTTGATCAGGCTTATCAAATCAAACATAGATCATATAAATAAAACCAAGAGTTTTGATATTAACCAAGGGATAGAAAAGTTACCAGAATCTCACGAATTACATAAAAAGGCTTCCTTGATTAAATAAACTCCAAAGGGAAATTAGTTCTCCATAATACTGAAATAAAAACCTAAAAGTAAAAGTATGCTAGAATTGTGTAACCCTAAAGTGAAACTCGAAACAAAGCTTAAATAGTAGAAATAATTCCGAAACCCTAAGATATAATAATACTAAAAGATAAAATAAACCGAAACAAAGTCGGCGCTGAAAATCCTCGATCCGCGAGCGCGGAAATAATCCGCGGGCGCGGATCTGCTTGTTCCCTCAGCCGCGGAATCCCTTCCATCCGCGAGCGCGGAAATAATCCGCGTCCGCGGATCATGCTTTCCTCGCCCTCGAATCTTCACTTTCTCTCGGTCTTCCTTCACCGCGGCTCGGGTCTTGTCTTTTGTAAATTCTTCACTCGAGCCTTAGGACTTCTGACTTCAGAATCTTCAACTGTAGGCTCTTCTGATATTACAGATAATCATCCTAATCTAGCCTAAAACACTTAGAAAATCCTAATAAAAATACAGAATTACGCTGTACTAAAACCAGCGTATCAAATTCCCCCATACTTAGATCTTGCTCGTCCTCGAGTAAGCTCAAAATAAATCTAACAATAAATCCAAACAAAGATCCACAGGAAGTAAAGGGAAATATGAATATCTAACTCTCAACTCACAACCGAGACCCATGTAGAGAAATAATGAGCAAAAGACATGAAAGCTCAAATCACACACTTCACAAATACAAGATATAACACTCAAGCTCCAAAAAGTGTAGAGCAACCTAGGATCTACCCAACATCTAAAGTGTAATCCCCAAGCCCCAAAGTAGAAAATGATCCTAAACACTCTGATTTTACCACTCATTCTACTTAGGCGCCCTTTCGGGTTTTCACCTAATCACTCTTTTTATTTTTCTTAGGTGTGCTCACAAATACTCACATCTCTCATTAACCTCTTATTACCCCAGCCTAATGTTGGTCCGGGTTACCTGCTTATTACCTGAGCCGCCCTTTCAGGTTTTCAGCTCATCCCAGGATTTTTATGCCTTTTTTCTCATTTTTTATGGCTTTTTTTTTTCTTCTTCTTTTTTTTAATTAACTGAATCAAATGACAGAAATAGAATGCAACTGTACATATGATACAAATATAGCAGTGAATCCCTTCCCCCATACTTAAACCCTTCATTGTCTCCAATGAAGCTAAGAAATAAAGAACAAAGTACAAAAGAAGGAATCAGAAGACTCACTGGTGATCTGGTGGAGGGAATGATGGATAACTTGGCCACTGTGTCCGCCAGAAAACAGCTGCCTGCCGCTGATGCTCATAAAATGCCTCTAATGAACGATCCATCGCATCCTGGCGTACAAACATAGCATCCTGACGTAGAGACAAGTGTTGCATCCCACTCAACATACGATCCTCAAAACTCATACCATCAGTCCAAGGCAAACTAGAGGAAGCAGAAGTAGAAGCAGAAGTGGATGCACGAGTAACTGGGGGAGGTGCACCCCACCCAGCTGCAGTCTGTGGAGCAGGATCCCATCCAGATGGCTCAAAATAAAATCTAGCATGAAATGTCTCAGCCTGCTCATCCCATCCTCTACCATCATCCTCATAATCATCTCCAACATCCTCTACAAGAGCGTCTACATCTGGCTGTAAATGAAATGAATATACAGTATCTCCATACTGTAAATATGTAGGTAAACGCAGAAAATCCTCAGCAGGGAACCCATGCAACCATATCCAACCTCCCTCAAATGAACCTCTCAAGCAACTAGCCCTAACTAAAGCCTGATGTGTATATCTGTACCCATCAGTCAAATGTCCTTCAAACTGGGCCTCAATCTGCTCTCTAGAAACAAATCTGGTGGCTAAAATTGTAACCATACCACCTAATCCTATCAACCCCCTCTTAGTCGGATACTTCCTAGCAGATTCAACAAATAACCCAAACCAATCAGGGCACTCAGATGGAAGAGGGAACAAGCATCTAATAATCTTCATATCGCGTGCAAGAACCTTGTTCGGCTCTCCCTGCCCCAGAAATGACATGGCTAGGACCTTGTGACATAAACATACACAAGGGTGGGGATCTTACTATTAATCTCCCCAGAACGATTGTTAAAAGGGGAGCCAATAAGAGTCTCCTAGAAATCAAAGAGTGTATCACAAGACAGTATACACGTCCACCCATCAGTAGGTGGTGAAGTAATCCGAAAACTAAGACAGGCCTCCTCACGGGTCAAACTACATAGTCTATCACAAGCATGGAAACTCAGGACCCCATCAGAAAAACGGAAAGTGGACAGAAACTCCATAGTAAGGCCTCTATAGATAGGCATAGATAGAGCACAGAAACTACCTAAACCCCCA
The DNA here is from genome assembly GCA_964016875.1 of Fallopia convolvulus. Taxonomy (NCBI): domain Eukaryota; kingdom Viridiplantae; phylum Streptophyta; class Magnoliopsida; order Caryophyllales; family Polygonaceae; genus Fallopia; species Fallopia convolvulus. The sequence continues at coordinate 32,755,796 of OZ024718.1, read as the reverse complement.
GTCTCAAGCAAATGCTCTGTACAGTCCCTAAATCCCAAGTCTATCAATGTAGGGACATCAAAGAATTTAGTACTGACAAATTGCTTAGCCTCATACTTATCCCAAAGCTCCCTATGTCCCTCACTCAGATGCTGTAAACCGTAATACGCCATAACTGAATAAACAAAACAGATCTGAGCAAGAAAATTACCCTACTACTAAAATCCGCGGCCTCGGACAGACAAGAAGGCGCGGACTGGAAGAAAGCAATCCGCGGGCGCGGAATGGATCTACGAGCGCGGACAGGTTCGGTGGATCCGCTGGCGCGGAAATTTTCCTCGGTCGCGGATTTTTGGATTTTCCAGATCTAAAGCTCTTCGTCAATGGCGAACTCCGACACTCTCAAATCTCTTCAATTTCGGCTCAAACAACAACAGATCCAACCTCCAGACAGCAAAAATCAAACGCCAAGACAGGATTTGAAGACTAACCGTATAGATCTAGCCCGAATTTTGCTCCAAAAAGCCACTCCACTCAAACTCGAACTCCAATCGGACTGTTGGACAGGGACGGGCTTGAGGACGAGCTTCCGCGGGAGAGGATTGGTTCCGCGGGCGCGGAATGTGTAACACCCCCAAATTATCTCGGGAATGTCACACGCCAGTGACCTCGTATTTTAAATGTCCGAAGTCACCCAAGGCTTTGCATCAGTTTAAATTTTGTAAAGACATGTATTAAATTATATAAATGAACAATAGCGGAAGACTTTTGAAGGCAAACTCAATTTGTATCCAAACTTTCTTTTACAAATAAAATTTCCTTAACAATATGAAGAATTAGCGGAAATTAACTAGAATTTATTGTATGATAGTCAAACTTCTTTAATGAAAATGAAGCAAACTACTTATAAAACCTTCTTGTATAGTATCATGGGCTCCATTCATCATCACCTGGAGTGCTCTCGAATTGACGCTAGTTGCTTGCTAATACCTGGTACCACAAGTGGTCAGCCCTCAACGGGGTCAGCTAGGTCGACTCCAATATTTATTAGGTCAAAGTAAATAATGGAAACAAGATTATTAACATTGTGAATGCACATTTTAAATGTCTAATGCATTTTACCTTACGTCGAAACTTTCCTAGCAAACATCATACAACTCCATGAATTTCTAAACCAAGACTAGAAAGAACATAACAACAAGCACAGAGATTTAATCCAAGATATTAATAACAATAGTAACACTAGGCTAGGTTCTTTATGGTGCTTACTCGCACTTATCTTTTTAATGACCACACATATAAAAATAGGGTTGTGATTTTTAAACCATCGAGGCTCTTACGTCCTGATGAGTGGGCTCATACGTCCCAAAAGATCGATTCCGGAATTTCAAAGAGCACTAGCTAGGTGCTACACCCCTCATATTCGGATGAGACGGGCAGGGTCATGACCAGCATTAGGGTTTAGGACCATCCTAATGCGAATGTTATACAGAGGCGTCCAGAGCAACTATGGCTCACTTCCCAGGGTACTAAGTTAATCCAAAACAAGTCTCAACCGAGACGATAAACACACAAAACCACAATCATCGAGGCCTAATCAAAACTAGCGCCACCTAGCAATAATAACATCTAAACCAGAATAACAAGGTCATCAATTTGACCACATCAAGAACCTATATTATGTCTTCAGTTATTGATTTCGGTCTTGACTCACTGTATCATACTTGAAGCTCCAGGAAAGGGGAGGATAGTCACACAATGGACAACACCAAGCCCTCCTTGCCATTTTTACAGGCGCATTTGACAAGCTCGAGTACGAATTCAGATGAGAGCAAGACTTACTTAATCGTAGTTCAACTAATAACACCATCCTAACTATTATTATTATCACTACTATTCTTAATTCTAGTCTTATTAAAGAATATAAGTAAATGCTTATGCAAATTCATTTATGATTATATTTCTAAAACACTTAGTATATTTATGCCTGAATTATATTAAGCATAATCAAATCAATCAAGAAAACAAATATGGTTATTAGACTCTTCACACAAATCAAACAAGTGACTTAGCCGAGCAAGTATGGGAACTTGCCTTATTGACGACCTCAGAAACTCGGAAAGGTTATAGTCGAGATTCGTTTAACCTTGGATTGCAAACCTATAATAGGATATGACACAACATGAGTAAAAGTTTTAAAACCAAAATCCATTAGATTTCCGTTATCTTATAATCATGGATTAAGAATTCCTAAAACAAAGCGCTCAAAAGCTTCATAACTTTATTTTATTAAAATCATATTTTTGTGAGAACGGAAGAATAATTGATATTCTGATTTTTCTTAAAAATTATAATAATCTCTTATTATCCTAAATATTCTTATTTAAAAAAAAACGTTGTATGAAAATAGGTCAAACCCATTATAAAAACCATACCTTAGTTTATAAAATATTTATAATTTTTATAAATATGTAAGAATAACTTAAAACTTCATATCCATATCAATATCAAATTAAGAACAATTTATTTAAGCTTAAACCGAATTTAAAACAATAAAATGAAATTAAAAAGGAACAAAAATAGGGATGTACATAAAATCAAAAAACAGGGCAAAAAAGTTGACGAACAGTCGAGTTTGGAGGCTCGGTGGGGGCAGCTCAGGCAACGGATCGGGACGGGACCGGCGACAGTTGGAAGTATGAAACCTCCTCTCTCTACTGTTGGCAGTGGCGGAGGCGGAGGCGGTCCGACGACGGCGAACGGAGGCCGACACCAGCGCCTCGCGAGCAACGTGTGCTCTGTTTTTCCTGGGCAGACTCGTGACTTATTGGGATTTCCCGAGTCCTTAGCTTCTACACGGTTCAGAGTGGTTGCAATCTGGCTTAACTGAATTTCCAAACTCTTCATCGCAGCCTTAGTCTCTTGATTTTCCTTCATAAGCTGATTGATGATGGCTGGATTTTCCTGAGGAGCCTGGGGCCTTGGCACATAATTAGGCCTGGGAACATAGTTGGGCTGACCTCCCTGTGGTGGAAAAGGTTGTTGAGGTTGTTGATTCCACCTAAAGGTAGGTTGGTTTGCCCACCCCGGATTAAAGGTATTTGAATATGGGTCATTCCGGGGCCTCTGTTCAAAGTTCCCTATAGCATTCACATCAGCTGCTGGCTCTTGCATGATAGGGCATGCATCAGAAGGATGGCTAGATTCACCACAGATTCCACAAGCCCTTGAACTTGAAGCTCCATTGCCCGCCAACAGTTGCTTCATCATAGCTTTCAACTCCCTTACTTCAGCATTCAGGGAGTCATTAATAGAATTGACAGACCTACTGTTGGATCTCTTTCTCTGATTTCTGCATTGCTCTGCTAGAGTCTCCAACTTCTCAAACGCCTGCATAGGAGTGAGATTCTCATAAGAACCTCCACAAGACGCATTCATCAGGCGCCTATCAGCATCACAGAGACCTTCAATAATATAGCAAATCAGGTCTTTATCAGAATAGCCATGGTAGGGACAACTGGCTATGAGTCTCCTGTAACGCTCATAGTACTCATACAAGTTCTCATCATCTCCCTGCTCTAGACTACTCAGCTGCTTCTTGATAGACGTTTGTTTGGCAGCAGGGAAATATTTCTCCAGAAAAGCACCTTTCATTTGAGCCCAAGTAGTGATCGTCTCAGGTTTTATGTAAAGATACCATTCCTTAGCTGCATCAGCCAAAGAAAATTGAAAAGCCCTCAACATAAGCTGATCCTCAGTCACATCAGCTGGCTTCATTCCCAAGCAGACAGAATGGAACTCTGCAAGGTGTTTATTTGGATCTTCCCCACTCAGCCCATGGAACTTAGGCAAATAATGGAGAAGACCAGATTTAAGCTCAAACTTCACTCCTTCTCCCAGGGCGGGAAACTGAAGACCAAGCTATTGCTGCTCTAAATTAGGCGCAGTCAGTTGCCTAATAGTGCGATCTGCCATGGTTACTAGCTGTTCTTCAACCTCTGAATCAGACAAAGAAGAAGAAGAAGAAACTGGATCAAACTGTATGCCTAGCACTTGAGCCTGAACTTGACGTCTCAACTGTCTCAAAGTCCTGTTAATTTCTGGATCAAACAGAACAACAGGAGAATTATCAGTAGAATGGGTAAGAACCATAAGATAGGTTCTTACCAATTCGGGGGATCTGGACGAACCGATCCGCGGGCGCGGAAAAATTCCGAGGGCGCGGTTTCGTCAGAAACGCCGATTAAACAGAAAATTAAAAACCGATTCCCCGGCAACGGCGCCAAAATTTGACTCGGCTAAAATCGTTGTTGCCAAGATCAAAAATAAATATCCCTAAACTACTAACTAGTATAGCAAGTAAGCAAGGGGTCGAACCCAAGAGAATCGGATTTCTGACTAATCAGCGAAGAGCAAAAACAGGAGTTTTGGGAGTTCAGGCAAACAAACAAAACAAACAAATATTATTGGGATTAAATCAATTCGAAGTAAGTAGAGTTTATTCAATCAATTCCACCTTTTTAATCATTCGATCATTGATTCATCCACTTTTCTATTTATTCCCTAGTTAATTCCAATCCTTATAAAAGATATCCGCTTGTCCACGGTCCAAGCGAAAGGATGATATGAACAAGAACGCTTAATTCAAATCATGCAAGGTATTAAGGATAGAAGGATATTAAATCATGCAATCAAGCTACGAGTCTCATGCATAAAATAACAATCAAATACTCTTTCTCAATTCTAGTCCACGGTCCTAGAAAAGAGTTGTTTCAAGGATAAATAAGATTGCACAGACAACAATCAAACCTAATCCAAATAGTAGATCTAAGTCAATCAAACAAGTTGATCAGGCTTATCAAATCAAACATAGATCATATAAATAAAACCAAGAGTTTTGATATTAACCAAGGGATAGAAAAGTTATCAGAATCTCACGAATTACATAAAAAGGCTTCCTTGATTAAACAAACTCCAAAGGGAAATTAGTTTTCCATAATACTGAAATAAAAACCTAAAAGTAAAAGTATGCTAGAATTGTGTAACCCTAAAGTGAAACTCGAAACAAAGCTTAAATAGTAGAAATAAGTCTGAAACCCTAAGATATAATAATACTAAAAGATAAAATAAACCGAAACAAAGTCGGCGCTGAAAATCCTCGATCCGCGAGCGCGGAAATAATCCGCGGGCGCGGATCTGCTCGTTCCCTCGGCCGCGGAATCCCTTCCATCCACGAGCGCGGAAATAATCCGCGTCCGCGGATCATGTTTTCCTCGCCCTCGGATCTTCACTTTCTCTCGGTCTTCCTTCACCGCGGCTCGGGTCTTGTCTTTTGTAAATTCTACACTCGATCCTTAGGACTTCTGACTTCAAAATCTTCAACTGTAGGCTCTTCTGATATTACAGATAATCATCCTAATCTAGCCTAAAACACTCAGAAAATCCTAATAAAAATACAGAATTACGCTGTACTAAAACCAGCGTATCACTGAGTTTGGAGAAATCCAAACAAAATAAACTCACACCTTGGAAAAAAGGAGACATCGTATATTTTCCTCGAGGTTCCCGCACACGGAAACATTAAGTCATGGGGTTGTGATGGAGCATGAATAATTCAAGAGCTAAACGACAAGAAGAGTGATCGAAGTAAGGGGAAAGAATGAGGAGACATGAAATATGCAAATTTGGAGTTTAGAGTCATGGCATGATGATACTAATAAAATCACACACCCCACAAAAACATAAAAATATCGGTGTCTCCCCTCCCACAAACACACCCAAATGGGCAAAATGGTTTAATGGGCGTAAGAACAGTGCACATAATCAACTAAGAGCCTAAAGATCCCTGAGTGAGTAACTTATGTAACACCCCAATAATTTATAAGGAATTGAGGTGCTCCCCATGTCAACAAAAACTCTTCCTTTTCTGAGTTCGTGTGAGGACAAAGAAATCAAAAGTTAAGCGTGCAAGGGCGAGAGTACTACCAAGTTGGGTGACCTCCTGAGAAGTTCTCGGGTTGGTATGGAATAGTGCTTCTAAGGCCTCGGGCCTTACAGCTTAAGATCCCTGAGTGAGCAGTTCCCACCAGCGTACGAACAACATGCTCATCCTACATAACGTCCGGTTCCCCTTCATGTTCAAAGTGTTGGACAAACGTCGGATGAAGTCCATCTACAAAGACCAGCCAATGGTGAAAATTGATGACGCCGCATACTCAACTCACCAACCTATAGTACAAATCACATCAACCCCACACACCACCAATCAATGAAAGCCACCTCGAAGATCAATAAAAACTCTCACATCAAAAGATCTCAAAACTCCAACTGAAACCACATCTTTCACCAACGAAAAGGTAACACGTCTCACACCTCACAACCCACCAATCAACATTGGACACCTCGAAGATCAATAAGTCTTTCCCACATCGAGAAGTTCCAACTCCCGACCCTTCCCAACGTCTATAAATAGTTGAAGAAGGCGAATGTTGCAAAAGGGTCGAAAAACATCTCTAGCTTAAGATAACTTCTTAATAGATATTAGACGTGTTGAAATATTACAAAGAACCTCGTTAATTACGAGATAGAATCCCAAAAAGGTTCTAAGTCACTACTCGTATGGGAAAATACTTGGAATAATCCGTGAGAGCTAAGTAGATCTAGATAAAGTGAAAGAGTGCACTTATTATAAAAGAACATGGACAATCTTTGTAAAGTTCTATAATCTCTTTTAAAAGACATGTGCATCGTTATCACGTGCAGAATAAAGAGTGAAATCTTCTACATGCCTACTTGTTATTAATTCAAAACCTCGTTTATTTCGGGTTTCAATAATAGAAATACAAAAATAATTAATCCAAATTAGGATTGTGTGCTTGGTTATTTGTAGTAAATTTAAACTCTTTAGGTTGTGATTAGGAAGGTGACGATAATTTGTAGCTCCCTATTTTGGGCGGGCAACACAAATGGGAAAAGAAGGCTTGTAGCTTAGAACAAGTTGGCAAGGCCACTTAGCAAAGATGGATGATCTTGTCTTCAAAGAATTGTTGGCATGGAACAAAACGATTCTCTTCAAGCTTAGCTAGGACGTCTCACATCGGCAAACACATCCTATGGACAACATGGGTGGCTAAGAACCAAACGAGGCGCATGAGGCTTTGGGGCATGAGAGAACTCACCTCTAACTCTTGGATTTGGAGATCAATCCTAAGAGAGAGGGAACCACTCCTTCAAATGATGGCATAACGATAAGAAAACCCGATGCCATGTTCAAGCATGGGCGTGTCCGATGTCGGTGCACCGGGCATTGAGGCATTCTCAAGGACGAATAGGAAGCAAGACAATAAGCTTCTCTATGATTGATTTGGGACAAGAGAGATTGCCTTCCATGGTGTGAGAGCCATGATCCACTGCCTCCCCACGGCCAATAAGTTACATCGTTGGGGCCTTGTAGCAAGTGATACTTGTCTTCTCATGAACAAACGTCTGTTGAACAATCTTCTCATGTGAAACCCACTGAACAAATTGACCATATGCCTACTATGGTTGAGGAAAGCTTAAATAGTGTGCCTGAAAAGAACCAAGGCAAAGACAATGATAGTTCTTTGTGAACTAAAAAACAAAATTGATGCTTAATTACGTTGATGTTTATGATGATGATTTGAGCTCTACCTCTTTAACAACAATGACCAAATCACCTTGGCAAGGGTGTTTTGTTGAGCAATACAGAACTAAGGTTTCAAGCGTCCTAGGTGGTATTACGATAACTTGTATGAAGTCTAAGTATGCTGCTCAGTATAATGATAATTAATTTACCAAGTTTTTAATTTACCACATAATTATGTGTTGTATGATTTATTGTGAAGGATGAATATGTTTTGTTCTCTTATCTTTGAGCCGGAGAATGACTTCGGGCCATGGGTGATTACTGAACATGATACTTCCAACTTTAAGCATTATAGGGTATTTAAATTCAAGTGCTTTTCAGTTTAAAGTTTTGAGAGCTGTCACAATGGGAGAGACTGGTGGCAGTCTTTTCTAGTTGTCTGTAACAATAGGATTAGAGTCTGTGATTGTTTATTCTATCTAAGTGGTAGATTCATGAAAGTACAACTCAATGCTGTTATGTGCTGCAACTAGAGATTATATTTCTGTGGTATCTATCAAAATACAAATTGTTGTTATATATGTCTATGTGTGGATCATGGCCGAGTGAATGGTAATCATGACCAATTATGCCATGTTGGTAGTTCTTGATGTCTATCTATACTTGCATGCATTTCAGCTTTATGTGAATCTGGGCCACTAGGTAAGTGTATGACTGCATGACCACTAATATGATGTCTAGTAATGTGTTATATGTGAGGGGTTATGAACAATGCCTCTGGAGGCTCAATAGTTTTGATAAGTGTCACACTTTGTAGATTGGTTCCAATCTGAAATCCTTTAAATCATGGATTAACATGTACATTGGAAAACTAGCTAATTTATTTGATAAACTCACATATCAACTAAATTGGATAAAGTACTATGACTAGTTATATTGGATGTGGTGCAGGACTACCTTAGGCAACGTGACAAGTTGGGAATTTTATTCATATGTTCACATATTTTAAGAGAAGGATTACAAATTTTGTAATAACTTTGTTACCATAGTAGAACAATAGTGGGATGTAGATAGAGAATGCACAAAGCAGATTGAGTGTAAACAAATATATGTGTAATTTCAAAACCAAACAAAACCCTAACATGTAATTCAGACTAGGGGTGTCCAAATCCGATTAACCGAGATTTCGGTTAACCATGATTTCGGTTAGTTAAAATCATGAACCGAAACCGAACCATGAATCTCGGTCAACCGTAGTTCGGTTAACTAATTTTTCGGTTCGGTTTTCAAGGTTAATCGATAACCATTTATGCAAATTTACCTTAAATAATTAAGACTAAAATAATAAAATTTGAATAAAAAAAGTGATCAAGCAAGACTTTTATTTTAAATATGTACTTGTAGAGATTGAATCAAATGAAAATGGGGCTTATCATGAAAACTAAGAACGAATCTGGACCATCCGATTGAAACAGTAGAAATGAATCTAGGCCATCCGATTAAAAAATAATTTTTTTTTAAAATTTTCTTACTGTATTTTTTTAGTCTTTTTATGTATGTAGAATGATATAAATCGAGTATAAACATAAGACCATAAAACGTGAACATGCAATACTAATATGCGAACGTACCTATAATATATGTGAACGTATACTAAATTTTCTGAAGTTAAAATGCGATTATATGTGAACAACCCTTGTAATAATGTGAACATGTGTATAAAATATGTGGATATAATGGAAAATGTCAAACGTTCTGTTTTTGGCAAAAATAAGCGGAAAAAGAAAATTTACTTTTTTTTTTTAACTTTTTGTCAATTTTTTAAGCTATTTAACGCATGTATTATAATTTAATCGAACATGCACATATGACCATAAAACATGAACAAACAATACTAATATGTGAACACACTTGTAATATATGTGAACATATTATAAAATCTCTGAACTAAAAAATGTTATAATATGTGAACATGCCTTATAATAGTGTGAACATATGCATAAAATATGTGAACATAACATAAAAAATCAAATTTCGTTTTTTTGGTAAAAACAACTGAAACTAAGAAATTTTTTAAAATTTTTTTATTTTTTTCAAAATTACCATTTTGCCCCTATCTCTTTTAATCTTAGCCATCCATTTCTCAAATCCAAGAGTCCTCATTTGTTTCTAGTTTTCATGATAAGAATCATTTCCATGTGAATCAACCTTTGTACTTATATCATAATTTTTTGGTTGTTGTAAACAAATATCGAGAGTATATACTATATTGTGTGGAATCAAACATTGTGTGTATTAATTTTTATCCCATCAAATTTAATAAGTGTCTCTTATATCAATGAGAAGTGCAAAAATAGTGTGTAAATTGTTAAAATTCAAGAACGAAAGACTCAAACTACATTAACACCTTGAAGATCATAGAGTTTAACTACTAAATAAATCAAAGATAACTAATATTTGAAAAAGTATTAATATATTTTCGGTTTTTCGGTTAACTGTTATATATAAAGTCGTGAACCGAAACCGAACCGATAAACCTAAAATATATTTTCGGTTCAGTTACCCAAATCGAAATTTTAAAAGAAGTCGGTTTGGCTAACCTAAAAAATAATCGGCTTTTCGGTTTGGTTTTTGGGTTTCGGTTTTGTATGGACACCCCTGATTCAGACATTAAAGATCGCTATTAGGTGGAACATGCTAGTAGTGATTAGTACAGACGAGATTCATATCGAATTAATAATGGGAAATTTCCTCTGGTGCCCCTGGAGTTCATTATCCTTGAAGTTCCTTTTGGTGTCCTAGAAAAAAAATTCCTTTTGGTATCCTTGAAGTTCATTATAAGTCCTTTCCATAGCCTATTTCATCCAAAAACAAACTTCTATCCATTTTTATTAATTTTTCCATTAAAGGAAAAAAATGTTAATTTCTATTAATTCAGTATCATCGTCTCAAAATAACTGTTAAACTCCAAACTGTATCAACAACTCAAAATTAATCAAATTTTACAAATCAAATGAGCATTGTTGTATGTTGGATCGATCTTGTTTGATTTAACAAAGTAGGCAATTTTGCATAAGTGCGAGCGAAAACCAGAGGAGAACAAAGTAGCGCATGAACATGGTAGAAGATACGAAGGAAGCTTCAAGTCCTTCTTCCGATGGCTTCTGCTTCTGCTTCAAGGTATTTAAGGGCTTGGAGGATGTTGTTCCATGGATCGAAGATGCCCTTCACATATCTCAGCTTGCTCAAATCACCATCCAATATGATGTTTACGAGGAGAAATTCTTTAGGAAAGTTAAAAATTTATATCGAGTTTATTTGATTACAATGGTTGACCTAAAAAATCGTGTTAAATCTAGCAACTAAGTAAACATCAAATTGGAAAATACAAGAGTAAAATATTAAGGGAGAGATTTGTAAAAATACCCCACGACGACGAAGATCAAGAGATAGAGACAGTAGGTGACTGGCTGAGAGAACATGGATGAATGACTGAAGTCGGATGGTATAAGACGGAGACGCTAAATGATTGAATTCAACCCCAAAATTAATATTTTCTTTTTTCCTTTAACGGAAAAATTAATAAAATGGATGGAAGTATGTTTTCTGAGGAGATGGGCTATGGAAAGGACTTATAATAAAGGTAAGGGGTACCAAAATGAATAATATTTTTAGGAAACCAAAAGGAAAATAAAGAAACTCAGGGGGCAGCAAAAAGAATTTCCCATTAATAATCAAGGTGCGGGCATTTGAGGAATGGAGGTCCTATATGAGTAGAGATCTCATAGAAAATTTGGGATTAAGTTATCCCCGTCAAAAATCGTATATATTGTTATAAATGAAGGTAGGACTATGAAATTACAGTGATATTGGAGATAAGTCCTTTTAGCAGGAAGTTGACTCCTTTTGTAAACTTGAACTAGTGCAAGTTATAGTGATTGTGCAAACCAAAACCGAAAAAAATCCAAATGATCAAGTTTGGATAAGAGTGGGATTCGATAATTTTCAATGGTCACTGGGAAATGGAAGAGCTCATGGCATATGTGCTATGCGGAAAGCGCACCGGATAATTAACGAACAAATGGAAGTCATGATCTAAGAACCACGATTCTTTATTCTCAAGTATACGAACCTTGTAACAAAAACTATTTTAGTGTTATGTCTAGTGTATGCGCCACCACATGAAAGCAAAAAAAGAAATATTTTGGGCATGTTTGACACAAATAATCCAAAAAATACAAATTTCAATAATTGTAATGGGAGATCTTAATTAAATTCAAAACTGAAGTCAGAAAAAGGGTGGCGTGTATCCAAAACTTGCTCGTTTTGAGCGATTAACAAAGTTTAAAAATAATTGCGAACCGTTGGAAATGCCAACACAAGGTAACCAATTTACATGGAGAAAGAATAAAATAGAAATAGATAATATATATGAAAAGCTTGATCGGGTCCTAGTTAGCGATTAGATCCTATAATGGTTTTCTAAGATAACTACAACTAACCATGCATTCTCATCATCAGATCATTGCAAAATTGCAATAGAGGTTGGTGATGGCCAAATGAATAAAGCCCAACCATTTAAATTTGAAAAAATGTGGATGCAAAGGAAAGATTTCGAAAATGTCATCAAAGAAGCATGGAGAGTAGAATATTCGGGATCAAACATTTTCCAACTAGTAAAGAAAACACAACTATTCAGCATCATGCTAAACAATAGAATAAGCGAACATCAGGAAACACCTTGGAGCAATTGCAAATTATTGAAAAAGACCTACTAGGCATCCAACAAAAAATACAGATCTCCTCAAAACAAGGAACAATTCAAAAGTAAATCCGACTTATACAAAAAAAAAGATTGCATCCTAAATTACTCTAAGACGTATTGGAGACAAAGGGAAAAGACTAAGCACATTAAGCTAGCAGACTCGAATACGGGATATTTTCATAAAGTAGCAAACAGAAGGAGAAAAGGAAGATTATTAGAGAAATTTGCACTAATGAGGGGACACATATTATAGGTGAAGTGAGCATAAGGGAAGAAATCCGAAATGATTTTAGAAAAAGATACACAAAGGAGTAGATCAATCGTCCGATTATTCAGGAATATTTTACTCTAATTAATAATAAAATTATTCTAAAAGATAATAATGAGATCACCAAAGCAGTTACAAATGAGGAGATATAAACAACAATATTGCAGATCAGATAAATTGCTTAGTCTTGATGGTATGTCAGCCATATTTTATTAAAAAAAATTGGGATATTGTAGGGCCTTGGTGATCAAAGTAGTAAAAAGTTTCTTTCATTCTTGTAAGTTACTCAAACAGGTGAACCATACTTTTATCACAATGATACCAAAAAAAGATAATCCAAGCTCTACAAACCACTGTAGACCCATTAGCATATTTCAACAATCTACAAGTTCATTTTAAAAATTATTACAGAATGGATGAAGTAGGTTTTGGAAAAGCTTATCCACCCTCTTCAAGGAGCTTTCGTAGCCAACCGAGCTATTCAAGACAATGTGCTCATAGCACTTGAAAATTTTAATTCGTTCCGAGGAAAAATACACAAAGACGGATGGGTAGCAATTAAACTAGACATGGAAAAGGCCTATGACCGATTGAATTGGGAATAATTATTCACAATAATGGAAAATTTTGGTTTCTGCACAAGATTTAGAGGTTGGGTTGAGAAGTGTGTTAGGGTTGTATTGTACTCGGTCCTTGTAAATAATGGGCCCACTAATCCATTCATTCTTAAAAGAGCACTACACCAAGGTGACCCATTATCACCCTACCTTTCATTCTTGGAAATGAAATCCTAGCCACAAAGCTCCAACAAGTGAGTAATACAGTTTAAAATTCGATTGGATTTGCTTTAGTTCGATCAAGAACAAAAATTCCATTCCTAGCATTCGTAGATGATATCTTAATCTTCACAAAAGCCAACCAAAGTGCATGTTCTTTTAGTAAAGAAGGTTGTAGAGGAATACTGTGAAATGTCTGGTCCAAAGGTTAATTTCATAAGTCAACCTTTCAAACATCTAAACTACTACAATAGAGTGAATGAGGATACTTTTAAAGATATAGTCGATATAGTCCAATCACAACTAACTAAGTGGAAACCAAATTCCCTCTCACATGAAGGACGAATAGTGCTTATTCGGTCAAATCTAGCAACTAAACCAAATTTTATTATGCAAAGTTTTATGCTACCCTCAAGTATTCATAACAAATTGGACAAGATAAGCTGTGGTTTTTTCTAGAATAAAGATCAACAATATAAACCCCTTTCTGGATGGGATAAAGTTTGTCGCCCAAAATCAGTTGGAGGTGTAGAGATTAAGAAAGCTGAACATGTGAATAAAGCACTCCAAACGAAACTTATGCGAAAGTTACTCACTGAACCAAATAATATTTGGGTCCAGATTGTTTTGGAGAAATACTTGAAAAGAGAAAGCCTATTTACATATAAGAAACAAGCGAATACATATTGACAATGGACAAACCAAATGAACTTATGCTCAAAATTCATGGAAGGGATAATTCAACAGGTGGATGATGACCAAACGATTCATTTTTGGACTAAAAAATGGGTAATGCAAGGGCCATTAAGAGGGTTTGTTATTGACTAGGAACGATTACTATAGAATCCATTGTAAGTGAATTTATAAACTCGGACAAATCATGGAAACTATATAAGCTCAAAGGACTGTTACTGCCAGATATTGTTGGAAAAATAACAGCAATCCAAATACTTGAAAACCATGTAAGGGACCAATTATACTGGGCGCCTAGTAAAATGGTTGGTTTTCAACTGCCTCTACAATCGAATTCATCACATAATCAAAAACCCATAATCCGAGCCCAAACAACTAGATTTGGAAACTAGACACTTCCCCCCAAAGTTATTAACTTCTTGTGGAGATTTGATATGAATGGTCTTTCGACTAAGGCTAGATTATGAGAAAAGAGGGTGTCGACACCAGTGGGTTTTATAATATGCAATTGTACACTTGAGGACTCTGGATACTTATTTGTCGAATGTCTCCATACATTAAGTATCGCATGAAAATAAATACAAAAAATTGCATGATTTTATAAAATTACGACACAACAAATAAATCATCTAGAACAATTCTGAGCGAGCTAAAGCAACAACTATGAACTAGAGACTTCACAAAACTTGCAACTATTTGGTGGAGCATTTGGCACCAGAGGAATAAACTAGTTTTTCAACAACCTCCTAATGACTCCATTCCTGAGCTGGAAAAGTACATTAGGTAGTAGATGATAGCATGGGAAACATCAAAAAATTTGAATGAAGATGAAGAACAAATGGGAAATAGGAAGTATACAAAAACCCGGGTAGGACGTCGTCATCCTAGTTGGATTAAACCTCAAAAGCAGTCCTACAAACTAAAATTTGATGGATGCAAATTTACGATAGTGTTTCACTCAACAAGCTATATAATTAGAGACCACGAAGGCCAAGTGGTTAGTATGTCCGCAAGTACTCATAGGTACAGTTCAGTCCTTCAAGCTGAGGCACTGCCTCTTAAAGATGGAATCAGACAAGCAAATCGGTTGGGATTACGTAAGCTTGAAATAGAGGGACACAACCTTATAGTCATTACACTACCAAGGGTTGTATAAGATTCCCTTGGAAGATTGAAATGTTGATGTCGGATTTATTAGTCTCGCTACAATGGTTCGAATTTGTGTGGGTTCTTCATGTGAGTAGGGTTTGTAATATTATGGCAAATAAAATTATAAAATTGGGCCATAGTTACCCTATGAACACCATTCAAAACCATCCAGAACTCCATGTTCTCATCCGCAAGGATGCTCTAAGACACCCCTCGTAACACTGGAACCATCTAATTCTTACCTTATCAAAAAAAGAGGGGAAACTTAATGATTTCAGTTATGAGTAAATTATCGAACTACCAAGATCAATGACAATACTTGGGACTACTAAAATTCAAATGAATATTAAAGATTTGATCAATTGGGGGGAGGGGGAGAGAGAGAGAGAGAGAGAGAGAGAGAGAGCATACAAAATTGTGTTATTTCTACCCTTCTACCTTCGAATGTTGCCCTTTCAACATATCTTTCCATAGCCATTTCCTAAATATAATGGGTTTGATATTTTTGCCTTCATCGTGATCATAATTTTGTTGGCCACTAGGGCTATCAAAACTTGACCCGACCCGAGAAATCCGCCCGACTCCGAACCCGACCCGACCCGAGAAAAAAATAATTTATACCCGAGATATGTTTGACCCGAACTAATTTGACCCGAATCCGAAAAAACTCGAACTCGAAATTAACCCTAAACCGATTATACCCGAATGGACTAGCCTGATGCAACCCGATATCTAATGCTACCCGACCAAAAGTCATCCGAAAATCTGAAGTTACCCGACCTGAAACTATCCGAAAATCCAAAGTTACCCGACCCGAAACATCCGAAAATAATATTATGTTTTAAAATATTAATAATAGTGAATATTATTATAATTATGTTTTTAATTTAAATGTTGCAATAAATATTTAGACCCTAGAGTAGTTAAACTACAAAAAATCATCATTCAATATATGGTCTGAATCAAAATCCGGCTTACTCAAAATTAGATTAAACCGAAATTCGGCCAAAGTAGAAATCCGATTCACCCAAAATCCGAAAAACCCGAAACCCCCGATATTCGACTAAATCCGAAATCTAACTAAACCCGAAACCGGACTTATCTGAAATCAAGTTGGACCGAAATCCGAATGACCCGACCGAAATTGACTCGAAACCCGACTTTGCCCGATTAATTGAGCACCCGACCCGAAATGATCCAACCCAATTTGACCCGATTTTCAAAATATCCGAATTTGACCCGAATCCGAACTTACCCGAAACTGAATTAACCCGACCCTCCCGATTGACACCACTACCGGCCACTACGTGATTCCCTCTCCCAAATTCTTTCCCTAACAGATTTATCACATACCAAATAATGATCTATGGCTTCTCTTTTTCATGAATGTGTTGGTGACAAAAGGTGAACATTAATGGGCTGAACATGTATGAGAAACAAACATAAAAATACAAGCAAGTGATAATACAACAAAAATGATCTAAGAGCTTAAGCAATCTCGAGGGTGAGGTGAAGTGAGCAAAACACTAGTAAAAAGTAGCATTACTTGAAAGCAGGTTAGACAAGACTCTAGCTAAAAGAGAGGCGCAAATGGATCGGCTCTACGTTGCCCCACAAAAATGAGGGATCTTCAAGAGGCTCGAACACGACTATGATCTCGAGCAGTTTAAACGTGTCCACACCCTAGATTAACTTTACAATCGCATTAAAGTACTCACACCTCAACTCGAACTAACGGATCCACAAACACAGTTTTCAAAACCTTTCTTTGTATAAAGGTTAGTTTTTGTTTGATATCTATTAGGCATATGTTGGCCATATCCTTATTTTGTGAGGAAAAATAAGCTATAAAAATACATAGTCTTGTAAGGCTAGTTACTAGTGAATTAACTAGTTTAAATACAAACTAGAAAAAAAGGAATTTTTGTAGTTATTATTAGTTGTTTATATTTGATATTAATAATTGGAAAATAAAGAGAATTAATTTTCCTTTTTCTAAAAAAATGAAATATGAACTTTAGTTTATATGGGCCATTGGATTATGGTAAATAAAGTCTAGAAGGCTAAGAATATAATGGAAAAAACTACAAAAACTATAATTTTTTTTAAAAATAAAATTAATTATTTAAAAAATATTTTTTTTGAGGAATGGTAATATATGTTGAGAAAAAGAAGAAGAAATTGCACTTAACCAAGCATCCAAAAAAAGATACAAGGTGTAAAATACACATGCCAAACCCGGCAAGGCTCCTAAGAAAGAAGTCCAAATGCCCAAGCAGGTCATTGAACCTAGGAGCTTATCATGCAAAAATTGAGGACACTACACTTCCTTGTGTCCTAGTGACTAACTTAAGTTAGTACACTCAACAAAGACAATGACCGGGAATGTTTACAAAGCAACTACCCTAAATCCCAGCCAAACCAAAACTCACCAGTATCAAAATAGAAAATTTACAACTAGTTTATACACCCTTGACCCAAAAGCCACATGAGTTTACTTGAATCAACCCAAATTTGTGAAGCTTAGATGTTGTTGGAAGTCTCTAAAGAGTGATCAGCCAACAATGAAAACTCCACCTTTTGGATTGAATCCCATGCCAAATTATTGAGCACTAATCTAATGTAGGGTGCATGTTTATGAGAACATTATAAATTTTAGTGCAATCTAATTTCCAATTAATTTTCCAATAGCTTATATTTCTCAGAGCTCCAAAACTTACTTGAGAAGAAGTCAAGATTAGGATTTGGATAACATGCCCTCTTGTCTTCAAAATTTCTCTCCATATCCATGAATCATTGGGTGAGTAACCAATGTTCTAGAAATTTTGCCTCCTAGATAGTTAAGTTCTTAGAGACCTAAGAACTCCATAAATTCTCCTTTCCTTCATAGACGTCATTAGCTAACGTAAAACATCAAAGTCTTGTTCCTAGACAATAGTTCTTTAAAACTTAATACTCCCTCCTCGAGAGGTTTACAAACCTTCGACCAAGCCCCTCAGGATCTCATACTACTAGAAGAACTTGACCAAAGAAAAGCTCTACAAATCCCTTCTATTCTCCTTATTACCTTCTTTGGAAGTGGAATAACTTACATCCAAAAAGAGAGAATACCTTCTATGGTACGGTAGATATTATAACTAGGATTCTGCCAGCATATGATAGACACTTTACAGTTTTTCTCTACACCACTGCTATAACACTATTTATCAAAGGCATTTATTCACCTACCTTCAATCTTCTTGAGTGCAAAAGAATCCTAAGGTATCTTACTAGAAAGTTACCATCTTCAATACCTATGAAGCTTTTGAGCTCTATCTTATCTTCCTCCTTCAATCCACCAAAAAACACCTTACTTTTGGAGGCATTGGCATTCATGACAGACTCTCCCAAACTCAAGCAAAGAATTCTTTAGAATCTGTAAAGTAATCTTATTAGGTTTGTAGAAAATCAATAAGTCATATGCAAAGCTTATGCTTATCAATCCCATTTGCTTACACTTTGGATGATGGTAGAATCCTCTCTTCTTGCTTGCTAGAATACGTTTTCTTGTGAACTTTTCCATCATAATAACAAAAAGAAATGGAGCAAGTGGGTCTCATTGTCATAGACCTCTCTTAACTAGGAAGAAACCCTTTGCCTCACCATTTATTATGATAGAGTACCAAGGACGAGTCACACGTTGCATAATAACGTAACCCACTCTATAAGTTGTTTTGGGAATTGAAAACAATGCATAACTTGTTCAATATATTCCCATATGAAACTATCATAAGCCTTTTGAAGGTCTACCTGAATCATGCACCTTGGAGAAACATTTTTCCTCTCATAGCCCCTATAATTTCCTATGCAACTACTCATTATGAGCTATTGTCCTCCTTGGAACAAAAGCTCCTAAGTTGTAGAAATCATCTTTTCTAGAAAAGTTGTTATCTTTTGTACTAAGATCTTGGAAATTACTTTAAGCATCATATTACAACATGATATAACCCTATATTCCCGGACGAAGAAAGTCCTTTCCACTTTCGAGATAATACTCACAAAAGTAGCATTAAGATGTTTTATCATCTTCCTACTCTAAAAGAACTCCAAAACCGCCTTCCAAATATCTTACTTGACCACATCCTAATTATGCTTGTAAAATAAACTCCTAAAGCCATCAAGACCCGGAGATTTATTATTCCCAATATCAAACATTGCTTGTTTTACATTCATATCAAAGGGCCATACTCAACATCCTTTGATGATCTTCATTATCAATAAAGCTTCTAGGATAATTCCAGAAATCAACAACTAGATCAAAATTTTCTATACCATATAGAGCAATATAGAAGTCAATAATCTCTTGTTTAATGTCCCTTTTGTCTTCTAAAATATTGTCATTAGCATATTTAAGGAGATAAATGGTATTTCCTGCTATCCTAGTCTGGATACCATTATACAAAATAGAGGAATTCTCCGATCTCCAAGTTGAATCTAGTCCATCCTAGCTTCCTGAGTTGTATAACTAGGTAGCTAATCCATTACCAAGACCTCGAGCCTATTTTCTTTTTCTTTCTTCCATTTTTTCAACTTGCTCACTAAGACGTATTGTGCAATACCTCCTCCAATTATACTCCAAGAAGGCTTAATCAATTCCTTAAATCCAAATTCGTGGTTCCAATAATTTGTAAATTTAAAGGGGATTTTTTTGGGAATCCTTTTTGGATTGATAGTAACAATACTAGGATAGCGGTTTGATAGTTCTGGATTAGAAAAGAAAGAAGTATAGAGGGGAAAAAGCTCAAGGCTACTACAACCTTTCATCTTGCTAACTTGCTTCCATGTTAAAATAAAGAGGAGGTGACATGGATCTGTTTTTCTTTCCTAGTGCTATTCTCTAGTCTTGCTCAAAGATATCCTCATCAACCTCTGAGATCTCTTGATTCTCTTCCCCTTTAGAATTTTTACTTTGTCTACTCGATCAGGTCTTTCTGTCTTCCTAAAGTTGTCTTAGATTCAGCAGATGCTTTACTTTTCTCCTTTTCCTTAACAATGTGATCAGGTTCTATTGGATTCTCTTCTTATTGCTCTATTAGCTAGGATCAACTCTTTGTCTGCATTTTTTAATATAGTAGGTCGTGACTTTTCAACCCTTGCTTTCTTGAGTATACTATTCTTCTCGTTCCGCTAGGTTCCTTGGATTATTTAATCATTACTTCCCAAGGTTCTACTCATGCTACAATAGCCTTCTTATGTCTAAAAACCTTGCAGTGTGAGCAAGTCGAAGGAGTCCACTCAAAAACAATTTTCTACACATATTTAGTTCCATCAAGACCAACTAGCAAAACTTTACTTCTTTCAGCCTCTGTAGCTAAAATCTTTATTTTTTTTATATTTTTACGAGCATGCTATATATTTCGACCAACTAGCAAAAATCATTATTTATTACAAGTAAAACAATATTTATTTATTTATTTTTTACGAGCATGCTATATATTTGAACTGTGTATTCAAGTACCAAAAATACACATGCAAGGATCTCAAATGTGTATCTTGTACTAATAATGCACGTGCATTGCTAAAAAAAAGTGCAAGTACATATCTTTGTACTAAGAGTATAAGTGCATATTTAATATAAGAAATATATATATATATATATACTAAAATGTATGATTGATATGTGTAAAACCTTGGTTAACTAATTCAATGGAATAGTAACCCTATCAACAGAAATAGAGAAAACGGGGAAAACTTTAAGATTTGGATTTTGGGAAAAAGAAGAAAGGTGGTAGCTTTGATTATTTCATTCTCTGATCCAAAATTGATTACATCTCACTCACTCATTGTGTTGTGTACATCATGAGAAAGCAACATTGATATATTATGAGAATAATGGAAGGGAATATTTCATTTCTAAAATATCAGTCGACAACTAATCATTTGTTGTCAATTCTAACCCTGATTTGCATGCTCCTATTTTGTTGCATTGATGGCATATGTGTTGGCGACATGTCATCATTCATTTTCTACATCATCCTCTAACAACCCCCCCCCCCCCCCCGGCGCAAGATGGAGGGTGCCGTTGAAGCATACCCAGCTTGGAAAGGAGGTGGTTTTATTGTTGGGATGGCAGATTTTTAGTGAGAATATCAGCAAGTTGGTCATTGGAATGAACACATTATAGTTGGACGTTCTAGGATTTTCTCACGAATGAAGTGCACATCTATTTCAATGTGCTTTGTTCTGTCATAGAAGACAGGGTTTCGTGCAATTTGGATAGTCAATCGGTTGTCACAATAGAGTTGGACAAGCTTGATTACCTCAATGCCAAGTTCTTGTATGAGTCTAACTAACCAAGTGATTTCATATGTGGCTTGGGCCATTGCCCTATATTCTGCCTCTGAGGAGCTTCGACCAACTATTGTTTGTTTCTTTGATTTCCATCTGATGGGAGAAGAGCCAAGAAGAATCAAGTAGTCATTAACTAATCTTCTAGTGACATGGTAGGATGCCCAATCAGGGTTTAAATATGCAGTCAATGTTGGGCTATCAAGACCATGAAGAAGAATGCCTTGGCCAACAGTCCATGAGATATACTTGCGAGTGTGTTGAAGAGCAACAACATGTGGAGAGCAAGGATCTTGCATAAATTGGCTTAGGGGTTCGTATAACACAGCTTAGGTTTGGTCTAGTTTGAGTCAATACATTTAGTTTGCCTACAATTTGTCTATAGAGGAAAGGATTTGTAATTGAAATACCATTTGTGTCATTGAGTTTGAAGTTGTAAGTTAGAGGAGAACTCACTAGAGACACTGAAGCAAAACCAGTTTGTTGTAGAAGGTATTTGTAAATTATGTTGATTAAGAACATTGCCTTAAGGCATATAGACCGGGTGACCTCCAATCCTAGAAAGTAATGCAACAAAACCAGATGTTTGGTGTTGAATGTTTGATTGAGATATGACTTTAAATTGTTGGTGCAAGAAGAATCTGAGCCAATAACTATATATCATCTACATACACTGCCAGAATGGCAATCTTGCATGATGCTTTCTTGATAAATAAACTATAGTCATTCTTGGATTTTGCAAATCCCAAAAGAAGCAAGGAGCTAGTTAGATTTTGGATCCATTGTCTTGAGGCTTTCCTTAATCCATATAAGGATTTATGTAGCTTACAAACAATATGTTGTAGGCTGGGAATTCCATCTGGGAAAATCATATACACCTCCTCTTTTAGATCACCATGCAAAAATGCATTATTCACATCTAGTTGGAATATTGACCAATTCTTTGTATAAGGAATTCCAATAACAGTTCTAATGGTTGTCATTTTGAAAACTGGAGAAAAAGTCTCATGGAAGTCTATTCCTTCTTGGTGAGAGAACCCCTTTGCAGCTAATCTTGCTTTGTGTCTCTCTAAGGTGCCATCTGCTTTTAATTTTATCTTGAACACCCATTTACCTCGAGGGAGGGGAACTAAAGACCATGTTTTGTTAGCTTACAAAGCATGTAATTCTTGTTTCATAGCAACAATCCAATTAGGATATTTGGAAGCTTGGGAATATAAGGTAGGTTTAATATGGGATGTAACATGAGCTATGAGGGCATGATGAGAGGATGGCATTTGATAAGACGAGATGACATCAGAGTGTTGAGTGTTGGTGATGTTGATGGAGCAAATAAAGTCTTGGAGATGAGAAGGTGGTTTTGATTAGCGTGTAGATCTTCTGAGAGGGACTATGGGGAGGATTTTCAGAGGGTTGAGTGTGTATGGAAGGAGAAGGTGGTGTGAAAGAACGAGTGATGTCTTCAGTTGGGAAGGACAAAGTGGTATCTTTAGTTGGTGGGAAGTTACTGATTTCTCGGGTGGTTTTTGTGTTACTTGGTAAAAATATATGCGTGGGAAAATATGTTTGATTGGGTGGTAGGGGTATGGAAGAGTTTAAAGGTGAAAATTTACGAAAGGGCAAGTTTGTTTCATGTAATGTAAAGTCTCTAGTTTAAAAAGGCTTGATGAGAGTGTATGTCATATACTTTGTAAGACTTTTTGCTAAAGGGATAAGCAATGAATACACAATTTCTAGCTCTTGACTGAGACTTATCACAATTTCTCTTTACGGTGCTAGCAAAACATAAGCAACCAAGGACATAAAAATGTGAATAACTGGGTTGTTTATGGAAGAGGAGTTCATATGGTGACTTGTTTTGCAATGAAGGAAAAGGAGATTTATTGATGAGATAAGCAGCAGTGAAGAGACAGTCACCCCAAAATTTTAGAGGTGAATTTGATTGAAAAAATAGAGACCTAGCAACCTCTAGTAAGTTCTTGTGTTTTCTTTCGACAAGTCTATTTTGTTGGGAATTGTCTACACAAGACGTTTGATGAATGATACCATGGTTGTGATAAAAATAGTAGCAACAAAGTTGCGAAACTCTTGGGCATTATCATATCTTGGGCTTGCAATTTTCAGTAGGAAAAACATATCATAATTGATTAAAAGATATGTGTCCATAATGGAAATGCCACAACTGAGGACTATGCTTAGTGAATGAAATATCACAACAACTTGATACAAGGTCATTGTTTTTGAATTTAGAAATAAGAGAGTAAGGAGATTTGTCATCGGTGTGGAAGGAGGATAAGTTGTCTATGAGGTAGAGCCCACTAGCTTCATGGCCAATCACTATAGGCTTTCTCATCGAAGGGTCCTGAATCAGACAAAAGCCATGAGTGAATATGAGATTAGAAGACCTATATTTGGTTAACTTGCTCACATAAAGTAAGTTGAATTGGAATCCAAGAACATGTAGGACATTGTTGAGAACAATCTCAGTGGAAAGTCTTAACAGTGCCTATGTGAAGGATTTTGGCATGCTTACCATTTGGGAGAGTGAGCATGGTTGGTTTATGGATGGGGTTATAGGTTTCAAAAAAGAGATAGGTTGTGAGTGATGTGGTCAATTGCACCACCATCCAAGATCAAAACTGAATTATTTCTATTAGAAAGAAAAGAAAATGCTTTACTTGCTAAGAAAGCTGCATGGGAAGATCCTTCTCCTCCACATTGTTGATTAAGGACATTGACCAATTGATCATACTGTTGTTGAGTTAGAGATATTTTTCCTCCACTCACATTAGTTGATGCTTAAGCAACTATCTTGTTAACTTTGATTGGTGGATCGGATAACCATGGAGCATCCAACATCGCTACATTACATTCCCTGGATTCTTGCAATGGTTGTAAAAAGGTCTATTTCCATTGCTTGTACATGAACCATTAGAATAGTTATTAGCTTGATTGTGGCCCTTTCTACCTTTCCAACATTTTTCAATTGTATGGCCCGGAATCTTACAAAATTCACAAAAAATTGGATTGTCGGAAGTTGGCCTTTGTGGATATCCATGAATCTTCCAACACTTGTCTATCGAATGTCCTCCCACCTTACAGTGGTCACAATACTTCAGTGGCCCTTTCTGACCATCATTGTTTCCCATCCTTTGAGCTACAAAAGACATGGTATCAGAATCTCCCTTGGAGGTTTCATTCATCTCTCTTTTTTCTTCCTCTTGTAACACTAGTTGATAAACCTCATTCATTGATGGTGGAGGGCTAAAAATCATAATGTTTCCCCTGACTACATTATATTTTCATTTAGACCCATAAAAAATTGAATAACGTGTTGATCCTGCATCGGTTTGTATATAGCATTGCTTGATCCACATGAACACGCACAATCCTCAACCATCACCATGTACTCATCCCAAAGTCTTTTGACTTTGGTGAAATAAGTGGTAATAGAAGCATTTCCTTGAGAAATTGAGCTCAATTCACGTTGAACCTGAAATAATCTTGTTCTATTTGTCTTACCAAACCTGGATTGGAGTTTATTCCATATCTGAAAGGTTGTTCTATAGTAAAGTATTGACTCAGCAAAATCCTTTTCAACTGAATGTAACAACCATGAAATTACCAGACTATTGACACGTTCCCATCGAGCAAGTTGTGGTGAATCTGGATCCGGCTTCTTGCACGTCCCTGTCACCATCCCTAGCTTGTTTCCTGGCCATGAGTGATACCTCGACCAACCTTTTCCAGTGGTTGAAATTATTTTCATTGAGTAGGCTCGTTGCCAACACATAGTTAGGATGATTTGAATAGTGTAGGAAGAGCTCTCCATTCTCCCTTGAGAAAGTTGTGAAATTTCGTCCTCGAATGAAGGCATGGCTCTGATTTTGAAGATTTGTATTTTGAGAAAAAGAAGAAAGGTGTCAGCTTTGATGATTTCATTCTCAAATCTAAAATTGATTACATCTCATTCATTGTGTTGTGTACATCATAAGAAAGCAACATTTCTATTTATATGAGAATAATGGAAAGGAATATTCCATTTCTAAAATATCTATCGACAACTAATCATTTACTATCAATTCTACCCCTGATTTTCATGCTCCTATTTTGCGGCATTGTTGGCATCTTTGTTGGCGCCATGTCATCATCCATTTGCTGCATCATTCTCTAACAATATGCTAAGTGCATAATTATCATGTTAACATGTATGATATGAATGTTATATAAAAGTGCACATACATATGAATATACAATATATAGAGAAATAAATGATTATATCTCTTTCGTTATCCATATAATGTGGCAGAGTGTTGGCCGACTACGAAGGCGTATGAGCAGAAGTTGATGGTAGCGGAGATGAGGATGCTGAGGTGGATGTGCGGGCGGGCATACGAGTTTGGACAGGATTAGGAATGAAGTGATTAGAAGCAAGGTGGGAGTGACCAGTTTAGGTGAAAAACTCAGAGAGTCGTGTAATATTCGGGAATATTTCGATATTTTTTTATTATTCTATTTTTACGCTTTTTGAATTTCGTGTTGGGATTACTTAGCTTATCAGTAATATCGGATATATAAAAGTATTTAATTTTTAATTTAAAATAATTATATTTTGAAAAGTTTTTAACTTAAAATTAATTAATAATAATTCCAGGGTAAAGTTTGTAGTAAAAGAGATTTGAGGGTGGAAACCGTAAAATTTCTAAACTTTTGCCGACTTTCTCTTATTTGCCTATTTATGTACATGTTCATGTACTGTTCTCAACGAGAAAAGAAGGAGACCGAGAGGAAGGAAGAGAAGGAGGGGGAGAGAGAGAGAGAGAGAGAGAGAGAGAGAGAGAGAGAACCCTGGTGCGGGATTCATCTGTTGGGTCGGATTTTGGAGTTCAGGTGTGATTTGGTAAGTTTTAATTAGTTAATAGTTTGTTTAGATTTTACTAATTTTTCCAGATCTGGCTTTACAATTGATTTGGATTTAAAAATCAGTCGATTTATAGTTCTCATAGGGTATTTTTGATATTTGATTTATATTCGATAAAAGATTTCAGAGTAATTTTAGGGTATTGCTTTGTAATGATATTATGGAGACCTTTGATCTAGTTTTTCATAAAGGTTTGAAGTAGAAAAATGTTCTTTTATATATCTAGTATATTCTTGTCAAGTTTTAAAGGATTTGGAATTGTACAAAATAAGTTATAAAGCATCCTGACTTTCGTTGTTTTTGGGGTTAGAGTTTGTAAGAGTTAAAAAGCTATTATTATGCATTGGGGTATATATATGTACATAGGAGCGTGATCTTAGGTCGTGACCAGAGACGAGGGGAAGAGACAACCTATATGTCTTAGAAAGGGGCCCACATTGCGTGTTAGTTATTTTTTGTTGGCCTAGAGAATTCGTCTTCAAGGTAAATCGTTTTCAACTTGCTCAGTTTCCATTCAATACTTGTTAGACTTCATGTGGTGCTTGTAGGATTGGATTTTGGGAACTAGTCCCTAACTGATTGTTCTATGAAAAAGGTTTACTTCTGTATGATATGTATGAAAAGGATTTCATTGGGCTTTCATCGAATGTGAAGTTTTCGAATATTTTCTCTATGTTGGTACCGTTCTCGACATGGCCATGTGCGTAGTCCTCTGGGTTGAAGTGACGGCTACGTATGGTTATATGAAAGAGAATCGTGCCCCTTCAAAAGTAAAGCTATTTGTGTTTTGGGCAAGTGCTCCCGAGGAGACTTGACTCGGGGTTAGGAGGATGGAATTGTGCAGGGTGGTAGGTCGCGCCTCGGCACCCGGGGCGTAGGGTTGATAAGCGCCATGGAATGGAACGGTGAGAGAATCGTTGTATTGTTCTGCTTGAACTTGTACGTATGACTGCGTATGGAAGTTTGATATGTGGTTTGTGTTCATGATCTATGGGAAGTTAATGTATGGATTTAGAACTGATATGTGTTGTAATCATCTGAACCGTGCTTGTGTGTGTGTTAGGTACTTGATTGGTTTTTAAACATCTTACAAGTACTGTATGGATTCTAGCTTGTATTAGAAAGGTAGCTGACCCTTCGGGGACTTGTTTTTTTTTAGTTTCAAGTAAAGACAAGGGACCCATGATGGAACCTCGGCTGAACGATGGAATAGGTCGTTGAAGGTCGTGTCATTAGGTTGGGTTCGGTTGGGAGAAATGGTGGTATACTTTTTGGGTATCTCTTGAATAATGTGTTGTTTTGATAAAGAAAGGGTAGGGGTATGTTAATTAAATGTTTCTAGGTGGTGTTGTAAGTTATGTTGTTTGGGTTTCATGCATGCTTTTTGTACTTGGATTCTATAAATATCGGTTGGATATTTTATTCATGTTTTCTCGTCGTGCCCGAGTTGAAAGATCCAAGTGAACTCGTTGTCAACTAGCCTAGGTAGTACCTAGTGAGGTCTAGTACCGAGTAGTGCCCTGGTGTAAAGAAGGGGTGTTACAAATTGGTATCAGAGCCAGGCTGACAACAAGGGCACATGGAATTGAACAACGAGTGTACTCGAGGTCCAACCTAAAACTAAAACCAGCCGGTTATTTCAATTTATTTCAATGGGGTAGTCATATTGCATTTACAAGGTAGATGACACGCCTCGACTCTGTCGTCATCAGCCGAAGGATCTCATGTTGACTAGTATGTTATTTTGTTGACTTCAGTTAAAGGTAGTTTAAATAGTAAAACATCCATTTACAAATGGCTCCACAAACTAGAGCTGGAGCAACTAAAGTAGGAAGGAAAGGTAGTGGTAGAGGACATGGTAGGGGCCGTGTTGGAAACAGAGAAGAGGCTCTTGCCGTGGGAGAGCCACACAACCTTCCTCCTCAAGAGGAGGTTGTTGAGAATGTTGGACCTGCAATGAATGACCATCAAAGGGGAAATATTTCGTTTGTTGGAAACGGGCTCCCTGCTAATGGAGTCAATGATAGGGAAGATGAGGAAGTATGTGGGCCAGCTCAGGTGCCACCAGTTGAGTTACCACCAGAGATGACTGTTGTTGTCCGAGCTACACTTGCCGAGCTATTACAAAATTTGGTAGGTACTGGATTTTTGCCTAATCATAATGCAACCAATTATGGCTATCCAGGGGCTGAAATTAGGGCACCAAGACCAGTTTTTGCACAGCCGGTTCAGTCAGGGAGACCACCACGTATTCCAAGGCCAGTAGCGGTCGATGGCATGGCCGAGCAAGGAAGGGGATATCGCGAGCCTCTTCCTGATAAGTGGCTTGTAGAATTTAGGAAGACTAGGGTACTGAACTTTACTAGGGCTCAAGAAGCTGATGTTGAGCAGTGGTTGAGGAAAGTGGCATCTGCTCTCAACTCTATCCAGGCACCGGAGGAAAGAAGGATGTCTCTAGTACAGAGTTTGTTACAAGAGGATGCATTTGATTGGTGGGAGTTGAGTCGTGATCACCAGGTAAATGTTACTTTTGAGGAATTTCAGGAGAGGATTCGAGAAAGCTATTGCTCTGAGGTCGTGAGAATGGCCCGTGAGACTGCTTTTCGGGATGCAGGGCCCGAGAACACTACCGTAGGTGAGACTATCCAAAACTTTCAACAAGGTTTGGCGGCGGTACCCAATGCCGCTCCTACAGAGAATCTGCGGATTGCAACCTTTCTTAAGCGGTTGTAACCCCGACTGCGTGCATACGTATTTGGACTTCGACTCAAGACTTTGAGGGAGGTTCAAGATTCTGTTTTAGCCTATTCTATGTCCACCTTGGGGCCGGAACAGTTGAATGTACAAGCTAGTAGGAATAAGAAGCAGAGGTTGTTTGCTCCATCAGATTCTAGGAGAGATAATCGTTCTAGTGTGTTTCAACAAAACCGGTCTAGATTTCAGTCACAAGGTCGTCAAGACCAGCCACAACAAAGTCAATTTACTGGAGGGTTGAGGGAGTGCTTCAACTGTGGAGACACTAGTCATATGAGGAATCAGTGTCGGAAACCAGTTCGTAACTGTTTCATATGTGGGAAGCCAGGCCACTTACAACAATATTGTAGGGTTGGAACACCCTCACAGGGATCTTCGCCGGGGTCGGTGACCAAGGGGTTCGTCGTCAGTTCCAACAGACTCAACATGCACCAAGCCAGAGTAGAGGTCGTGGTACGGGAGCTAGCACTACCGGGGGCAATCAGCCTCGAGTATTTGAGATGAGAAGGCCTGAGGCCTTGAATGCTCCGACTGCCACATGTATAATTTGTATTAAGTCTAAACCTATGCATATCTTGTTTGATAAGGGTGTTACGCACTCTTTTGTGTCCTCTGCGTGCGTTGATAGACTAGGGTTGACTTGCTCGGAGGGTACATCCTTTATGGTGGGACTGCCCGATGGTAGTAAGGTGAGAGGAAATAGAGAAATACTTCATTGCCCTATTAGGATTTGGGGTAGGGATTGGTTTGCAAACTTTATTGTGATACATTTATCGCCTAGTGATGATGTTATTTTGGGGATGGACTGGATGAAACATTATAAAGCAGTATTAGATGCACATAAGGGTATAGTCACTGTGACTGCAGATGATGGGACAGTAAATGCATGTCAAGATCCAGAGCAGGAGGGTCCAGGATCACTGATCAGCATGGTGAAAGCCGCTAAGTTGCTTAATGATGGGTGTGTGGGTTATTGGTGTTATGCTTTAGAAGGAGACAAGAAAGGACCGTGTATTCAAGATATACCAATAGTCTGTGAGTTTGAAGACGTTTTTCCAAATGAACTTCCAAGGCTGCCTCCTCAACGAGAGGTGGACTTTAATATTGAATTAGAGCCAGGAACAAGACCAATCTCAAAAGCCCCGTACCGTATGGCTCCAATGGAGATGCAAGAGCTAAAGGCTCAGTTGGAGGAGTTACTAGAGAAGGGATATATACGTCCAAGTGCATCACCATGGGGAGCTCCAGTATTGTTTGTGAGAAAGAAGGATGGTTCCCTACGTTTATATATTGATTACCGGGAGCTAAATCGAGTTACTATTAAGAATAAGTACCCTTTGCCTCGTATTGATGACTTGTTAGACCAGTTGCAAGGGGCTATTGTGTTCTCAAAGGTGGACCTCAGATCAGGCTATCATCAATTGTGGATTCGGGAAGGGGATATTCCCAAGACGGCTTTCCGAACAAGATACGGGCACTATGAGTTTGTAGTAATGCCGTTCGGATTGACTAATGCACCTGCGGTGTTCATGGAGTTAATGAACCGAGTGTTTATAGACTATTTGGATAAATTTGTGGTTGTCTTTATTGATGATATATTGATTTATTCTCAAAGCACTGAGGAGCATGCAAAGCATCTTAGATTAGTTTTGGAAGTGTTAAGACACCACCGATTGTTTGCTAAAGTGTCCAAATGTGAGTTCTGGCTACTAGAAGTTACTTTCCTGGGTCATGTTGTATCCGCTAAGGGAGTCATGGTAGACGCCTTAAAGATTGAAGTTGTGAAGGCTTGGGAACCCCCGAAGAATGTGAAGGAGGTACGGAGTTTCTTAGGATTGGCAGGGTACTACAAGAGGTTTGTGGATGGGTTTTCCAAATAGCTCAACCACTTACCAACTTACTTAAAAAGACCACTCGTTTTGACTGGAACGCTGCTTGTCAAAGGGGCTTCGATGAGTTGAAGGAGAAGTTGACTTCAGCTCCAATACTTGCTTTTCCTCAGGGGAATGAAGGCTTTGTGATTTACAGTGATGCCTCAAAGGTAGGCTTAGGTTGTGTATTAATGCAGAATGACAGGGTGATTGCATATGCTTCCAAACAATTGAAACCAAACGAGTTGAATGATCCCACACATGATTTAGAGTTGGCAGCAGTGATTCATGCTCTAAAGATATGGCGTCATTACTTGTATGGAAGTACATGTAAAATGATGAGAGACCATAAGAGCCTTGAGTATATTTTTAATCACATGAGACAACAGAGATGGCTGGAACTACTGAAGGATTACGATTTAGAGATCTTGTATCATCCCGGAAAGGCAAATGTAGTTGTTGACGCTCTTAGCAGAAAAACGCCGCAAGAGTGTATGTTAGGTCACTTGACTACCCAACCAGAATTACAGAGAGAACTGATAAGGTATGGGATTGAGGTACAGATTCAGCATTATCAGGGTAGACTAGGCCGTATGGAGGGTCAACCATCCTTGATTGAGGAAATACGACTTAAGCAGGAGACTTGTTTGATGATTCAAGAGTTGAGGCAGAAAGTGAGCCGTGGAGAGGCATCTGCTTTTAAAGAACATGTTGATGGTACTTTGAGATTGAATGGTCGAATTTGTGTACCTCAAGATGAGGAGTTGAGACAAAAGATATTACAAGAGGTTCACGCTACTCCTTATACAATCCACCCGGGAGCTAGTAAGATGTACAAGGACTTGAAGCAATATTACTGGTGGGATAGAATGAAGCCTGATGTAGCGAAATTTTTAGCAAAATGTCAGGTGTGCGAGCAAGTAAAAAAAGAGCATCAAAGACCAGGTGGAATGCTCGAACCACTTCCAGTTCCAAAATGGAAGTGGGAGGACATTTCCATGGATTTTGTTACTGGATTGCGGATTAGTAGAGGACATAATACAATATGGGTTGTCGTGGACAGACTGACTAAGACTGCTCGTTTTCTGCCCATTAGAGAGACTTGGCTAGTGAGTAAACTAGTGGAGGTGTTCATGAAACAAATAGTGAGATTACATGGAGTGCCCAAAACGATTGTCTCTGATCGTGATGGGCGGTTTACCTCCAATTTTTGGCAACAAGTGCATAAAGCTTTAGGCACCAAGTTACATTTCATGACTTCTTACCACCCGCAGTCAAATGGCCAATCTAAGAGGACAATTCAAACATTAGAAGATATGTTGAGATCATGTGTGTTGGATTGGGGAGGAAACTGGTCTAATTACTTGGAGTTAGTTGAGTTTGCATATAATAATAGTTGGCACTCTTTGATTCAGATGGAACCATATGAGGCTTTATATGGGAGGAGATGTAGGACACCTTTATGTTGGGAAGATCCCTCAGATTTTGTAGATGGAATACCTCGGATGATTCAGGAAATAGTTGAAAAGGTGGCATTAATTCGGGAACACATGTTGACAACACAGAGTCGTCAAAAATCTTACGTGGATAAGAGGCGACGACCATTGGAATTCAAGGTAGGAGCACATGTTTGGGTGAGAGTATCGCCAACTCGTGGGGTTAGAAGATTTGGAGTGAAAGGAAAGTTGAGTCCTCGGTATATCGGGCCGTTTGAAATTCTAGAGAAGGTAGGCGAGGTAGCCTACAAGTTGGCACTACCACCGGCTTTAGAAGGAGTTCATTCTGTTTT
This sequence comes from Fallopia convolvulus, assembly GCA_964016875.1. NCBI lineage: Eukaryota > Viridiplantae > Streptophyta > Magnoliopsida > Caryophyllales > Polygonaceae > Fallopia > Fallopia convolvulus. Next base: position 32,722,898 of record OZ024718.1, on the reverse strand, counting down.
TCTTGTGTCGTAGTTGAGGCAATATGTACCTAATCCTAGTCATAGGCTCAACTATGAAGAGTTAGAGATTGAGCCAGATCATACTTTCGAAGAACAGCCAATAGCAATATTAGGTAGACGGTTGAAAAAGCTACTAAATAAAGAGATACAACTCGTGTTGATTCAGTGGTCCCGGCGAGGAGTTGAGGAGACAACCTGGGAGACTGAGATGAGAATAAGTGCGAGCTACCCAGATTTGTACCCGATTTTAGTTGAGACATTTGAGAATAGGAGTTAGGGGTGATCGAGGGTTATAGTTATGGGTAGTTGTAACTATTTGTGTCCTTTGTTCGACTTGACCTTGTGTGCTTGACTTGTTTGGTAGTTGATGGTAGTGTGTTGATGGTGTGAATTGCATGATGTTTGACTTATATGGGTGTTGTTTGCGGTATACTAAAGGTATTTGATCTGCGTGTTGTTTGGTTCGTGTCAAGGATTTTAAGTGTTGTGAGTTTATTTTCATATATGTCTGGAATTTTCGGGACGAAACTTTTTTTAAGGGGGTAAAATGTAATATTCGGGAATATTTTGATATTTTTTTATTATTCTATTTTTGCGCTTTTTGAATTTCGTGTTGGGATTACTTAGCTTATAAGTAATCTCGGCTATATAAAAGTATTTAATTTTTAATTTTTAATTTAAAATAATTATATTTTGAAAATTTTTTAACTTAAAAGTAATTAATAATAATTTCAGGGTAAAGTTTGTAGTAAAAGAGATTTGAGGGTGAAAATCGTAAAATTTCCAAACTTTTGCCGAATTTCTCCTATTTGCCTATTTATGTACATGTTCATGTACTGTTCTTCACGAGAAAAGAAGGAAGGAGAGAGAGAGAACCCTGGTGCGGGATTCATCTGTTGGGTCAGATTTTGGAGTTCAAGTGTGATTTGGTAAGTTTTAATTAGTTAATAATTTGTTTAGATTTTACTAATTTTTCCAGATCTAGCTTTACAATTGATTTGGATTTAAAAATCAGTCGATTTATAGTTCTCAGAGGGTATTTTTGATATTTGATTTATATTCGATAAAAGATTTCAGAGTAATTTTAGGGTATTACTTTGTAATGATATTATGGAGACCTTTGATCCAGTTTTTCAGAAAGGTTTGAACTAGAAAAATGTTCTTTTATATATCTAGTATATTCTTGTCAAGTTTTAAAGGATTTGCAATTATACAAAAGAAGTTATAAAGCATCCTGGCTTTTCGTTGTTTTTGGGGTTAGAGTTTGTAAGAGTTAAAAAGCTATTATTATTCATTGGGGTATATATATGTATATAGGAGTGTGATCTTAGGTCGTGACCAGAGACGAGGGGAAGAGACAACCTATATGTCTTAGACAGGGCCCACATTGCGTGTTAGTTATTGTTTGTTGGCCTAGAGAATTCGTCTTCAAGGTAAGTCGTTTTCGACTTGCTCAGTTTCCATTCAATACTTGTTAGACTTCATGTGGTGCTTGTAGTATTGGTTTTGGGGAACTAGTCCCTAAGTGATTGTTCTATGAAAAAGGTTTACTTGTGTATGATATGTGTGAAAAGGATTTCATTGGGATTTCATCGAATGTGAAGTTTTCGAATATTTTCTCTATGTTGGTACCGTTCTCGACATGGACATGTGCGTAGTCCTTTAGATTGAAGTGACGGCTACGTATGGTTATGTGACAGAGAATCGTGCCCCTTCAAAAGTAAAGCTATCTGTGTTTTGGGCAAGATCTCCCGAGGAGGCTTGACCCGGGGTTAGGAGGATGGAATTGTGCAGGGTGGGAGGTCGCGCCTTGGCACTTGGGGCGTAGGGTTGATAAGCGCCATGGAATGGAATGGTGAGAGAATGGTTGTATTGTTCTGCTTGAACTTGTACGTATGACTGTGTATGGAAGTTTGATATGTGATTTGTGTTCATGATCTATGGGAAGTTAATGTATGGATTCAGAACTGATATGTGTTGTAATCATGTGAACCGTGCTTGTGTGTGTGTTAGGTGCTTGATTGGTTTTTAAACATCTTACTAGTACCGTATGGATTCTAGCTTGTATTAGAAAGGTAGTTGGCCCTTCGAGGACTTATTTTTTTTTTAGTTTCAGGTAAAGACAAGGGACCCATGATGGAACCTCGGCTGAACGATGAAACAGGTCGTTGAAGGTCGTGTCATTAGGTTGGGTTCGGTTGTGAGAAATGGTGGTATACTTTTTTGGTATCTCTTGAATAATGTGCTGTTTTGATAAAGAAAGGGTAGGGGTATGTTAATGAAATGTTTCTAGGTGGTGTTGTAAGTTATGTTGTTTGGGTTTCATGCATGCTTTCTGTACTTGGATTCTATAAATATCGGTTGGATATTTTATTCATGTTTTCTCGTCATGCCCGAGTTGAAAGATCCAAGTGAACTCGTTGTCAAACTAGCCTAGGTAGTACCTAGTGAGGTCTACTACCGAGTAGTGCCCTAGTGTAAAGACGGGGTGATACAAGTCGAGGCTTAGATGGTTCGAGCACATATAGAGGAGATCGTTATATGCCTCGGTTCGGAGGATCGAAAGTTTGATCTCTAGGGATTTTCGCAGGGAAAGGTGCATGCCGAAAAAAGTTGGAAGGAAGTCATAAAACAAGACCTTACCGTTCTGACAGTTTCAGGAGATATGGCCATGTGTACAGACCAATAGCGGTAATAGGGAAGACCCGAAGGGAGTTCATTCTCTCTCTTGATTTAGTTTTCTTTTATAGTACATTTTATTTTTCGCTTTTACCCCATTTTTGTACCCCTTCGACTTTTCAACCCTTTGTTTACACCCTTTTGCTTCCCTTTTTGCTTTGGGCCCACCTGATATACCCCCAACTTCTACTCGGGGCAAGGTTGCGTACATCTCAAGTCCACAAAGCCTACTCATACTGAGATCCACCTAAATAGATGTTGTCGTCGTCGTTATCCATATAATATAATTTCAAGTAGGTATATAAATCCAAGTAGGAATTACACCTTTTCAACGAATTCAATGTCTAAAGCTTTGACTGCAAGTTCCAAGTAGAGGTGGTATTCGGGCCATTTGGGTCGGTTTCGGGTTGGTCCATATCGGGTTCGGGTCATTTCGGTTCGGGCCATGTTCCGGCCCAATTCAATTTCAATTCGGTTTGGGGCAATTGGGTTTGCCCCGATTTCGGGTTTATTTCGGTTTCGATTTATGTGGGCTGGGTTGTGTTAGGGTTTGAATTAGAGCGGGTTGAGTTATGTTCGGGTTCGGTTAGTGCGGGTCGGTTTGTGTTCGGGTTTCGGTTCACGTGGGTCAAATTGTGTTCATTTTTTGATTAAAATGGGTTGGATTGTGTTCATTTTGGTTTCGGTTAGTGCGAGTCAGGTTATGATCGGGTTTTTATTAAAACGGGTTGAGTTATATTTGGATTCGTATCGCAGATCGGGTTGTGTTCGGGTTTTGTTTAGAATGTGTCAGGTTATGTTTGGATTTTAATTAACGTGGGTTGATCGGGTTCGGTTACTTAACACACAGCGGCGTTGTGTTCTAGAACTCTAGCAACTACTAAAAGTCTAAAACATTTCTATTTGATTCCTTATAAGTTATAACGTATATAATTTTGCATATTATACTTATACAATTTTACAAATATGTAACTATATTCATTTTATATGTGAGAAGAAAAATTAATAATGTGGTTTTTTTGTCAAGAAAAATAATGTGAATTATACGACTTTGAGTGTCCACGAGTTATACAATAATTGATTGCACGTGATCTTATTTATGAGCTTACAGATCTTATAGTTTAATGTGTACAACCTTGTAAGTTGTAACTAAGTGTGTATAAGCATATAAGGTCTTCTTGCAAACTTAATTATATAATTATGTACAAGTACTTATATCACATGCATATGTAATTATAAGTTCATACACACGTAAAAAAAACTCATACACACTCAGTTAAGATGGACATGAATAATCATTATGATATTGTGTTATTTGTGTACACTTGGTTATAATCAATTCTAAAATTATATATGCACCTCAGTTATAAGCTCATACACACTTAGTTCTAATATCTTGCATACTTAAGTATAAAATTTGTGTTTCCCAAATAAATTTGGTCATGATGATTTTTTAATATTTTTCCAATTTAATGAAGTATTGATTTGAGTCGTTAACTTATCCGAGATTCGATGATCATCAAACGCTATTATTTCTATCCCAATCAAACTTAGAAATTCATTTTTATGCATAATCTTATACCCGAGTGTGCATAATCATATAATTGGATGATCTTTTAATTAAGTGTGCATGATTAACTTACACATAATCTTATAATTGAGTGTACATTATCTTATAACCTAGTGTGCATGATCTCTAACTGAGTGTGCATGATCTTCTAAATAAATATAAATAATTATATAAATGAGCGCATGATTGTATAATTAAGTGTGCACGAGATATATAATAACTGATTATGCATGATCTTATAACTGAATGTGCACGACCTTATAATTTAATGTGCATAAGCTTATAAGTGTACGTGCATGATCATATAAACCATACTCTTCTTATAAAGCCGAATACATACAAGGACCCTCGAACTTGTAACTTTTGTTCGCTCAGACCCCCGTACTTAAAAACTTACTATTAAACACCTATACTGTAAAAATTTTGTTCAACGAGACACTCTTTATTTTCGTGAAATTGACGCGCGATGATTTGGCCTCAAATTTTGCCACATAGGCACCACATAAGCACCACATAATCAAATTCATTAAAATTTTGCCAAATAAGCACCACATATGCACTCATCTTCTACCTCTCCTTTTCTTTCTATACCCAAATTTTGGCATGAGATCCAAAATTTCATAAGCCAACCAGTTTGGGATCCCTTGATCTTCACATCAACAATGTCTCCTACCCATCCAAAAAATGTTTGTTTTAAAACTAGAACCTTATGCTGAAAGTTGATGTCTTTTTACCCAAATTTTGGGATTTACATGGACGAAAACCAGGGAAGGACGGAACGATGGACTCAAATTATTCACCGTCGGCATATCTTCTCTTCCTCATCAAAGTCTACAAATTTGTGGTCTTCTTCCTCTCTTTTTCCATTGAAGGAACCAAAACCGGAGAAGGACAGAACTGCGGACTCGAATTCTTCACCTCCGGCACATTTTCTCTGCCTCGTCTAAGTATAGATTCGACGAAATGACGAACTCGAATTTAGCTGCTGCTGCGGATGGATCGACGGTGGCGGACGTGGAACGCTGGTCGACTGATCGACGGGGCCGTCAAATTCAAGGCTGGATGATTTCAGAGGTTGTTGGATCCAGATCCGCCGCCCCCTAATAATAGGGTTCTTCATCCAGATTTGTTGGATCCAGATCCGCCGCCCCCCTTCAAAAAAAATGAAAGAAGACACAAAAAAATGGAAAAATTCAGATCTGTTGAACATCCTTGACATCCTTGATATGAGCAAAAATCCAGGCATGAGGAAGAAGGAGAAGAAAAAAGAAAAAGAATAAAAAAAGAAAAAATCCGGATATGAGCAAAATTGGCTTACAAATTAAATTTTATTTGATTATTGTACTCCTATAATTTTATTTTAATTTTTAATTATAGTCCATGCCAAAACTTTGTCATATAACGCGCATATCAATCGAGTAACAAACACGCATGATGCCACATCAGCAAAAAGGGTTTAATGGAACAAAATTTGTAAATTGAGGTGTTTTTTAGAGCATTTTTTAGTATAGGGGTCTGAGCGAACAAAAGTTACAAGTTCAGTGGTTTTTGTATGTATTCGGCCCTTCTTATAAGTGTACGTGCATGATCATATAAATGACTAAAATATTAATTAAACGATCTAAACTATAAACTTCTAATATAATTATTTATTAATTTCTCATTTGGATTATAATAACAATCCCATCTTAAAATTTGGCCTGTTTAACCAATTTGGCGGGTTTGGCCAATTTGGCGGGGTTTTGGGCTAACTTTCGCATCCTCTTTTTATTATACAAATTTTTTTTGACTTAGTGCACTTTATTTTTTCCCTCTCTTATCTTCCAATATGATTCGCATTTCAGTAGCATTCTATAATTTCATTTTATAATTCATTTTATAATTCAAGTAGCAAGCTGAATTTAGAAATTTTCATATTTATTTGTTGTATATACGTGATATTTTTTTATAACATGCTAAGCCAAAAATAATTTGTAATTAACGTAAGCATTGATGCAAAAAAGAAAAGCATAAAATAGAAAAAATGAGTAGCTTTTGACACCATTTTGGGCTCGGGCTGTTTCGGGTTCGGGTTCGGGTTGTTTTCGTTTTGGGTTCGGTTATTATGGGTTCGGTTCTAGTTTCGGTTTGGTTTCATTTCGGTTGGGTCGGTTCGGTTTTTTGATAGTGCCTTTTTATAACTTTTTGGTTTTGGTTTGGGTTAGGTGCGGGCAGGTTGGGTCGGTTCGTGCACCTCTAGCTCCAAGAAATACAAATGATAATTGGACTACAAAAAATTCAGTCCATGAAAAGTATAGATAATACGGGACATGATCTTTAATTTTTTGCTGGGAAATTGTATCATTGAGTTCAAATATCAAATGAACTAAATTCATAGAAAATGAACTAAATTCAGTCCATATCATATATATTTTGATGGGAAGTGATTTTGTGCATAGCAAATGCATTCCTAACCGCAATAAAGCAATTCGAATTGGTATGACTAAATTCATAGAAAGAAAGAGATGCTTCCATTTCATCGCATGGGAGCAAAAATCCCATCCATTGGCTACATTCAATTTTCAAAGGTTAAAAAACATCAAATTCCAAACTCTTTCAAATGTTTGTCTGTTTCCATAAGTTACAGCTAGCTACTCTTTTTTTATCTCAAAGCTGTATTTGAGCTCCATGTGACACTTCTTATCATCGTCTTCAAACTGCAAAACACAACAAAGCCATATCATAGAAGACCAAAAAATCAGGCACAGTTCCACCCTAATCAGAAGCTCAAAACATAAATGCAGCCTGTACTAATACAAAGAGAACCAAGAAACGCCATAAATTTCTGAGCATGTTGATATTTTGTTCATCATTTTGAAAGATTTCAAGCCTCTCATAGGCAAGCAACTGTTATTTTGTGAATAGTTCTCCCTCACAAGTTCCCTGCCTGCATCCCCCTCCTCCAAAAACAGGTCAAAAAAGACCAAAACAATAGCAACAAGAGAAACAGATGCTATAGGTCCCTACCTATATTATTCATGTCTACTTTAAACCTCTCTAGTAAGAGTATTTGATCGATTAAATGTTTGACATCCCCACCATTTTATTTTGTAAACTGAGAAAGCTAGCTATAGCAACTCACCCTAAGCTGAGCTGAGTAAACTCCCCTTGCCAGCATGCCGGATGGCGTAGTCTCCTCCTCCAATAGGTGTACATAAGGATCCCCTTGAGGTGCAAACGTTCCCAGCATACCGCTACTTTGATCCACTGCAACCAAATCATAACCATCACACCCGTGTAAGCTTTACTATTGATATGGAGATCACAAAACACCAAATAAGATAAAAGACAAGATTTATAAGGGGTAGTAGCGGATGAGCTTAAGCTTTAAATATTTAACCATATCGGATCTACGCATAGTACTTAAACATCTAAAATTGGCAGAGCTTAAATTTAAAAGTTATTGTGTTAGTGAATGTGTGAGAACAAAGATCCTATATATCCACAGCTCACGATTTTAAGGCATTCTTGCCCTCCCTTCCATGACTATACCATACTGTACATTTTCCACTTTAGAAACTGAGAGGGTGCAGAACATCCAAAATAGGAATATGTTCAAACCTAGACATTTCATGTGTGATATCCATTTATACAACCATGCAATAACTACATACGACAAACAATTTAAACAAGTAAGTCCATTTGTCAGTTCATTCTAAGGCGTGGGTCCTTCGTCATTATCCGTCGGTGTTTTTTTTAGGAGAAAAAATACCACTTGTATAAACGGGTCAATAAATTTGTATCCATTAGTCACTTAACTCCATATACCTTATACCTTGTATTTATTCGATTGAATCACTACAGTTATATTTTGGGACCTATTGAACTCCTAATCGCTACATTGCACGTTCTTTTGGCTGATTGTTTAAGCGAGTGAAACATATTTCATTTTCATTTTCTTTTCGTTTTTTTCTTCTTTCCTTGAACATTTGGAAACAAATATCGATTTTTTCCTTTTTTCCTTTTACTTTCTTCTTTAATGGTCTTCTTGGCACATTTCTCTCACGACTTCTTCAATGGAAGCTTACACAAGGTTTTCAATTAAGTACAAAAATTTAAGCAATTTGCAATCAAATTATGGGGCAATCGTATTTAACTCAGATCTACTCATATCTTCACGCAATATCAAGATTCAAGGTCATAAAAGAATGGTTTCATATCTAAAAATTATGGGTTGATGAATCCTAAAATTTGAATCCAAAAATTGCTTCAAAAAATAAAAGGCGGATTTGCAAGGGTACCCCATGTACAAAAAAAGGTTGCAAAAGTACCCCATATTATAGGAAATTGCAAAGCATGCATTTTTGGCATTTAAGCAATTTTATTTTTTATTATTTTATTTTTTAATTATTTGAATTTAAATTTGTAATGTTTTTTACAAATGAATTATTAAATTGAAAGAATTAAAATCTAGAAAACGAAAATTGAATAAATAAATAAATAAAAATCATGTGAAATGATATTTTTAAATGATCTATGGGTTATGATCTTAAAGTGTTTACAGAAAATAAGGAGTAAAAAAGGAAAAACAAAAAGTCAAAGATATGGCAAAGATACTAGTTGGTTAAGATTTCCGTCAAAGTATACTCGGGTTAGATTTTATACTGTCATGCTTGCCTATTATACTGTCATACCTCTCTATGATCCTTTCACGTATTTGAAAAGAAAAAAGGAAATTACAAACGAATTAGATTTGTTACGAAATATTTTGTTTACTTTTTAAATGAGAAATATAACGGATATTAGAAAGATAACAATCTTAAAAGATACCAATATTACAATAATAACCAATTATTAGAGGTTAAAAGAAAAGTCAAAGATACTAGTTGGTTGAGATTTCCATCAAAGTCTGCTCGGGCTAGATTTTATACTGTCATGCTTGTCTATTCTACTGTCATACATCTATATGATCGTGTCACGTACTTAAAAAGGAAAAGGAAATTGTAAACGAATTAGATTTGGTACGAAAAAAGAAGATGAGGTGTTTTGTTTTTTATCTGCTTTTAATTTTTTCCTCTTAATTTAATGGGAAATTCCTTTTGGTGCCCTCGGGGTTTAGACTTTTCCTCTTGGTGCCCAAAAAAAATTCTTATTCCTTTTGGTACCCTTATAGTTTTAAAAAAGTCCTTTCCATAACCTAAAGTACACCCAAAACCAAATTCCATCCATTTTACTCACATTTCCGTTAACAATTGATTAAAAAAACAAAAAAATCTCCAATTTGTTTTACCTTGACCGAAACTCGGAACCCCATCGTCAGCTTCTCCTCCAATATAATGGACAACGAATTCTTTCTCGACGCCGCCGGAATCCCACCACTCCTCAACTACAACCAACCGCTGATGCCCACGTGGCACCCCTTCCGCCGCCAAGGGTGCATTTCCCGGCGCCGACTACTGGAGACGGCTGCTCCGACTGCTTCTTCGACTCCGCTCTCAGATCTATGGTCTCCTCCCCGGGTTCGGCCTCCAATTCAGCCATCTCCAACGAGCGGTTCGCCATCGGAGATCTGATCGGAAAGCTTGATCGGCAACATCTGCAACTCCAGCAACATCTCGCCGTCGGCGAATGCTCCTCCGGCATCTCACATCAGCGTCAACAACTCTTGCTACAGAACCCCGCTGAGCTCCCCGCCTAAGGCTGACTTTTTCGCCCACCCGGGAATCCAATCGGAATTGCTTGACCCGCCATGCCTGGAGACGCCGAGTTTTTCAATCTAGCGGCCCCATTCTCGAAGCTTCAATTGCAGGGCAAGCGTTTGGTTTTTAACAATTGATTTTTTTTAATTAAATTTAGATTTTTTTTGTTTTCTTAATCAATTGTTAACGGAAATATGAGTAAAATGGATGGAATTTGGTTTTGGGTGTACTTTAGGTTACGGAAAGGACTTTTTCAAAACTACAAGGGTACCAAAAGGAATAAGAATTTTTTTTGGGCACCAAGAGGAAAAGTCTAAACCCCGAGGGTACCAAAAGGAATTTCCCTAATTTAATTTAAAATTTTTAAATCTTTTTTTTTAATTAGTAGAAATCATTTTAAGTTTTAAATTGAAAATAAATTTCGTAATTTAAAGTTTCAAAAAAATAAATTATTTTAATATTTTTCTAAAAAAGGAAAGGGCATGATTTTGGGCATTTTTACTATATTTTTGGGCATTTATGCTATTTTTTTGGACATTGATGTAACATTAGAAATAAGAAGGCATTTTTGTACACAAATTTTCAAAGTGGGGCATGGTGTACTAATTTCTCAAAATAAAATCTACCATGCTCCATCAACCAACAAAAGCAACATAATATTAGATCTAAGCAATAACATGAGGTAAGCATTATATTCAAGTCCAAAAAAAAAATTAAGCCTCTATGCAAAAGCTTGATGAAAAGATGAGTTCAAATTTATTTATTTTTATTTTTTTCCTTTTTTATTTATGTTTTAATATTTTTCCCATTTTATTTTAATTAAAATAATTGACGTGGAATATACGTGGCATCATCGTGGAAAAAAAATATTGCACACGTCAGCACGTGCAGAATAGACGTAAAAAAAGTCTCGGCATTCATGGGTTCAATAGGTCCCAAAGTACAAGTGTAGGGGTTCAATCGAATAGGGTCAAAATACAGGGGGCTAAGTAACTATTGGACACAAATTCGGGAGGCATTTATGTATTTAGCCCTACATTCTACAAGGCCTACGAGGTTGTGATTAGTGCGGGGAAAAAAGTAGCGGAAATACCGAAATACCTAAAACTAAAGTCCATAGCAAATACCCTACAATTTTTCCATAGGCACCGTTCTCAATATTACATATAAAATCCATCAGCTAATGCCTCCTTTCATCATGGATAACACCATTCGTTATATCAATCCCAAAAGGCTCATCCTTGGCCCCATCCGAATTCACCTTAACACACCCCTGATCTGATTTGCACCAGCTAATCAAAACTTCATGCCTAGATAAGAAAGACCTGAAGAATCATTCAATGGCATTTTCTAAACCTAACTAAAGAAATGTCAGATCCTCTCCCGCACTTGCAAGTGCCAAATCTGCTTCTAAATATCACTCCACTCCAGGGTAATTTGCAAAAGTTTTCGAAGAGCATGGTAGGCCGAGGAGGACGAGCACTCTCCCTAGGAAGAAAATGCCCAGCTCAATGAATCCATGTACAACCTATCATTATTCACTCACACAGAAGCGAACTTCATCAGAATCGCAAGTGGAACACACTTTCCAAGACCCTACCAGTTCCAACCATTCACTCAATTGAGTAAGCATGATGGGCATGATTAATAACATACTCAGACAAAAGGGGAATCCATCAACCAAACTTTTTTCCAAAACCGAATACATTCACTAATTCCAAGATTCCATCACACTCTCCCTTCAGCACAACATCAGTCACACTGCACTTAGGCTCCGTTTAGTTGCAATTCATGTAAACGTAAACGGAATGGAAATGAATGTAGTCAATTTTAGTGTCATGATACATTGACAAAAAGAAATCAAGGGGGTTTGCTCACCTCAATCATTCCTCCACCAAGGGACTTGCTCTACCTCAATCATCCCTCCACCCCCTTGGTGGGTAACAAAATGGTGGAGTCACTCCCTTCTATCCCACTCTTACAATGGACAAGTTGTTAGATGATTTTTTTTATATAAATGTATTATGACACTAAAAATGGTCTAGATTCATTTCGTTTCCGTTTACGTTTCCATATGTCACAACAAACCAAACGGGGCCTTAATACTTTGCCACATGTGCAACTCAGGAGACTTCCTCTACTATTTAAGCACTCCATCCTCCACATAAATACATATTTAGCTTTCATAAAATCAGCTCACACCCAGTAGAGCCAGTGATCAATTGCCACCGAAGCTTTGCCAAGAACAACTAAATTCGAATCTCGAACCTCTCAAATCCCCAAACCACCACACTTTTTAGGCAAGCATAATTAATTCTTTCCAATTAACCAAACGAATACATCCAACACCAGTTGATCACAACATATAAAAGCTCTCGATAACTTATCCAAGTCACTCCAAATCGCTTGCGGTAACTTAATGGAGTTCATAGTATAGTTAGTTAGTGAAAAAAGAACCGATATTACCAATGTAACACGGCCGTAAAACTCAAAGTATGACGCTTCCAACCAGCCAGAGGTCCCCTAGCTTTGTTGAGAAAACCACTAAAGCTTTATTTACTCAATTACTCACATGGTCATCTAGAATTGGCATACCCAAATATCTACCTAAATTCGACGCCACATCAATACCACTAATTTGTTGAAGTTGATCTGAGTCATCGCCATGAATACTAGGTGATGACACCATACCCTCACCTATGACAGCACATGAGGAGGAGCAGGCTATGAGTGTTCGCTTTGATGGGCTTATTACCTGTTCTCAGGCTAAGGCCATCTCTCGTGCTACAGCTTCATTGATCTTGGAGAGTCGGACTACAAGGCACCCAGAATGTCGAGCCTCATCTCACCATATTCTCTTTGGCTATGATATGTGATTATGTGAAGCACCAGACACCATGCCCGACAGATCACCTTAGGTGCGCTCTTGTAGGCGTGCCCACTCTTGGCCTAGCCGAGCTTTATCGGTGGCTATGTACTTTTATTTATTGTGTTGAATGACTTAGTACTATTTATTATATTATTATTTTACGTTATGTTGGACATTTCTCTCGGTTTGAATATCGGGACTAGTCCATGTTATTTTTCTAGTAAGGAGAGCTTCACTATAAAAGCCTCCTTACTCTCTTCAAAACCCTTGTTTCAGTTCATTTGGAGATAGAGATTACTCGTTTCACTTGGCCATTGCTCTCCTTTCACTCTTTTGCTCGTTCTCTTCAATCAACCGGAAATACAACTCGGCAGTCCGGTCCAATATCGATATGCCGCCCTCGTCATAGCCACGCCGAGAACTCTCGTTGCATTGGCTTATGCCGGTACCAAGTGCCATCGCTTGTGTGGTCTCTCGGCCACATCTTGGGTCTGCGTGCCAAGGCTTGTTTGTCGGCACGTTGATCTTCCGCTGCATCGCGCCAACTTCCACGACGCAGTGCCAGGATCACGCCCTCGGCACATCTAGCACGCCATCGGTGCAACACTCTCGTTGCTGCAGTGTGCCATATGCGCCCATGATCGTGACTATCAGCTCTTGTTTCGGTACCTTGGTCTTGTATTAGGAAGGACTTGCAAGATCCGATCCTCAGAGCTATCATTAGGCGAGACAGATTCTGACTTAGCCTTGCTAATTTTCTATCTAGAAGAAGTAAAAACCGATCCATAGCACTCATAATGTGTTGAATTTGAGGTACCAAAGCTTTATCCCTAAGAATAATATCATCAGCAAAAATAAGTGGGAAAGCTTCAGAGTGTCCCGACCAATCACAATTGGCTTCCAAGTCCCACAATTCACCTCATAGATGATTAGATCACTTAATCACTTAAGACAAAGAACAAAAAGACTCGAGAAAATAGAATTGCCTTGTTTAACACCCCGAGTCAACAAAAACTCAATTGTTGTCTCGCCATTACAAAACACACACATAGAAGCTGAAGAAACGCATTTTGAAATCCAACCATAATCCTTTACTTTTATTCTAGGAAATACGACCCTGGATATTTATAAGGATATGATGTAGTCTCTTCAATGCCCATGTATTAGCAACAACACCCCACCTCTTAGTAAAACGAGAACCCACAATCCCAACATCCACCAGGTCGAGATTATGAACAAAATCATTAAACTTATCGGAATCCTAAGTTAAACCGTCTAACCTTTACCTCTTTTACAAAGACAAAATACAATTAATATCACCTACCACAAAGAGTTGTTCAATAGTACAAACAATTACTCCTTCAAAATCATTCCAAAAGTGTTGACGATCAGAAGGCAGTGGTGGAGCATACACCAAAATTAAATGAATGATGATGATAAGTGTTAACTCGGTCATGAATAAAATGGTCATGCTTAAGAAAAATTTATAGATCGATTGCAGCGGGATCCAAAAGTAACCATAAACCCAATCCGGATCTTCTACAACCTCCCATACAACCCACAATACTCCACTAATTCTATTGGTTAATTTTACTAATTAATTAAACACAATAAAATCTTTTAAAAAATCAGCATTTATTTCTTCTTTTCTTTCCAAAATACTTTTAGTTTACTTTTAACCTTCACTTTTTTTATCATCGATTCTTTTTCAATTCCCCCATTCAGCAAAAAAACCCTAACCCCAAATTTCAATTTCTAGATTCAAATTCAATTCTTCCCCTTCAATAGCCCCAATTCATGGAGATTTACCCAATTCGAATCCCACCATTCCGCCATTAATGGCGTTCTTTTTCTTCGCCCTCCGCTTCTCCTCCTCGTGTGGTTCCAGTCAGCGTGGAGGGATGGGGTTTTGTGAATCCCAATTCTTCAACTTCAATAGCCCCAATTCATGGAGATTTACCGAATTCGAATCCTGCCATTCCGCCATTAATGGCGTTCTTCTTCTTCGCCCTCCTCTTCTCCTCCTCGTGTGGTTCGAGTCGGCATGGAGGGACGGGGTTCTGTACTTCTGTGTATCCGATCGCGTCTTCAGCACATGGACAAAGACCGAGACCAGAAAAAAGCGCTCTTCCCCCACCCCTTTCTCCCCGTTCACGACGATGACACTTGGAGGTAAAAGCTCAATTGCTTTTAATTCGTCAACTGCTTCTTCTTCCACTGTTGTTTGATATCAATTTTTCAATCCAGGAGGAGGAAGAAGGTGTCGCGTTTTAGGGAATCGTTAGCCATGAGTTGTGTGTCATCGCGTGAGAAGGGAGATGGTAAGGTTTCTCTTTCGAGTTTCGCTTAATTGCACTTCTTCTCTTACGCTTTCTTGTTGAAACGATTTATATCTGGCTTTACAATGCTGTTTTGGAGCTGGATTGTGAGCTTGTTGCTCTTGTTAGATGGCTAAACTCGTGTTTGAGTGGGAGAGGGAGGGATATCAGTCCCATGGAAACATCCTTTCATGCTTGTTGTAGTTATAAATCTGTTTTTCTTGCTGGTGTGGTAAAACAGAATCATGCTTGATTTTATGACACTTGTGTTCTGAGATTCATACTCTGTTGATATTTATGGTTTCCTGATTCTAGTGAGTGTTTATTGATGTCATTTGAGTCATTTGGTCCTGGATAGTATCCTAGACCGAAACATGTCTGGATGTGTTTGGTTTCAGTTAAGAGCACAATGACTAATTAAAACATAAGATTTTTTGGAACACTTGCTTGGTTTCACTCTAAGATGTGAGATAATGTTTAGCCTATTAGCTCAAATGGTAGAGCAATGTGCTTTAGTGCACAATGATGTCGGTTCAAATCCGACATAGGCTAATTTAATTCATCTTCTAGCATCCATTATTTTATTTTATTTTATTTTAAAATTGTAGTACAACAAACTTGTGTTGAATTGCTCATGGAATATATGAGTTTCATGAATTAAAAACAGAATAGGAATAATATCAAAGTAGGTCATGACTCAAAGCAGATCTATAGAAAATCCCTGCTGAATTAAACATTTCTGTCTAAAAAAATAAAAAATTCCAGCTGAATTGATCATTTATGTCACAAAAAAAATCTGGTCAAGCACATATTATAAAATTCCTGCTGAATTAATCCTTTCTTCTTTCCAAGCCACTTGTGGAATCAGCATTACAACTCTTTATAATTCATTTCTTCTTTCCAAGCCACTTGTGGAATCAGCATTACAACTCTTCATTTGCGTTGAACCTGCATAAACCATGGATTTGTGCAAAATTGATCAGCTAGACAATATTAATACAGATCCAAGAACAAAGTCAAATCAGAATCGTAATTTGTTTCTATATTTATGTTTACCTGAGGCATTCCAATATTATTCAGTAATGCCATATAACTAAATGGACCTTGTTCACTAAGATTAGCAAGTGGTAGTGAACTAGAATGCATATCACCTAGGCCATAATTTGAAGATGTTCCCAAAGTATCCCATGGATGAATAAAGTCAATTGACTCTTGCGGAACACTTCTATCTAATTGAATATTTTGATTCCCCTGTATTGAAAAAATTTAATGTAAGGAAACAAAAATAATAATAGTATTAGTGTAAAGAAATTATATATTCTAATTATAATTGTGCAACACAAACCATATCACTGTTAGCTGATGGGCTAGGCTTAGGCCTTCTTTTTTTCTTTGTTGCTTTGTCAAGAGCACTTTCAGGCCTTTTGCTGAACCGACTTCCAGGCTTAGGCTTCAACTTCACACCTCTAATGTTCTTCATATTTGCATTTACGGGCTTATCAAGATTTTGATCATTTGCATCCAGATGATCTTCTGTATTTGACTGCACTGGCTTTTCGGTGTTGCCTAATCCAACTTCTCTCATCAAATTAAGAAGTCCCTCTTTCACACGAGTATATTTATCTTCAACTTCTGCAGCCCGTGTGACTAAGCGTGTAGATAGACCACATAAGTCTCTATAGCGTCTTCCCATTAGATCTTTAGGATTTATCTCATCACTTAAACTCTCACTAGAAACTCTAATGCTTCCGCTTTTAGCATTCTTTGTCCACCTTTTTAATATGTATTTGATGGGAACTTTTGTAATACCTCTAAAAGAGAGTACTTTTAATATATGGCTGCATAACAAGCCACTGAATTCGAACTTCCTATAAGTGCAAAAAACAGATTCCTCTATCTCACCATAATATGAGACAATGTGGCTGTAATGCTTCTTGTGAGGTGTGACCACATATGTCAACAGTGGTCCAAACTCATCACGAACCTCAAGCTTACAATCAAAGGCTTTACCTATTTCTTCTTGGAACAACACAAACACTGCAGGAGTATAAACACGTGCAACGTGTCTTAGCATTTCAACAGGAAAAGACGATGATACTTTGCTTTGACTAGCCTTGAAATCAGCAACCATCTCATCATAACGACGATCATTAAGTAATCGATGGAAGTGCTAAAAAAACCTTTGCAAATTATGCTTATAACTTACATAGTGCTTGATGAGATTATTCATGCTTTCACTTTGTTGTGCTGTAGTCATGTCAGCACAAAAGGTATCTCGTCCATAAACCAATGCCCACTTTTCTTTGATATTGAACAATCTTTTTAACCATTCATTATCTTGCAGCCCATATTTCTCAAGCATTTCATTCCAAGCATCCAAAAATTCTTCTTCATGCTCATAGTCGTAAACGCAATTGCTGAAGCTTTTCGAAAAATCCTTGTACTTAGCAAAAACTCCCACCAAATGTTTTGATGCATTCTGAAATATATGCCAAATACAAAGTCGGTGATAAGTCTCTGGCCACTGAGAAGCAAGGGCTTTTGACATTGCAACATCTTGATCTGTCAACATTGTTTGAGGCAATTTCTCCCCCATAGCTCTTGAAAATGTATCAAACAACCAGACAAAAGTTTATGCTGTCTCATCATATAATAATGCGACACCAAATATAATGCTTTGCTTGTGATGATTCACTCCAACAAATAAAGCAATTGGTCGACCATCCTGGTGCTTGCGATAGGTAGTATCAAAGCAAACAACATCACCGAAATCCTCATAATCAGCCATCATTCTTGCATTAGCCCAGAAAATATTAGTTATCAGATCATCTTCATCCACTTGAATAGCATAAAAGAAATTAGGATCTTCTACTCTCATCCCTTGCAAGTACTCAAGAACACCACCTGTTTCATGTTGCTTCATTTGTACAGTACGCTTACTGCGCAAATAATTCTTGATATCCACATGAGAAAAACCAAGATGTTCACGACCTCCTGCTTGCCTAGCCATGAACTCGTAGGTATTTTTTGGAACAATACCTGAATTATCAGGCATGTCAACTTGTGACGCTTGAGACGTTGAAATTCTCCGATGTGATCTAAATAGATGAGCCTTACTTGGGCTAGCCATAGTGTGACTATGCTGAGCAACGAAGTTAACAACACAAAACCGACTTCCTGTTTGAAGACAACGGATTTTAACATGGCTAAGCAATCAAATCTTGTCTCCACACGGTGGGATTTGTAAACATTGTCTCGTTTATCAGGTTTCCGTTTACCTTCGGCTGAGCAAACAAATGTTCTATCGACCACTATCCCCTTACATTTATGAGTTCCACTTCTACGAATAGAAAACCCAACTGCCAAAGCGTAAGCGTTATAAAACTCATAAGCGTTATCTGATAACTTGCATTTTAGAGCATATTAGGACATGCATTTAGGACTTTAGTTTATATGTTTTCATGCATTAGGCTTGTGTTTTCTAGTACTTTTAGTTCAGTTTCCGTTATAGATGTCTACACGCGTATATTTATGCTTTTCAGGTACTTTGGAGAGTTTCGAGCTTAATTGGAACGCGTTTGGAGACATAGCGGAATCAAGACTTCAGTCTAGGAGGCGTCGGGACCGGAAACGATCGACTGAGGAGTCCAAAATAAGAAGGATCACACGTTCAAGGCCAAAGTCGTGCACCTTGGTGCACGGTCGTGCAGGCGGTGATGAAGAATGTCGGATCGTGCGCCCTTAGCTCGAGCCAGTTAAGGATCGTGTGTCACACACGCACGATCGTGTGGTTTAACCCAGTGAAAGGCGTCGCCCGTGCATTTTCAAACGCACGGTCGTGCGTCTCCTAGGCCTGGATCGTGCACTTTGGGGGGTCGTGCGTGGCCTTGTACGGTCGTGCGTTGAGGCGCACGACGCGCGCCTTGGATCGTGCGCTCCATGTTTGGCGTGTTTTTGGGCCGACTTTCTCCG
Organism: Fallopia convolvulus; assembly: GCA_964016875.1. Taxonomy (NCBI): domain Eukaryota; kingdom Viridiplantae; phylum Streptophyta; class Magnoliopsida; order Caryophyllales; family Polygonaceae; genus Fallopia; species Fallopia convolvulus. Next base: position 32,703,812 of record OZ024718.1, on the reverse strand, counting down.
GTCGCCTCTTGCATTCCGACACCAGCGAGTTCCTGCAGCGAGCCACCCACAGCCCGACGTCAACCTGAAGACCCACCCCGAGGTACCATTCTACTCCCAATTTTTTTCAATTAACTAATCTAGGGTTTTATCTAGATAGTTAACTTGCAAATTAATTAGGGATAACTTGTTTGGGGTTAGAATTGGGGGAATTGCTTGCCAATGATTAGAATTGGTTGACGGATTTGGTGTTTGAAACGAACAAATTGATGAGATTTGTCGTACTGCCCATCGTTAGTTGCTAATAAGGCTTATTTGTGCTCTTGTGGAAAAACTCTTTGAACCCCTTGAAATTTTTTGGTTTGATTTGGTTTTTGTTGCGTTTTGTTAGCCAGGTGACATTTTAGAGGCCATTCTGCTTGTATTGTAAAAATCATAATTATGCCTCCTCGGAGACGTTCAACTGTGGATAGAGTTGATTTTGCTACTCAAGAGCAACAGAATTTGTATGCTGACTTTGATGCACGTCCCCACATGTCTACCCGTTGGGTCAATAGTGAGAGCCTTGGCCATTTAGGATTCTTGGATGAAATCAATCGTATGGCCTCCAAGATTGGCATTCAGAGCCTTCTCTCTTTGTCTTCACCGACTTATAAGGCTTTGACTTGTGAGTTCTTCAGCTCTCTGACTGTTAATATCTCTCCTGAAGTGGAGGACGCTGGGCTTCTTAAGTTTCGTCTGGGGAACCAATGGAGGAGTTTGAATCTTGCTCAGTTAAACCAAATCTTCAATTTTCCTGCTGGTGGAGATCGAACACTGATTTCTAGTAATAATCAGGATGATTTTTGGCATAAATTGACTGGGAATTTGACATTCCGAGGTCAATCTTCAAAGGCCTGCAACATTGTCAACCCATGTTTTCATATTCTGCAGAAGATTCTGGCCCACACCATTTATGGGCGTGAAGAGGGAGGCAACGTTCGTTGTGGAGAGCTTGCTATTCTGTGTGCCATGGCACATGACTTTCCTATGGATCTGGGATATCAATTGGCTATAAAGTTTGATCAGATTCAGAAATCCACCATCGGCGTGATTGCTATTGGAGGAATGGTTGCTCTTATTGCTCGTCATTTTCAGGTGGATCTAGCACGATACACAGAGACTCCAGAGTTGTATCACATTGATGAAGATTTTCTTGTCCAGTGTCGTTGGATCAAGCATTATATCTTCGGTTTACTCAGGTGACTATTGCGCAACGCCTTCCTGATCCTGTTCGGATCCTAACTGATAATGTTGCAAACTGGTATGAGTCTTGGATTGGAGCACCTCCTCCTCCTAGACCTGTTGGTGTGGTTCACAGTGATGATGATGAGCTTATGGACGACGCTCCTGCTCCTCCACCACACTTTCAGCAGGGAGAGTCTTCTGGCCTTGGCGATTCTGCTTACCTTCGCCAGCAGATAGACTCCATTTCTGAGCGGATGACCGCGTTACAGACATATGTGGATACCCGTTTCAACAAAATTGAGCAGATGACCCAGCAGATGTACCATCACACTTTCGGGTATTTCTATGACCCGAGCGCTCCCTATCCTCCGCCGCCTCAGTAGATTGTTTGGTGAGTATCTCTCTCTCTTTTATTCTCTACATTGGGGACTATGTAGATTTTAAGTTTGGGGGAGGGAAACCTGTTTCATGTTAGGTAGATTGCATATAGTTTCATGTCAGGTTGCATTTTCATGTTTAAATTTTTGCATTTGTCTTTGCATATATATATATAAAAAAAAAATCTGAAAAATGTCAAAACAAAAAAAAATTCATGCATTTTAGGTGTTATTGAATCCCTTTTAATGGAAAACCCCTTGTCCTTAATTATTCTTTATATAACTCTAAACCACATGACATGCTTGAATTGTTGAAACCTCCATATATTAGCATGATTGTAGATTTGTAGGTTTACATGTAATTGAATGAGCACATGTTATCTTTTGAGATTTGAGATTATGCTGAAGTTCTAGACATGTTTAACCTTGTGAGATCATATTTTTAGCCTTCCTAGGACTAACTGTCCTCTCTATTATTTCTTGAGTGTCTCACTATGACTTGCTAACTCTAGAACTTGCGTTAAATATCTATTTTGAGGCTTCTTACATGAGTCTTGCATACGACATTAAAGTGATAGAGGCATTATTTTCATTAGCCTATATTTTCCCTATCCACCCTGCATATTAATCCTTCTTTTTGAAGCCCCTGTTAGCCTTAAAAGCCTATCTTTTTTAGCTCCACAAAATTAAATCCCGAGCCCAATTAGCCTGACCCTTCTGGAGAATAGGAATTTTTGCTTGAATTGTTTTGTGAAGTTTAAGTGAGTTGGGGGGTTGAAAAGAAGAGTGAAAATGGTGGATGAGTTGAAAAAAATGTGAAGTAAAGGGAATGAAAGTTGAATATGAAGAATGGTTTGAACTTGAGAAATAAAAAGTGTGTATGTGAAGAAAAGTTTCAAAATCCATGAAAAGAAAATGGGTTGAAAGAAGTTGTAAAAGAAGTGTTGAAGAAGAAATAAAGAAGTGAAGTATGAATGAAATGTGTGGGAAGAAAGTGAGCAAAAGAGTTGGTTTGTTGGTGTTGATGAAGCTTGATTTCTATTTTCCAGTTTTAGCACCACATAGCCAAATATGTTCCATGCCTTATTCTTCTCACCTTAGCCACATTACAACCCATTAAAAGACCTCTTGATTTTTGTTGTATGCAATTTCCATAGCGGTGGAGATTTAGAACACTGATGCAAGCATATGGTAGTTCAGCAGTCTTAGTTGAGAATTGAGCGAAACACTATACCCTAAACACAAGAGTGAGAGAGACAAACACAATTCCCTAGTGAGGTCTAGAATGGATGCATTCTCTTGATCTTTTGGATTTTCTAAAGCATGTGCAATGATTTCAATTTGTTGAACTACAAGTTTATTGATTAATGCTTAACTTCATTTGAGGTGGATACTTGAATTGCATTGTTTTTGTGGATTGCTGAGTTTATTTCTTGCTTGAGGACAAGCAAGGTTCAAGTTTGGGGGAGTTTGATAACTTGCATTTTAGAGCATATTAGGACATGCATTTAGGACTTTAGTTTATATGTTTTCATGCATTAGGCTTGTGTTTTCTAGTACTTTTAGTTTAGTTTCCATTATAGATGTCTACACGCGTATATTTATGCTTTTCAGGTACTTTGGAGAGTTTCGAGCTTAATTGGAACGCATTTGGAGACATAGCGGAATCAAGACTTTAGTCTAGGAGGCGTCGGGACCGGAAAAGATCGACTGAGGAGTCCAAAATAAGAAGGATCACACGTTCAAGGCCAAAGTCGTGCACCTTGGTGCACGGTCGTGCAGGCGGTGATGAAGAATGTCGGATCGTGCGCCCTTAGCTCGAGCCAGTTGAGGATCGTGTGTCACACATGCACGATCGTGCGGTTTAACCCAGTTAAAGGCGTCGCCCGTGCGTTTTCAAACGCACGGTTGTGCGTCTCCTAGGCCTGGATCGTGCACTTTGGGGGGTCGTGCATGGCCTTGTACGGTCGTGCGTTGAGGCGCACGACGCGCGCCTTGGATAGTGCGCTCCATGTTTGGCGTGTTTTTGGGCCGACTTTCTTATTTTATCCTAGTATAAATACTTTACTTTGTCTTCTAGATTGGGGTTCGACTTTTTAACCTAGTTTTAATCCTTGAGAGACAAGTTTAGAGAGATTGTGGAGAATTTGAAGGCTTTGTTTTGATCTTGAGTTTGGATTTGCTGGATATTAATCAAGTTTGCTTGTTTCTTCAATCCAATATGTTTAATCTCGTTATTGAATTGATTTCTTCTATTTCCATGTCTAGCTAAACACTAAATTCTAAGATTGGGGTGAACCCAATGATGTCTAGGTAGACTTATTTATTAAATTGCACAATTCATTGTTTGAAGCTTTGTTTGATTCAATCCTAGATGCTTTATGCCCTAGTAACTTTTGTGAATGGGAACTTGCCAAAGTTTGATACTGAAAGGTGAAAACTTTGATAGATAGTCAGATAGGAAATTGAGACTGAAAGGTACTTTTTCTTGTTGGAACCCTAGGATTTGAACCTGAGTTTTCTTTATTATGAAAGTATTTTGAATTCTCTTGTGGAATAACAATTGTCATAGAAACCTTAAGGTTGGGTCGAGTTAGCAAGTCGCGAAAGCGGATGTTTATTCAATTTAATCTTAAATTCTAAGTGCTTAATGGTCTAGATTTTAATTTGCAAGTCACGAAAGTGGATGTTAATTGAGTCTAGATACGTTTGTTAACATTCGAAAGTATTTAGCGGATACATTAGATAATTGCCTTCAAACGAAGTCATAATTAAGATTGTGCAATCATCCTTTATAGTCTACCGAAGCATTATTGTGGTGATCCTTGATCTTAGAAGTTTTCCTCTCATTGATTTGCTCATATTTGTTTGTTTGTTTGCTTTAATTAGTTTCATAGTACAAAAACCACAATTCAATCTTTTCTTGTTTTACGGCTTAGTCTAGTGCTTTGAATACAATTAATACTACATAGTCCCAGAGTTCGACACCTTGGTATTACAACCGATCCCGTACACTTGCGGGGTAGGATTTGGCCTATCATTATCCTCGGTTTGAAACTCCATCCCAACTCTTGGTATAATCTCATCGGGTATCTTTGAATGGAGCGATTCAATCATTTCACCATCTAGATTAGATAGTATCAAATCTTCATCTTCCTCACCACCTAGATTAGATTGTATAAAATCTTCATCTTCCTCAAATTCGAGTCGACGACGAGATTGTGATTCTTGGACATCAGTCTCCATAACTGTAAAAAAAATCAAACTTAAGTTATCATTGAAGATGTATTACGATACATATAACATGCTAAAATCACCTTAGATTCAATATAGTGTACTGAGTTGGCAGACCAAAGTTCTTCAAACTGAGAGTTGATTCCTCACACTTGATCAATAATTTTTTTTAATTGATGTCCGATTGTTTTAACTAAAGTTGACCATGTTTTTTCCATTAACCCTTCATTCTAATATCATATTCAATGGCATTGTGACAAATCAATTTCAATGGTATTGAACAAATCAGTTGAAAGCGACCTACAAATTGGATTTTTTTAGGAATTGAACATATCAATTTCAATGGTAGAAAGAATGGACTGTAAAATCGATTTTTTTATGGAAGAACAAAAATCGATTTTTTTTATGGAAGAACAAAAATCGATTTTTTTTATGGAAGAACAAAAAACGACTTAAATCGAACAAAGGTAGAAGTATTGCATATCAAAACACATTGATAATTGAACAAAAAATTACATGGAATATACAATAGACTAACCTGGTTGATTTAGGGTTGAAGAGAAGGTCATGTTGATTCAATCGTTTGAGGAAGTTGAAAAGTTTCAACGTAGAAAGAATGGACAGTAAAATCCTACCAAATAAAAGTGAAGCTGTAAAAGTAAACTAAAAGTATTTTGGAAAGAAAAGAAAAAATAAATGCAGATTTTTTAAAAGATTTTATTGTGTTTAATTAATTAGTAAAATTAACCAATAGAATTAGTGGAGTATTGTGGGTTGTATGGGAGGTTGTAGAAGATCCGGACTGCCATAAACCTCCCACAAAACCCGTAGCTTCTGCACAAAAATTATTAGGAAAGTCAAGATGACAACAAATATCTTGAGCCTACTCCCCCGAAACCTTATGTTCAAGTAACGCAACAATATTCGCTTTATTATGACTGAGTAGGTACCGAAAAGCCCTATGAAAACCCTTAATAGCCTCTGTGGTGAGAGAAAATTAAAGAACGCGCTTCCTACGCTCCCTATTTTTGTCCTAGGGTTCTTGAATTCAGTTCGCATGAGTACCTCCTCGGCCGGCCTAGAAGTCACGCTGGAGGAACAATCCGGTGGAGATGGAATGCAAGAGGATCGCAGTAAGAGTGGGATGAAGATAGAAGCAAACCCGACCCCCGACCCCGACAAGAGTCACCCCGACGGCCAAGTCATGGCATGATCTAATGCGTGGAGATGATGGTGAAGAACGTATCGTGTTGGCTGATGAGTTTTTGGTTGGAAAGGTCATGGATTCCCTTTCCGGATGGGGATGAAGGTGGCCCAGTTTTACATATCCATACAGAAGTGTTACATGCAGGAGTTGGCTACACTATGGGAATCATCGTTGATAGTTAAGCCCCTCGGCGGGTTGGTGCCCCATCCCATTATGGATAGAAAGCTCATAGAACTATGGGGGGCAAGTGGAAATATGACAATTGCAAACCTTCCCAACAGGTACTATATAGTCAAATTTGCTAATGAAGAAGACAATTTGAAAGCACTAATGGGTGGTCCTTGGATTATCTTAAAAAAACTATCTGATTATCCATCCTTGGAGCCTGGAATTCAACCCGTTTACGGATGTCATTGTAGGAACCGAAATTCCAAACCCTAATTAAACATGAATTAAGGAAATTAAGATCATACAATTCAACAAATTACGTAAAATAATAATACCAAATACCAATGAATTGTAGAGGCGAGATGTCAATATGTTTCCTTAATTCTGAAAACGCCCTGTAGTGTGACGGTTTTTTAGCGTTCCGAATCCCAGGATAAAACTACTACGATCTCTTGCTTTGCACAACTCAAGAACAAGAGCCTAACGAACCAACGATCAGTGTGCACTCTCAGACTTTATATTTTGAAGAAGAGAGAACAGAAGGAGAATTTTTTTTTCAACTGGCGTCTCAAATGAGAATCCAACAGTTATCTTTTATCTGTTGATAAAAACAACTACTTCTCAAAGAAAGTGGCCTGTTTGTTCCAACTGATTAGAATATCAAGGAAACCCTTGACTTGTTCTTTTCAGCTTTTTAAACGGGCCAAGCCTAAATTCAATGTCCTGCAACCCTAACGGGCTAGACATTTCTCATTCACATTTTGAACTTTATTTTATTAAAAATAAAATAAGTTCCAACAATCCCCCACATGAATAGAAATGACTCTAAACACAAAAAGACTCGATAGACGAACTTTTGAGAGTACAATAAAAAAATCACTGCATTTGAGATGGTAGCTTTTTCAGCCTTGAACCGCTCATAGTGAGTAGCTGTCGGATCTACTCGTCCAGGAGGTGAACATGATGTCTTGAACCACCTGGGCTTTGATGTAAATCGAGACAACAACTATCACACAGTTTCATTTTCTCACAGAACCAGGGTCTCTTGTTGTGTTCATTTTGGCCTTGAACATCCCTGGTTATTCATGAGTGAACTTGGAGAATGTAGCCTCGTTTTTCATTCTCCTAGAAACGACCCCATTTCACACTCACTAGGTGATTGACCATAAAGAGTACCCTGTCATACCCCACTTTTATTTCAAAGCTATGAAATCATTAAAAGCCAAGCTTAACCTCAACTCATACAAGTAGCACTGCTCATCATCCTAGGAACTAGGAAGAGACATTTGTCTCTCAGTGCTCATTTTTTGAATCAACTTAATTTAGTTTTCCCTTTGAACTTACATCTTGGGATCTCCAGTCACATAGGTACGGTTTCCATTAAGTATCCTCCTTAGTCATAGGCTTTAAACCCATTCCTCTTGATGATTTTACAACTTTCTCTCTGGACAAACCTTTAGTAAATGGATCCGCTAGGTTGTCAATCGATTTGACATAATCTATTGAGATTACGCCAATTGAGAGTAGTTGTCTAATGGTTTTATGTCGTCTTCGTATATGACGTGATTTACCATTATATAGACGGTCCAGTGCCCGTGCTATGGCCGATCGACTATCACAGTGTACACTTATTACTGACACTGGTTTGTCCCACATTGGAATATCTTCCAAAAATCCTCGAAGCCATTCAGCTTCCTCAGCTTCTTTGTCTAAGACAATGAACTCATATTCCATTGTGGATCTAGCCAATAAGGCTTGTTTGGAAGATTTCCATGATACTGCTGCACCACCTAGTGTGAATACATATCCACTAGTGGATTTTGAATTTCTGGAATCTGATATCCAGTTGGCATCACTATAGCCTTCTAGAACTGCTGGATCTCTTCCATAGTGCAGCCCATAACTTTGAGTATATCGCAAATAGTTCAATATTCTAGTTATCCCTTTCCAATGTTTATGCCCTGGATTGCTTGTGTAACGACTTAGTACATTACCGAATGTGCCAAATCAGGTCTTGTGCAATTGGTCAAGTACATCAAACTTCCAATAACTCGTTCATACTCCACTTGTGCCACTCCCTCACCCGAGTTTTTGGTCAGGTGAAGATGAGGGTCTACGGGAGTCTTTGCAGTTCCACTTGAGTATTTCTTGAATCTCTCAAGTACTTTTTCAGCATAATGAGCTTAAGACAGGATGATCCCTTCAGAGTGTTTAGTGATTTTTATCCCTAGTATGACATCCGCTATTCCCAAGTCTTTCATGTCAAACTTCCCACTAAGCATGTTCTTAGTTTGTTTGATCATGTCTTTATTGCTCCCAATGATGAGCATGTCATCTACATACAAACACAACAAAATATATCCATTTGGAGTATTCTTGACGTAGATGCATTTGTCACTTTCATTTATGCTGAACCCATTTGACATCATTACATTGTCAATTTTTTCATGCCATTGTTTTGGATCTTGTTTAAGCCCATATAATGACTTTACGAGTTTGCACTTTTTGCTCTTTTCCAGAGACAACATAACCCTCAAGTTGTTTCATATATATCTCCTCTTCCAATTCCCCATTTAGGAAAGCGGTTTTCACATCCATTTGATGGATTTCGAGGTTTCTTAATGTTGCTATTGCTATTACCATTCTGATTGAAGTTATTCTCGTGACTGGAGAATAGGTGTCAAAGAAATCCACACCTTCTTTTTGTCGGAATCCTTGCACCACAAGCCTCGCCTTGTACTTCTTAATTGAGCCATCTGTTTTCAATTTCCTTTTGAAAATCCATTTGCACCCAAGTGCTTTACACCCTTGTGGTAAATCGACTAACTCCCATGTACGATTTTGCATAATGGAGTCGATCTCACTATTGACCGCTTCCTTCCATGAAGGCGCGTCTGGTGTAGACATGGCTTCTTTGTATGTTCTTGGCTCATTCTCTAAAAGAAAGGCTGTAACAAACTCAGATCCAAAGGATTTTTCCTTACGAGCTCTCTTGCTCCGTCTAGGTTGATCCTCTTCCTCTTCTGCTTCATTTACAGAAGTGCATGCTTCTCTTTGTTCACGTGTTCGTTTCGAATATTCTTTATCCTTGCAGGGAAACACATGTTCAAAGAAAGACGCATTCCTTGATTCCATTATTGTATTAGCATGTATGTCAGGTATATTTGATTTATATACCAAAAAACGATAAGAACTACTGTTGTGTGCATATCCGATGAAAATACAATCAATTGTCTTAGGTCCAATTGTGACCTTTTTAGGAGGTGGCACTGCCACTTTTGCTAGGCACCCTCACACTTTAAGGTATTTGTACGATGGTACTTTACCTTTCCAAAGTTCATATGGCGTCTTGCCAGTGACTTTATGTGGTATTTTGTTCAGAATATAATTGGTGGTTAGCAGCGCTTCCCCCCACATGTTCTGGGGTAACCCAGATTTTTGCAACATTGCATTCATCATTTCTTTTAGAGTTCGGTTCTTTCGTTCCGCAACTCCATTAGATTCTGGTGAGTAGGGAGCAGTTGTTTGATGAATAATGCCATGTTCTCTAAATGCATTGAATGGTTCATCATACTCGCCTCCTCTAACCTCCTCTATCACTTCAGACTATTTTTATGGTTTTGCCAAGTTGGTTTTCAACTTCCAACTTATATTCTTTGAATTTTTCCAAGGTTTCGTCCTTGCTCCTTAGCAAGTATACATAACAATATCTTGTGCAATCATCGATAAAGGTCACAAAATATTTTTTACCGCCTCTAGTTTGCACAAATTTTAAATCACACAAATCTGTGTTTATTAAGCTTAGAGGTTCGGTTGTTCTCTCTACACATGGGGATGGAATTTTTGTGAGTTTGGCATGTACGCATACTTCACATTTGTCTTTACTCAATTTGCATTTCGGGATTAGGTTCATGCTCATCATTCTACGTATAGATTTGTAATTCACATGCCCCAAACGTTCATGCCAAATAATAAAACACTCAACAACATAAGCAATAGGATTCTTTTCATTCATTGAAACATCAGAAACAATAGTTTTTGTAAGGACTGTCATTACATTCATTTTGACGAGTCCATCCTTTACATATCCCTTGCCTAAATAAATCCCATTTTTAGAGAGAACTAGTCTATCAGAAACGAGCTTCACAGCAAACCCGTTCTTGCTTAGCAAAGTGCCAAAGATCAGACTCTTCCTTATTTCTGGTACATGCATGACATTGTTGAGAGTTAACTCCTTCTCTGAAGTCATCTTCAACACCACTTTTCCGTGACCTTCAACCTTGGAAGTAGACGAGTTCCCCATAAATAGATGCTCGTCGTTGTTGCTCTGATGATAGGTAGAAAACAGTCCCCTGTCAGAGCATATATGTCTAGTAGCACCTGTATCATACCACCATTCCCTCGGGTTGCTCCCAACCATGTTGACCTCAAAAACTACAACACATAGATCTGCCTCCGAGAGGTCTTTAGTCAAATTGGCTTGAGCCTTCCATTTTTCTTTGCGTTGGTCAACCTTGCTTCGACACTCGTCTGCCTTGTGACCAATATTTCCACATTTGTTTCATTTCCCACTGAACTTCTTAGCGGGTTGCTTCTTAAAGCTGCTGGAGCTTTGGGGTGGAGCCTTTCGCTTCCCCTTGTCTTTGTGCTCTGCCAAATTGGCCTTCTGTTCAATTGATGTACCACCATTAGCCTTACGGTTGGTTGACTCAATCCGCGGTCTAACAATCAAGTCTTCAAGGGTCATAGCCTTTCGCTTCTGCTTAAGGTAGTTCTTGAAATCCCTCCAACATGGTGGGATTTCTCAATAAAAGCAGCTACCTGGAACGTCTCACAAATAGACATCCCTTCCGCAATGATTTCATGCGTAAGCAATTGCAGCTCTTCAACTTGTTCCATGATGGGCTTAGAATCCATCATTTCGAAGTCCAAAAATTTCGCCACGGCGAATTTCTTAGAGCCTGCATCCTCATACTTGTATTTCTTTTCCAAGGCCAACCAGAGTTCCTTGGAAGTCTTGATCTTGCTATACACATTGTACAACGGATCAATGAGGTGGCTTTGAACCCATCTTTTGCACAGAAAGTCACCCTGAATCCAGTCATTGACACTAGCTAGGGTCCTGGCATCAGTATTCTTAGACGAAAGCACATGCTTATCCTCAGATAGATAGCTTTCCAGCTTCAAAGTAGTCAAAAAGAAGAACATCTTCTGGTGCCACGTCTTGAAACCAGTTCCATCAAACTTTTCTGGCATCAACCCTGCATTTACAGCGCCAAGGATAGTGGGCATCTGAACGATGGCACTAGTCTGATAAACATCAGTTCCTACATTAGTAGGTGGCAAGGTAACTGCTGGCAGACCACTCCCAAATTGAATTTGGGTCGTCGACTCAACATTACCCTCCATAGCTCCAGCAAGAGCACCCGAATCAGCTTTCTCATTTGAGTTAGTCATACTTCAATACTGTTTACACACAAGTAAAACAAAATTAGTATGATAGTGAGAAGCAAAGTTCAATAAAAATAATTACACAATTTAATCACTGAATATAATAATTATTTTTTCCCTGTTCGAATACACGAACACATTAATTCCTGAATTCCAGATCTAACAACACCAACTAGATGAATGAGTTAGTGTAAATAATAAAATTAAATTCCTAAAGAAATAACTCACTGCATACGAAATAACTGGACTAAAAGTTAAACAGCAGTGGACACAACAAAGCACACGAATTGATATACAAATATGCCAGCACAAGCAATTGAAGTATGAAAGCCACTGAACATAAAAGCAACACTTGAATAAAATAAACAAACCAAAGCCACTGATCGATACTACTATATTAGCACCGTACACTGAATTGCAAGTTTAAAGCAACATGGAATGACCAAAGTAAATAACAAAGGCAATTAACCAAAATCAATTAAATAGGAATGAATGCTAAGAGCGAGATATCATGCAGGGACTAACAACAATTGCCCATAAAAGACAAAAAACACCGATCGAATAAATAATTCAGTGCACTATCATGAGAATATCATCGAAAACGATTATATAACACCGATCTGATTCAAACACACTAAATTAAACAACCAGAGGCAACCAATTAAAAGAACACCGATAAACAAACACACGTAAATCAGTATAATAAAATACTGATTTTTCAGAATTAAGACTGTAGCAACCGTAATTCCAAACCCTAATTAAACATGAATTAAGGAAATTGAGATCATACAATTCAGATAATTACATAAAATAATAATACCAAATACCAATGAATTGTAGAGGCGAGATGTCAATCTCTTTCCTTAATTCTGAAAACGCCCTGTAGTGTGACAGTTCTTTAACGTTCCGAATCCCAGGATACAACTACTACGATCTCTTGCTTTGCACAACTCAAGAACAAGAGCCTAACGAACCAACGATCAATGTGCACTCTCAGACTGTATATTTTGAAGAAGAGAGAACAGAAGAAGAATTTTTTCAACTGGCGTCTGAAATGAGAATCCAGCAGTTATCTTTTATCTGCTGATAAAAACAACCACTTCTCAAAGAACGTGGCCTGTTTGTTCCAACTGATTACAGAAGGAGAATTTTTTTCAACTGACGTCTGAAATGAGAATCCATCAGTTATCTTTTATCTGCTGATAAAAACAACCACTTCTCAAAGAACGTGGCCTGTTTGTTCCAACTGATTAGAATATCAAGGAAACCCTTGACTTATTCTTTTCAGCTTTTTAAATGGGCCAAGCCAAAATTCAATGTCCTGCAACCCTAACGGGCCAGGCATTTCTCATTCACATTTTGAACTTTATTTTATTAAAAATAAAATAAGTTCCAACAATCATCACCACCACGCCTGCCTGGGTGAGTATTTAAGGGCTTCCCATGATTCTTTACGAAGAGAAATTGTTGTTGAAACTTGTGGCCGTGATTAGGAAACCGATTAAGGTGGATAAGAAAATGATGTACTCGATTAAGGAGGATAAGAAAATTATGGGTGTTGTTTGTGTTTAGAAAGGATCCTCGACATTAGTGGAAAAGATTGTGCATGGGAAAAATGAGGAAATTGTTATACCAGATAAAAGGAAAAACCAATTTCGTGTCGCGCCAAATTGCTTGGGTTGTAGTAACCCTAATGTGGCTTCCTCATAAAAGGGAAAAACTAGAAAGGGTTAAATGAAAATTACTAAAGAAACCGGGTCTTCCACATTGGAGATAAAACCGGTCCAACTGAATACTAATATGGATAAAGCCTCGTTTGAGTTCCACGAATAACATGAGCCAAAAACCAGTTCTATTGTTGAGAACATTCAGGTGGTTCATGATAAAATTATGAGTAATAATGAAGCCTCAAATGATAAAATTATGATCGATCAAGGGGCCATTCTATAAGATTCAAGTTTGCAACCATTGTTGTTCGGGTTTGTAGTGCTCTATCTTCCCTTGGTTTCCTATGAATTGCCTCGTTTGGAACTGTTTTGGAGCCGGTGAACCCTACTTTCTGAGGGCCATTAAGTACATGACTCGCCACAAATAAGTGGATTTTCTTGTAGTGTTTGAACCTCGTATTTCGGGCGTGCTTGCTCAGGATGTTTGTGATCGACTTCATTTTACTAGGTGTGTTTGAGTGGAAACGGTTCGACTCCCTGGGGGCATTTGGCTCCTTTAGGATAAGGGAAGGGTGAACCATCAGATTTTGAGAATGGAAAAGATTTAGTTATTGTTGAAGGGAAAGCTCGTTTTCATTTAGTGGTGGTTTAGCTCCGCCTTCGTCGGGCAAGTGTAAGGACTTCTAGAAAGAATTGACTCATGAGCTAGAGCATGTTATGGAGCCTATGATTATGGGTGGAGATTTTAATTGTAATCTCCATACCAGTGAACATCAAGGTGGGTCAGGTAACCTGTTAGAGGATTCAAACACTTTAGAAACATTGAATGATCTTGTCCTTCTTGAATTAGGCTTTACGGGTCAAGCGTTCACTTGGTTTTAGGGAAATTCTCCACGAATGTTTGTTGCTAAGTGACTCGATACGTTCTTCATGAATATCGCAAGGAGATTATTGTGCCCAAATGTTGTCGTGCGACACCTTCCTCATATAGCTTCGGATCATGTTTTGTTGCTGCTTACTATGGAGCCCAAGGTCTCTTTTAATAGAGTGAGGTGTCCTTTTCGATTTGAGACTTCTTGGCTCACCCACCGGGCTTTCTTGAATTTATGCATAGTTCTTGGCAAGATCTTGTCTCCACTTCCGCTACTCTCATTGGTTTGCGGACAAAGCTCCTCGATTTGAATAAAAAGGTTTTTGGTCATATTCTTCTTATGAATTAGTTGTTGCTTAACCGAATTGAAGGAGTTCAAAAATTCTGATTGCTAGGCCGACTGAACGTGTGTTGCGATTGGAGGCTGAGTTACTGGCTGATTTGGATAAATTGATTGGGTGGGAGGAGATACTTTGTCTCCATAAATCTCGCATATAGTGGCTTCAGGCATGAGATAGAAACTCTAAGTTCTTTCACATGTCTACTATAGTGAGATAGAAGAAGAACAAGGTTGAAACTCTTTGCACGAATAACGAAGTCTGGGTCGAAGAGACTGAGGCGTTAGAACATCATGCTATCCAATTCTTTTCTGAGTTGTGTACATTATCGTATTCTAAAATGCAGCCTATTGATATCGGCACACGGGATTTTCCGAGGATCTCCGAGGTGATGTGGCCTGATTAGCATAAAACCGGTGTCAAATATGGAGATTATGTTGGCCGTGAAGTCGATGGGCACCTTAAAAGCTCTGGGGAGTGATGGGTTTTACCCAATGTTTTACCAAAAGTGCTGGTCCATTGTGGGCAGGTTTGTGGTTGCGGTTTGGGATTTTTTTCGGACTTCTACTTTGCCGCCACGGTTGAACGAAATGTTGATTACGTTAATTGCTAAAGTGGGTGAGCCGGAGAAGATTAATCAGTTTAGGCCAATTAGCTTGTGTAATGTTCTTTATAAGATTATTACTATGGTTATGGTTAGGAGGTTGCAACACGTCCTTCCACAACTTATTAGCCCGGTCCAAGGGAGTTTTTTACCCGGTCGTTTGATCACGGACAACATTGGTATTGCTCAAATCATTCTATGAAGTGTAAAAAAGGGAGAACAGGTTGGATGCTTCTTAAACTAGATCTTGAGAAAGCGTATGACAGACTACGCTGGGATTTCATTACTGGTACACTTAGGGATGCTGGTTTTCCCGAGAAATGGGTAGGGTGGATTCATGAATGCCTGGCCACGATGTCTTTTCGGCATCTTTGGAACGGGGAGATGATGGACTCATTTATTCCTTCTAGGGGTGATGAAACCCGAAATAAACCGACGCTAGAGACAAGAAATGAGATTATATATTCGATGAGACAAACTCTTGCTTTTATTAATGATTTCCGAACGAGGTTACAACAACGAGATTATGCCCCAGATCTCCTTTTACAAGATTCGAGGTCTCTACCTAACGAGATTTGAGACCTCTTTTTTACAACGAGATTACTGCTTACAAACTATTATTGAGATCTTTTTCTATTACAAGCTTTGAGAATTTCTATCTATCTATCGAGGCCAGAGTCTTGTTGACAATGCCGGGATTGTAGCTTGGAAAGAGGCTTGTGGGATCTTTTAGGACTTTGAGATTTATTTGAGTGACTTGAAGTCTTTTTATTGAGCTTCTCTTGATGTTAGCGTGGTCTTTACGATGATTCCAACACGTCGATCTTCAACAAACAAGATAGTTCTTAAGTTAGAGATGTTTTTCGACCCCTGCAACCTTCGAGGTTCTCTTCTATTTATAGACGCTTGAGGAGTATGGCTCTTGCCAACTTCCGATGTGGGACGCTCTGGATTCGACAATTTGATTGGTCGAGAAGAAGATGATCGACTATTGGTCGAAAGTTAGGTGGCTTTTGACTGGTTGAGCGGGGCGGGGGTGCCACCTTTTGAGTCTGCGAGGTTCGTCCCTGTTGCATCTTGTGGTGAGCTGCCTGACTATCTTTATCAGAGAGACTTCCGATGTTTGGACCTCGTTCCCGCGACTTAGGGCTTGCAGGAATAGGGACTTTGCTTTTTTGGATGGGTGCGAAAAAGATCTCGGCGAACTCCCTTGGATCTCGTTTTTATTTCTTTTACCTCGCGTTCCGTGCCCAATGTTCCCACGTCATTATTTTGCGCACCATCACAACCCCATGGCTTGTGGCCCGCTGTCCGAGGGCCACAAGGCATACATGCGCGATGTGTGATTCCTTAGTTTTTTTCTTGCGAAACCTGCCACAACATTCCACAGGCGGGATGCGGGGTTTAGGTCGAGAATCTCTCTTCACGAGATTTGGGGTTTTGGTTTGAGGGTCTCTCTTTACGAGATTCGGGGTTTGGGTCAACGAGGCCCGAGGTTTTTTTTGAACTTTCAACGGGATCATTCATGCTGGCGGGCCTTGGGCCTTCTTTCCCTTTGCGGGGGAGTTAGGCCCATTTGAGACGCTTGGTAGGAGAAGGCCCAACATACTCGTTTATAAATGCCAGGCGCATCCCCCTCTTTCTTCTCTTCTCGTTTTATCTTCTTCCCCGAGAAAATTCCTCTCTCTCTTTCTGACCTTTCAGTTTTTGGCAACCAAGTACAGGCGACAACTCCGGCCAAGGCTCGCAACCGCCCTCTACACAGCGACTTCTGACAAGTAAGTGCCATTTCCGGCCTTCGCTTGTGCTTTTAGTGCTTTTAGTCCCTCTTCTGCCTTCGCCCTAGGCGGAGGCGGTGGTTTTTTTCGATTTTCGCGTCGGTGTCACGGCGGCGAAAAGGTGGGGGTGGGGGTGGATGCTAGGGGTCCGGTGACGCGCCCAACCTTTCTGGCACTTGCCCGACGGTTGAGTTCACCGTTCTTGTTTTTTGGATTTTGAATGTTCTTTGGAAGTTCAAGCGTCTGACCGCTAGGTGATGGGACGTCTATCCTTTTGATGTTATGAGATTTGCTTTTGGGTTTGCAACTCTGTTTGCCTTTCTTAGCACTCTTCCTAGGCAGCCTATACGTCAGAGTAGCCCTAGGGTCGCGCTTCCCCTACGCCGTTTGTGCTTTGCTTTTTTAGTCTACTCTTTCCTTAAGGCTTTCTTCTTTTCCAAGTGTTCGCCTTTTGTTACCTGGACTTTGTTTTTCATGCCTAGAGGAGCTTCTTTAAGCCCTCCACCAGGCTTTGCGCTCAAACTTTGGGAGAAGTAGTACGAAGAACCTTCTGAGACTGTAGGTACCGTCGAGTCTAGCGATTCTCAAAACCTGAGGTCCCCTTCACTTTCGAACTTTCCATTACCTTGCACCTTTCAAGAGTGTGCACGTCTTTTGGGGTTGAGATGGCCTCGTCCTCAATTTCAAATGAAGAACTTGTCGGCTCCGACGTGCGGTCGTCGGACTCCAACGAGCAACAAGGCTTCTACCCGCGGTATCTCACCGACTGCGTGTCTCATGTCCCGCTAGTCATCGCCTCTAACTTTCCCTGGCCCGAGGGATTTGAGCTAGTGCTCCCCGAGGAGGAGGAATGCTCGATGGCGGTGTACGATAATTACGTGCTCATCCACTTGCACAGCCTTCAAGCCGGCTTCCGACTACCGCTCGCCCGACACATAGTTGATTATTTATGGTTGATTATTGTCTCCCCTGCGCAACTCTTCCCAAACGTGTGGAGGCACCTGTGCGCGTACACCATTCGAAGCTACGAACTCGGGGAGGGACCTGATGTTATCACCATGACGGGCTTGTTTTTGGCGAGGCGAGAGCAGAGATTGTGCCTCGTGAAACTTAGTTTTCCAGGGCTCAAGATCACCACCACTCAATCGAACGTTGGCGAGTGGAAAGACAAGTGGTTCTTGGTTCATGACCGTACTAGGAGGTACTGATGACCGGATCGATGGTGTAGATGATGGTGCAAAGAGATCGCCGAAGAAGGGTAGGAAATCGTCACTTGGTTTGAAGATGGTGGAGCTCGGTGGCTGAATTTCGTCTGGGATTAAAAGGGTAGATCTCCCTCGTCCGGACTCGGAATTGGGTGATTCCAAATCCCAGAATTAGATCTTTGAGTCTAGTTTAATCCCTCAAATTTTAAGAGCCAGATGATATTTAGATTGAAAGATATGTCGATTATAATTAAGTGGTGCAGAAACCACCGTGATGGAAATGGAACGATTGAAAATGGAATGGCGGAGTGATGGATATGGATGTTGCCCTTGGATATGACTCACAAAGAACAACAAACTAGATTTCAAGAGCGTCGGATATGACTCACCAATGTTCTAACAAGAGATTGAACGAAAAACAAACAAAGGAACTTTAGATTGAAAACAAGTAAAGAGAAAGCATTTTCATCGTTCAAGTCTAACCTCAAAGGAGGCCACAAATGAGACTTAATACCGTAGGCCACGCCTCTCTCTCTCTCATTTCAGCCATAACTCCTCTCGTTATTACATAAAAAAACCCAAAAGTTTAAAGAAACTAACTTAAAGCCCTTAACGAAATATAAGTCAAGTTTGTGCACTAGTTTCACCAAAAGTCACAATAATACTCCACCCTTCTCCATTGTTAGCCATAATCCAACTTATGAGCCATGATCTCATCCTTGATCTTGTCAAGCATTGCTTTAGCTCGGGCTCGCGTGATGCGTCCAAAATAGGGCGTAGTACCTTGACTTGGCGTCTTAGCGCCTCGGACACCGGCCTTGGATATTTGTCCAAGTGAAGACCCTCCTTTGTCATGCAAATTGAACTTGTCATTAGGGCTGAAATCTTCACTCATATCATGGAGCATAGTGCCTTTAAAAGTGCCCGAAGAAGTGGTACCATCCATCAAAGGCCAAGGCGCGCCAAGGTCGAAAATCAGCGTGTGCAACGGCGGCCCAATTGGCACTATACCGTGGGGCCATGACTCGGTAGATGGAATCACATCATCCTCCTCCCCTTTAAAAGGATTCGTCCTCCAATCTATCAAGCTTGTAAAACAAAGGACACATCGAGGGAAGCACAAGCAAGTACAATCTATAGAAGTCAAGTTAAGAATAACATTTCCAATCTCAATATGATAGGCCAGAAAGTATGCACTAGCTACACCACTTCTCTTCCTATTCTTACGGGTGCATCTCATAATAAAGCAATGAAGAGATTGAGTGTAAGTAGGCATCAATGGAATTCTATGACCTATATGCATCCTAGATGACATGTGTTGGGCAAGAGAATTCTAATGGAAGCAAGAGTAAGTCCTAGATGTCACAAATGCATGAAAGAAAAGTGAAATTATTTGATCAAATGCATGTGAAATAACCAACACATAGTCATAAATATGGAATTGAGGAGTGCAAGAAACTTCCCTGAGAGGTGCACTCGTATCACCATGTGAGCTCAACAATGGAGGTAGGGCTTCTAGCTCCCTTGGTGTGGCATTCTCCATGACAAAGACATCTTTGTTGGCCTCCACAAGAAAAGGAATGTAATCACCGCTTGGAGTGACTAAAACAGCCTCGTCCTCCTCATGGAGCAAGAAGGGCAAACTTGAAGGAATCATAGGAAATGCATCCATCCATGGTGTAGCCAACGAGTTCATGGAGCTAGGAGTGATGGTAGGACGACGCTTAATTTTAGGAGATGATTCCAGAACTTCCTCCTCTTCTTGCAATATGTGCATCAGTTTTATTGGACACTTGATGGTGATGAGTTGTTCCAATTCATGGAAAGGAGTCTCTCTTTTTGGTTGTTCTATGTCACTCATCAATCTTTGTTGGAAGGAAGTCTTATCCCCTTCAAAAGGGTGCATCCACAAACCCAGCTGACCTACAAAACAAGTCAACTCACAAACCTCCTTTCCAAGCACAACATGATATGACAAAATATAAGCACAAGCTATGCCACTTTTCTTTGCAATCCTATTGGTATGGTACATGACAAAGCTATCAAAAATATGAGAATAATTCAGCCAAGATGTCAAGTTTTGAGATAAAAGTAAGGAAGAAGTGTTACTTCCCCGAATGGCATGCACATCGTAGCTTGGGACAGTTTTCAGCTCCGACCTGTTCAAGGTCGTTCTCTGAGCTCTAAACTCCAAATTGAGCGATTCCAAGTTCCAGATTGAGCTAAAGGAGTCTACTTCATTTCCTCCAAATTTGAGCATCATTCGACCACTGAGTTGTAAGTTACACCATTTTTTCCAAGGTGGTGCAGATTTATCCGAGAAGGAAGTTTCACTTTCCTCTTTCGGGTTGGCCAAAAATAGGGGCGTAGAGGGGCCGCCTATGGCTAGCTTCTTGTCCTTATTTTCCTCTTGATGAGCAAGCTTCTTCCTTTGCTCCTTGACTGCATAATCCAACATTATCTCATGGGAAGACATCGGGTGCAAAATCACCTTCTTTCCTTCCATTTGGAAGTGGTATTCGTTGGATATTCCATCATGGATCTCTTTCTTGTCAAATTGCCAAGGCGTCCCAATAGTAGATGACAAGCGGTCATAGGAACAATGTCACACTCCACCTCATCCTTGTATGGCCCTATAGAAAAAGAAATACGATCCCTCTCCTTGACTTAGATAGGGGCGTTAGAGTTCAACCAACACAAAGGTTAAGGTAAAGGTTGAGGAGTAGTACTCAAAGAAAACCTATCCACCACCTCTTGACTAATAATATTGCAACATGAACCGTTATCAATAATCACACTACATACCTTATCCACGATCTTACATCGAGTGTGAAAGATAACTTTCCGCTAACTACGCCTGGTGGTATTCTCCGTCATGAAGAGTGTTCATGGGACCACCAAGCACTCTCCATCCTCTCGTGTCTTCTTGAGCTCCCCCTCTTGAGGCACTTTTGTCCTCTCGTCCAGCCCTAGGATTCGGCTCTCCAAAGCATCAAATCGATCAGCAAAGCGAGTCTCCATAGCTTCCAAAGATTGTTGCAAGGATTGTTGCATGGATTGCATCATGGCAGCCACCGAAATAGTGGACGTCTCTTCAACCTGTTGCTTATCCTTCTCATCACCTACACTTGTCATCTTACAACCACGGCAAAAATCAAGGTATAGAGTGCACTTGAAATAACCACCAAGACTTGCCCGAGATGAAAATCCGACAAGTTGCAAGTATGCAAAAGACAACAAAGGACAAACAAAGAAGAGATTCACCACACACTTGTTTAAGATAACAATGCTAGGAAGCTACTAAACCACCAAGAACAAAAACATCAAGTATAATTTTTTTTAAAGTAGGCCTTTGCTAGGCTCTACGGTTTGACTACTCTTGCCGTGCCCGGCCCCTTATTAGCTTTACGCCGCCAGACAAGGTTTTTCTAGTCTTAATCTTTTTTTCTATGCCTAGCCCCTTATTATCTTTACGCCACCGGCAAGGTTTTTCTGATTTTTAGCAAAAGATCTCAAAGTCACTTAAACAACAACACAAGATGTTCCGTCTTGGTGTCGTTCCCGTATCCTAGCACCGAACCTTCAACAAGCATGTAACGAAAAGGATTAAGGCTGGTTTTTGGACACAAAATCCACGTTTTCAGCTCTCACAAATCAACAATAGTTCATTCAAAACAACTACTAATTGAAGGCATTAAACAAGCAAGAGAAGCAACCCTTCAACTACCAAAATTATGAGGACCGTTGGTGTTCTATCCATGGACATTTTTTAGCAGAATTTCTGCCATGGAATCTCACAAAATTCGTCCAAAGAAACAACAAACAAGGATAACACATCCCTCACAACACAAAACACAATCAACAACAAGGCTCACGCATTGACACAACCGGAAATTCGACCAAGAGAACTTGGAACTAGTGGAAATTCAAGGTAGGAACAAGGATTATATGGCGATACCTTCGCGTGGATCTGATATCACTTGATAGCCGGATCGATGGTGTAGATGATGGTGCAAAGAGATCCTCGAAGAATGGTAGGAAATCGTCACTTGGTTCGAAAGTGGTGGAGCTCGGTGGCTGAATTTCGTCTGGGATAAAAATGGTATATCTCCCTCGTCCGGACTCGGAATTGAGTGATTCCAAATCCTAGAGTTAGATCATTGAGTCTAGTTTAACCCCGAAAAATGTGAGAGCCATATGTTGTGTATATTGAAAGATATGTCGATTATACTGAAGTGGTGCAGAAACCACCGAGATGGAAATGGAGCGATTGCAAATGGAATGGCGGAGTGATGGATATGGATGTTGCCCTTGGATATGACTCACCGAGAACAACAAACTAGATTGAAAGAACGCCGGATATTACGCACCAATGCTCTAACAAGAGTTGAACGAAAAACAAACAAAGGAACTTTAGATTGAAAACAAGTAAAGAGAAAGAATTCTCATCGTTCAAGTCTAACCTCAAAGGAGGCCACAAATGAGACTTAATACCCTAGGCCACGCCTCTCTCTCTCTCTCTCTCATTTCAGCCATAACTCCTCTCGTTATTACGTACATCAAACAACCCAAAAGTTTAAAGAAACTAACTTAAAGTCCTTAACGATACATAAGTCAAGTTTGTGCACTAGTTTCACCAAAAGTCACAATAATACTCCACCCTTCTCCATTGTTAGCCAAAATCCAACTTATGAGCCATGATCTCATCCTTTATCTTGTCAAGCATTGCTTTAGATCGGGCTCGCGTGATGTGTCCAAAATAGGGCGTAGTATCTTGACTTGGCTTCTTAGCGCCTCGGACACCGGCCTTGGATATTTGTCCATGTGAAGACCCTCCTTTGTCGTGAAAATTGAACTTGTCATTAGGGCTGAGATCTTCACTCAAATCATGGAGTATAGTGCCTTTAAAAGTGCCCGAAGAAGTGGTACCATCCATCAAAGGCCATGGCGCGGCAAGGTCGGAAATCAGCGTGTGCAACGACGGCCCAATTGGCAGTACCGTGGGGCCATGACTCGGTAGATGGAATCACATCAGGTACATTAACTTCCCATCGGCACCGTGCAACTTCCAACGGCCCAAGAAATCGCAAGACGTCACTGAGACCAAGAAACGATTTGCGACGTTGCCTACGACACATTACAGATTGTACTTGGCTCAGGAACGTCTTGAGCGTGCGGGTCTGAGCTTTCCCTTCCCAAATCGCGAAGGTGTGGTGGGTATCGCTTGCTTGTGTTTTCTTGGTTTTATTTTTCTTTTTGCATAATCGTTGGACCTCAATTTAGACTATATGTGGCGATCCCGAGCCTTGGTCTGACCGCGCATTTTCGACTTATATTATTTGTGATGGTCCGAGCCTCGCTTCGACCGCACACTTTGAACTTAGATTATTTACGACGATTTGAGCCTTGCTCGGACCGCGCACTTTAAACTTAGATTATTTGGGGTGATTTGAGCCTCGCTCAAACTGTGCATTTTGAACTTAGATTATTTGCGACGATCCGAGCCTCGCTCAGACAACACCTGTTGAACTTCGGTTATTTGTCACCTTAGTCCCTTTTCCTTTACTAACCCCTTGCTTTTTCCTTTTTCATTGACCCTCCTAGAGGATTTGGCTCAAAGGATGAAGCAGAAGAAGCCCGCGGGGCCTGCCGCGCAAACATCTGGGGCTTCGAAGGTCCAAGCGCTCGCGAAGGTCGCAGGGGCGCGAACTGCTGAAGGGGCCTCTTCTAAGGGGGACGCCGCTAGGGCGTCCTCCAAGTTCCTTCAAGGGAATGACGACAAGGCCGGCTCCAAGCGGAACGAGCCATGGGTGTCGCCCAGAATAGACAAGAAAAAACACAAGGGGGATGGTAAGCGCAGTTCCTCAGGGAAGGACCTCGCTTTGTGTTCCAGCCTCGAGGGGCGAGCGTCTGCCCAGGTGGCCCCGCCAGCCTCGAGGTTCCATTGTCTTGGGCCGTCCCGGGCCTCACTCAAGAATTGGAGGAGGGAGGAGTTTAAGGAGGAGATTGCCTGGGCGAACAATCTCTCCGACGAGACTCTTGTTGAAGAGGCCCTCCGCTACTCGGCGATGGTGAGTGTTTTGCTTTTTCGCATGCCTCACTCTGGTTTTTCTTGCTTGCTTCTTCCTAACACACTTTGATTTTTCAGAACAACTTCCTCGAAAATTACAATTGCAGCCGCATCACCCTTCTCCACAAGAAGATGGACAAGATGGAGGCGAGGCTCAAGGCCATCATGGAGGAGTGTGCTAAGAGGGAGAAGGTGCATGCGGACACCGAGAGATGGGTCTAGGCCCCAGAGCAATGTGCGAAGGAAGAGGCCAGGGAGGCTATGAAGGCAAAGGCCTCGCTCGAGGATTTGCAAGCTAAACTCTCCGAAGAGCGCAAATACTCTAAGGAGAAAGAGGCGGACCTCCAGAAGGTGGAGGAGGAGAATAACAACCTTCACCTCCGCATCAAGGAGCTTAACGAGGAGGTCGTAGCCGCGGGGTCAGCTTACATTGAGTCTGCCGAATTCAAGGAAGCATCACTAAGCGTTGTGGAGGGGATGTACCGGCAGGCCATCCGCGTAGGGGTGAGACAGGCGGTCGAGAAGTACAAACATATCGGTTCTCGCATCGTCTTTTTCATCCCTAACTACGCGCTGACCATGAGGGAGACCGAGGAGGATCCCGAGGGGGAATGCGAGTTTTTCCTCGACGACGAGGGAAGGGTTACAATGAACGAGAATGAACCTCTTGTCGCGGATGTTGTTGACCAGGGGAACCAGAACCCCGCTAGGACAACCTCGAGGTAATCCATGCCTCGCCCATCCGCAGCCCCATAGGTCTGCCAGCCGACGGGCCAAAGGAGAATGAGTGAAAGTTGTGTTGTAATAATTTTTGTTTTTGTTGGGATGGTTAAGACTGATTTTTGGTGGCTCCGCTGGAGCCTGTAATATAACTTTTGGCCCTCGCGGCCTTACCTTTATGCATCTTTCTTCTTTATCATTGCTTGTGGTTTATATTACGCGCTTTTTGAGAGTTCCAAAGGCTCATACCATCCCGATCCAATCTCATGGCGCGAGTGCTACTAAGCTTACAGAATGCTCGGGCCACATCAAGCCGATTATTGCCGTTATATGCCACGACTCCGAGCCTCGCTCGGATCGCGGATTGATTGTTTTAGATTATATGCAACTATCCAGAGCCTCACTTGTATCGCAAATTGATTTTTTTTATTGTATGCAACGATCTTGGGCCTCGCTCGGATCGCGCATTGATTGTTTTTTTTATTGTATGCGTCGATCCTGAGCCTCGTTCGGATCGCGCATTGATTGTTTTTTATTGTATGTGTTGATCCCGAGCCTCGCTCGGATTGTGCATTGATTGTTTTTTATTGTATGCATCGATCCCGAGCCTCGCTCGGATCGGGCATTGATTGTTTTTGATTGTATGCCGTATCCTCAGCCTCGCTCGGATCGCGCATAGATTGTTTTTGATTGTATGTAACGATCCCGATCCTCGCTCGGATCGCGCATTGATTGTTTTTGCTTGTATGCAACGATCCCGAGCCTCTGTCGGATCGCACATAGATTGTTTTTGATTGTATGCAGCGATCCCGAGCCTCGCTCGGATCGCGGATTGATTGTTTTTTGATTGTATCCAACGATCCCGAGCCTTGCTCGGATCGCGCATTGATTGTTTTTAATTGTATCCAACGACCCCGAGCCTCGCTCGGATCACGCATTGATTGTTTTTTATTGTATGCGTCGATCCCGAGCCTCGTTCGGATCGCGCATTGATTGTTTTTTATTGTATGCGTCGATCCCGAGCCTCGCTCGGATTGCGCATTGCGGAGAATGTGCAAAGTTGATAAGGAAGTTAAGGATGTTGGAAATTTCATTGAAAATCTCATAAAAAAAGTTTGGAATGATTGGTTGTTTGAGATGAGTTTGGTATAAATTTGCAAAATTGTTCTTGTGAGAGAAGAATGAAAAAGAAACAATCTCAAATGGGGTTTTGTGGAAGAAAAAAATGAGCAAAAAGAAATAAGTGTTGAAAGTAAGCAATGGAAGAAAAGGAAAGTAACTTTGTGAAGTGTTTTGAGAGTGAGTGATGTTGTAATTTGGGTTTTAGTTGATTCTAGTTCCCGGATTTAGCACCACATGGCTAAATATGATCCTCACCTAGTTGTTTATACCTTGGCCCCGTTACAACCTTGAAAAAAGACGTCATGATTTATGTTGTGCATTTAATCATCCGTAGTGGAGATTTAGTACACTGAAGCAAGGATATGGTAGTTGGCATTAAAAGATGATTTTTGAGCGAAAACACTTACCTTTTTAAACACTTGAGTGTTGAGTGCAAACACATATACCTTGGTGAGGGTTAGAATGGATTAATGATTTGGTTTGAAGCTTTCATTTGATGTATGCGACGATTTCATAGTTGAGTTTGAGTTTCTTGAATATGAATGGAAGTCATAGCTTGCTTGTTTGTGGTGTGATTGATTTTATGTCTTGCTTGAGGGCAAACAAGGTTCAAGCGTGGGGGAATTTGATAGAGCATATAGTTATAGGTTTTAGAGCGTATTTTTATTCTCTTTTCATGCATTTCTAGCTAGAGTTTCGCTTTAATTCATAGCTTAGTTTTGTTTTAGTTTAGTACGAAATCTACGCTTGTTTGTGTTTCATTGCATGATCGAGTGGTGAGCTTGGTGGATGACAAGTAAGGGACCGGAGCTATGGAACTAAGAGCGAGTGCGAAGTATGAAGACATGAGGATAGGCATGGTTAAGGACGAAGCTAGCACAAGGGGCGATCAGGGGGATCAAACCGCACTGAGAAGATGGAGTTGCTGAGGGCGGAGCGCGGGGAGGACCAGGTGGAGCGCGACCGCGCTCCGGTAGTGTCTGACCGCGCTCTAGCGCGTTGATGCGACGCTGATTTCGAGCTTCGGTTTATCTTTAGGCCGACTTATTATTATTTTAGGATGTTTTTAGATTATGATATAAATACTCTTTTAGGGTTTTATTTTTGAAGGTTAAGATTTATTATTATTCTATGTTATTCAACTTTAGAGAGAATTTTGGGAGACAAAACCCTAGATTGAAAAGTTCAAGAGAAACCTAACTCTTGTAAGTTGATTTTCTTCTTTAATGTCGTTTTCTAGCTAATTTCCCATGTCCAACTAGTTTGTTGAAGTTGTATGCATGATTGATTGTGAGATTTGAATTATTTTAATTTGCCTTGACTAGATTGAATTACCCCGTGCTGAATTGATTAAATTCGCCTAGGGTTTTAATAGCTTGATCACCTGTTTTGATTTCTAAGTTGAATCACAACTAGAATAACTAAATATATGGTGGAATTTGGTTGTTCCTGGATGAATCCTTTGGTTAAACTTATATACGGTGGAATAAGGTTAATCAAAGGAGGAGAATTCAATCACAAAACTTCGTGAATAGACGGTGGAATTTATGAACGATGTTTCTATTGAATGCTTTGAACTAATTTGCATGATCAATTTGACATATAAGGTTTTCTAGGTTAATTGGTTAAAAGGTTATTAAAGACAGTGCATATTAATAACCACTTTGAGCTTGAATTCTATGAATTCACAATAGATTAGTCAAGGGAATTGAATGAAACTAATCAAGGATCAATAATCATGTGTGCAGTGGATACGAAGCTAGTTGGATGCTTTCTTTCTATTTGAAAGCCTAATTATTTTACTTGTTTTTCTTTAGTTTTCTTAGATTAATAATTTGAATTCTAAAAAACCCCTTTTATTACTCTAGTAATATTAATTAAACACTAGAAATCTGAGTCTTTGTGGGTGCAACCCTTGCTTCCACTATACTTAGGTTCGGAAGTTAGGATTTTTCTTTGATAACGCTTTTACCACGACATAAAAGTGCTCGTCACTACCTCAAGTTTGTTAGGAGTAACAAAGAATGAGAGATTGGGGTAAATGATACATGGAGCCTTGACAACCTAGATGGTGTGATATTTCTTATTTTTTCCCTCCTTCAAAGCAATAGTTTCCTCAAACTCATCACACCACATGGGAACAGATGCATTAAGTTCACTAAATCCTATGGGCTTATCCATATCAATTAGGACTTCACTCGACTCATCTATTTTTCTCTCAAATTGAATTATAGGAGTAGACTTAGTCTTAACATCAGAGTCATCTTCATAGCCCGACTCAAGTCTAGTGGATTCCTCCTCAACTTTCATTTGATAGCCCATGGAGCAAAAGAAATCCCAACATTCCTCAAATTCCATATCCGACAGTCTTTTATTGCTCCTATACCAAGCTAGACTAAAAGTCCTTGGGTTCATACCCTCAAATATGCATTGACACAACTCCTTCTTAGAGTAATGATAACCCAAAATCTAATGTTCATACACATAGTCTTAGAATCTATAAAAGTATTCATGGAACTGTTCATCATGCAATTGCCTACACTCAAACATAGCCATTGATTAGTAGCACAGGTGTGGACCGTAAGATAGGTCCACACAAATATTGATAAAAATAAAAATTTAGAAATAAACAAAGATTCCCCGACAATGACACCAAAATTTGACTAGCTTGAAATCGTTGATGCCAAATCAAAGATAAATCCCTAGTTACTCAAATAGTATAGTCGGTAAGTCGGGGTCGTACCCAAGAGACATTTGTATTCCAAGTAATTATTATTATCAACTGAAAGTAGTAACAAAGGGTGGATTTTGAATTGTGATTCTAAATCTAGGGAATTTAAGCAAACAAAGCAAGCAAAAATGAGTTTGAATTCAATCACGGAAAATCAATCCTATCCAAGTATCCACTTAATTCATCAAGTTATTGATCATTGATTCAAACAAGTTGTTCCCTTTAGTTATTCATATCCTGATCAGTTACAGAACATGGCAACGAAACATGAAAACTTAATATCTAAATAAACATGAAACGATCATGAATTATAGAGATACGAGCATTAAGAACAAGGATATGCATGATACATGCAATTGAATTCCAACGAGTCAAACAATCATATGCAATCAATTCTCCCTCTCAATTGTTTTAGTTCAGCGAGTCCTAAAACAATGAGTTGTTACAAAAATCAGGTTTTACTACTAGAAAACCTAGATCCTAGCAATACAGTGTATCAACTTCAACTAGTTGGCCAGACAAGAAGAAATCAATAA
The DNA here is from genome assembly GCA_964016875.1 of Fallopia convolvulus. Lineage (NCBI taxonomy): Eukaryota > Viridiplantae > Streptophyta > Magnoliopsida > Caryophyllales > Polygonaceae > Fallopia > Fallopia convolvulus. The sequence goes on along the minus strand of OZ024718.1, from coordinate 32,674,527 downwards.
CAATCAATATAGATTAAGCCCAAGAGAATTGAAATAACCTGCAAGGAATAAACTTGAGAAGAGAATCTCACAATGCACTTGAATCCAAAAGCTTCAACTTCAATAGAATTAAAGGAGTTTAGCTCTCCAAAGAAAGAGAGAATACAAAAGTAGTAGAATAATAAGTGGCAGAAAGTCTTAGAGATAATTCTAACAAAGGCTGAAAACTAGGCTTAAATAGCCAACTCAAAACACGATCTTGAAAGAAAGGAAAGTAATATTAAAAGATAGATAGAATCGCCATCTCAGATCTTGCTAATGTTGGAAGCTGCGGGCGCGGAATAGTGGTTTGCGGTTGCGGACCCCAATTCATATCGATAGCAAATCAAGAATTATATAATGAAAATCTTCAACCAATTAATTAGGAGAATCACAAACTTAGCTACTTCAACTAAAAGGAAATCAATCGTAGCATCAAATAGGAATTAGGAACAACTTAGATTTCATTAGCAAAATAAACACAAGTATACTTTCGAGGATCAAAGAGGGAACTTATTCGTCCTTGAACATGAGACGGCGCTGGACGGTGTTCATTTTGGTGGTATTGGTAGCGACGACCATGGGAGGAGGAGAACCGATGGAGATGGAGCGTCGAGAGTACCGAGAAGGAAATGAGTGAGATTCAGAAAGAGACAAGAGATAGAGGGTTACACGGACAATAATATTTTAGGTTAAATTCACTTGTACCTAATGAGGAGTTTAAAATAGGGTAGTTTAGGCAAATCCCTTTTTTTGATAGAAAGTTTAGACAAATCCCTAATAGGTTACACTTTAGTGATACGATTTTTCTAACCTATGCCCCAAGGGCATAGGTTAAGAAATTTAAAATGGAAATGATTTGTTAAATTTTATTATTTGGAATTATTTTGATTATTTTCTTAGGGTTCATTAATTTCTATATAGGATTTTAATTTCTATAACTAATACTCTTAACCTATGCCCTTAGGGCATAAGATATAAAAACCCTTAATGATAATACTCCGTGATAAAATGTCCCAGCCCGTTCTCTTAACAAACTGCCACCCCCACGTCCGCATTTCTGCCCTATAATAGTATAATACCGCTCTACATAAAAGTAGATCCCGCCCTTCTTCGCTTCCTCTGAAGCCCAAAAACGAAGCGTTCTCTATCTCTCTATTTCCTCCTCAGACGTTCGATCAATTAATCAAGCCTTCTTCGATCTTCGTCTTTCTTTCCTTATTGTGGTGTTTGATCGCTCGATTTTGCATATTTGTAAGCTTGACCATGTCTTTGAGGCCGAACGCCAGGACTGAAGTTCGACGGAGCCGATACAAGGTCGCCGTTGATGCGGAGGAGGGTCGAAGAAGAAGAGAGGATAACATGGTGGAGATTCGGAAGAATCGGAGAGAGGAGAGCTTGCAGAAGAAGCGTCGAGAAGGTCAACAGGCTGCTCAGCAGCTCTCCGCTTCTGTCCCCCTCGCGCCTGTCTTCGACAAAAAGGTAAAATTTCCTATGTATATGCATCCTTTTTGTGATGCATCCGAAGTGTGCTGTATATTCACACAATTTGTGTCAAGTTGATATTAGTTGGAATTCAGGACAGGAAATTTCAATTGATTTAGGGCTTTGTCTTTGCACTGTTATGATTTGACTCTCTTGCAGATAGAAAGCATACCATCTATGGTTTCTGGTGTCTACTCCGATGATTCTGCTCTTCAACTGGAGTCAACTACTCAATTCCGGAAGTTGTTGTCTATAGGTTCATAAATCTGCTTTTAGTTCTAATTCTTACCATGTTAAGAATTGGTTCTGTGTATTAATTATACTTATTATCAAGTCCTCTTTGTTACGAAGCGACCTAATTTTGTTTAGAAATTAGGATTCAGCTGCCTGCTTGAAGAGCTAAGGCTGCATATGAAGTTGTTTGTTGATTCTAAGTTCTAACCAACTGATGAAAAGGGGTTCGTTTTATTTTTTTGGTGTATATACTCTTCCACATGACAGAACGCAATCCTCCCATTCAAGAAGTTGTGCAAGCTGGTGTTGTTCCTCGTCTTGTTGAATTTCTTGGCATGGAGATTTTCCCACAGCTTCAGGTTTGTCCTATCCATAAATCCAGATGCAATTATATCAATCTGCATTTATGTTTTTTTTTTAAGATCAGTATTGCACATCATTTTAGTTTGAAGCAGCTTGGGCTCTTACAAATATTGCTTCTGGGACATCAGAGAATACTCGGGTGGTGATAGATCATGGGGCTGTTCCACTTTTTGTGAAGCTCCTTGGTTCTCCAAGTGATGATGTTCGTGAACAGGTATAGCTTCTATAAAAAGCATCCATATATTTTCTTTTGTGGAAAATGTTTCTAACTCAATGTAGATATGTTCTTGGAATTGTCATTTCTAGGCTAGCTTCCTAATAATCACCATTACTTTTTTGGTAATGGTCACTAGGTAAAATGAATATGTTAATGATATATTTCTCTTTCTACTTTTGTACTCTATGCTGTAGGCTGTGTGGGCTTTAGGAAATATTGCAGGGGACTCTCCTAAGTGCCGTGACCTTGTTCTACACAGCAATGCGTTGATGCCGCTCTTGACTCAATTCAATGAACATGCTAAGCTGTCTATGCTTAGAAATGCAACATGGACTTTGTCCAACTTCTGCAGAGGCAAACCACAGCCATCATTTGATCAGGTTTGTATTCAATATAAATAACGTCAAATCTTTTTTTCTTTTTCATTCTCTTTACTTGCTGCTCAATTTTTATTACCTTGATTTTATGGATCAGGTAAGGCCAGCTCTGGCAACACTGGGACGCCTTATTCATTCAAGTGATGAAGAAATATTGACAGATGCTTGCTGGGCATTGTCTTATCTGTCTGATGGTACTAATGACAAGATTGACGCTGTTATTGCAGCAGGAGTCTGTCCCAGACTTGTCGAACTTTTACTGTATGTCGAACCTCCTTCCTTATTTTGCCATTTCTACTAGTTACTTATAGAGCTTTCTTCCAGTCATCCGTCTCCATCAGTACTCATCCCTGCCCTTCGCACTGTGGGTAACATTGTAACAGGAGATGATTCTCAAACTCAGGTATGATTTTTGCCTTCTATATTCTCTGGAGATTGAGCTTCTAGAAAAGGCCTAGTTATAGATTGTGTCTCTAAACAAGATCAGAAGATTGCTTTTTATATTATCTGGGTTTTAAAAAAAAGTAGTTATCTGGATTGCAGACTATTTTAGATCATCAAGCATTGCCCTGCCTTCTGAATTTGTTGACCAATAATCACAAGAAGAGCATCAAAAAAGAAGCTTGCTGGACCATATCAAACATTACTGCTGGAACCAAGGAACAGATACAGGTATATGCCTGTTATTTTGATGCGAACTGTGTTCTTACAGGTGCTTTGCAAGTTGCACTTGATAGATTCTAATTATGTGGTTGAGAAACGCAGGCTGTCATTGCAGCTGGATTAATAGGTCCCTTGGTCAATCTTCTGCAAAACGCTGAGTTTGATATAAAAAAGGAAGCAGCTTGGGCTATTTCAAATGCTACCTCTGGTGGTTCTCATGAACAAATCAAGTACATTTTATTGTTGCTCTAAACTGACTTTGAATTGGTAATTATATGGGTGTTGCAATGTAAAGCTTATATTGTTAACGTTCATGATTAGGTTTCTTGTCGGTCAAGGATGCATGAAGCCGTTGTGTGATCTCTTAGTCTGTCCTGACCCAAGGATTGTCACAGTGTGCTTGGAGGGGCTTGAAAACATCTTAAAGGTTGGGGAATCAGAGAAGACAATAGGTAACACAGGAAATGTAAACCTCTATGCACAGATTATCGAAGATGCTGATGGCTTAGAGAAGATAGAAAGTTTGCAGAGTCATGATAACAATGAAATATATGAGAAGGCTGTCAAGATTCTTGAGACTTATTGGATTGATGAGGTAGAGGATGAATTGCCTACAGGAGATGCCTCCCAGAACGGGTTTCAATTTGGAGGAAATGAACCTTCAGTTCCATCTGGTGGATTCAAGTTTAGTTAAAGGTATGCTCTATAAGCTATATCTATTCAATTTGTAACATATTTATTTACAAGTTAGAATGTCATTCCTAATTTGGTATGCCGTTTAAAATGCATAGATTTGGTTGATGTTTGACTTTAAGAGATGATTATTGGAGTAGTTGATTTCCTCCCAGTAAAGATACCTTGAGATGATTATTGGAGTAGTTAAAGGTTGATGGTTGTATGAAGCATATGTGTTTATGGAGGAAAGAAGAGAGGATCATGGTGAACTGATTTATAGTAGCTTTATTGCATGACATGAGAAATTAGGCATCGCACATGCACAGAGAGGGCAGGAGTGCCCCATCTTGGCCCCCAGATTTCGTTGTAGCAGAACTATACTAGGTTAATGTTGTTGACACATGCACAAGGTGATCTGTGGGGAAGGGAAGGGTAGGAAAAAGAGTTGATATAACTTCTAATTATGACGGATACATTCTCCTCTCTTGGATTCAAAATGATAGTCTTGTCAATCATGCAGGGTATATTGATATGGTATGCGGCTAAATAGCAAATTTGGAAGTCTCAGGGGGTTTGGAAGGTTGCCATGAAATTTACCAGGCTGTTGTTAATATATACTTATTGAACGGAGGCCTCTTTAGCACTTTTGCTCCGTATATTTATTTTGGGTTTTTTCAAGGATGTTTAAGCACAAAAGAGCAGTATGGTCCATATATTATGGTTACCCAGTTTGTGTGGTCAGTTTGAAAAATTAGAGTATGAAGCCAAGTCTGCTACCTTGCTACGGGTGTTACATGCCGCAACAGTTTTCGTTTATCGTCATATTTTGTTTGTTAAAGTGTGATGATAGAGCGAGCCCTCTTCTGCGGGTTTGGATGTGTATAAACGTGAGAAAAAGGATGTCATTATTTGTGGAGTGATGATTGCATTATACCTATTATGATATGTTCTTATTTTAGATAATATTTATTGCCTGAATTTACTCTCGATTATGTGAATTTACACTCTGCATGGTAATTTAAATTATTAGTGTTTCCTATTGCTGTATTATGATTTGACTTCTTAACTGATACTATACATAGAGAAGAGTGTTATATTATAATCATCTTTATCACTAAGGCTCCGTTCGACAACGCTTATCTGTATACTTATAAGTATCCAGTTACTTATATGGAAAAAATAAGCTTCGTATTATGTGTTCGGCAAAATTTACTTATTTAAAATAAGTTACTTATATCCGATACTTATCTGCTGAAAAAATAATCAGCACCTCCCAACCTTATGTCAAATAAGCAAACTTTTCTACCAAAATATAAGTAAACGGGACCCATGTGATTTCAAAATTAAATTTTATTTTTTTATTTTTGTTACCAATCATTAAGCCAATTTTAGTAATTTTACACCTCTTGCTTAAAATATCAGCAATTCAGTTTACCGAACACCTTCCGGATTATTTGGAAAATAAACAACTCATATCAGTATCTCATATCAGCATCCACAATCAACATCAACAACCATAAGTATCAGTATCAGCATCAACAACATCAGCATCAACACCGATAAGTACCGATTTATCGAACGGAGCCTAAATATTCAAATCAATAATGTGTACTACTTCACATAATCTAACAAGCAAAATACAAATGAAAAATGTAATAATTTGATCAATTAATCAAATTGTATCCCATATTATATAATTGATGAGCTAGATTTACGTGCATATTAATCTTACGGCTGTTAAAGTGAGGAAAAAAGTCATTGATTTAGGAAATGCGGTAAGAGCATCTACAATCATGCACCGCAACATTGTCATGTATCCATACTTTTTCCATTCTCTATTTGTCACATCAGTTATGCACCCCATTATAATTTATTTCTACATCCATGAACCCCTACTTTTTCCATTTTCAATATTTTTTCTTTTTCCATATACAATTACAAGTATACCCCTTTCTCTAATAAAAATTACATATATACCCTCGTTATAAATAATTTTGTTTATAATTTGACTATAATGGTGTAATAAATAAAAATTATATCACAAATTTAAAAAAAAATCATATTTTTTGGTTTAAGTCATTGTCGGTCTGTTAAGAATTTCATATACTATATTATTCTTAATTAAGCGGATACTGATATATAAAATTAAAGAAAATGAACATCATAATTAGATATATAATACAATTCAAAGCTTGGAACAAAGTACATCTCAACATAAAAAACAACGTAACAAAACACAACACAAATAACATACGAGATAATTAAATTAAACAACATACAATACTTAAATATGTCAGTTCGATTCATACTCATGCCTAAATGTTGTCCAAATGTGCTCCACCAAGTATGCGTCCAGCCATTTGTGTGTATCCCTATCGCGAAGTTGAAGATTGTTCTGGATGTAATTGGTCATATCAACTGGCCTATCGGTTGAGAACGTTCGATTGGAGCTAGATCCTTGACCTTCTGGCTCATCATATGAAGGAATCGCATATCCATTAGCATCGTATTCAAGTCTTTCATCTTCTACAATGGTATTATGTAAAATTACACAAGCTCTCATTATGCTTTCAATAAACGTTGCGTATCAAGAGCGTGCTGGATTACGAGCGATATGAAATCGGTCTTGTAAGACTCCAAACATCCTTTCCACATCTTTGCGACAACTCTCTAGGCGTTTGGAAAATAGTTTTGCTTTACAGCTCTGAGGGAGGCTAATGGATTTGACAAATGTCGCTCAGGCTGGGTAGATACCATCAGTGAGATAATATCCCTTATTGCATTGCAGATATTGACCCCAAAAAAGAAACGCGGATTATTCATATTTTAGTTTGGGTTGGCTAGGTAAGGTAAAGGGGCGGCGATCTAGGGGGAGTCATTTCACGTTTGGAGCTACATCTTAAAGAATGTCATCAAAAACACGAGATTGTTCAAGCACATTAATGTCATTGCACGTACCTGATGTCCCAAAGAATGCGTGTCAAATCCATAGATCATATGATGCAACGACCTCTAGGATAATTGTTGGACCATCATGATCTCCATGCTAAAACTGCTCTTTCCATGCAGTTGGACAATTTTTCCACCTCCAATGCATGCAATCAATGCTACCCAACATGTCGGGGAATCCACGAGACTCTCCTACGCTCAATTGGCGTTGTATGTCTTCGGAAGTTGGTCGCCTCAGGTACTCATCACCAAAGAAAGTTACAACACCTTCAACAAAGTTGTATAGACATTCTCTTGCAGTGGACTCCCCAAGACGAAGGTACTCATCACAAGCATCTGCAGCAGTGCCATACGCCAACATGTGTAGCGCAATAATACATTTTTGTAAGGCTGATAAACCAAGTCTACCGGTCGCATCTGGCCTCTCTTGAAAGTACTCCATATTGGTTGAGAGGTGATCAACAATGCGCATGAAACATGATTTTTTATTCGGAGCCTATGTAGAAAGAGATTGGCCGGATAAGTTGGATTGTCGGAGAAGTAATCGTTGTATAGTTGTTCGTAACCTACTTCCCTTCCTCTTTCAATGTGGGCTCGAGTGCCTCCTCTTCTTGATCTTCTTCTTTGTGCGAGTTCCCTTTGGTTTATTAAATTTTGTTCGAGATACTTGTTCACAGCCCGCATTTGGTTCAAAGACTCTTCAGACTCCTTTAGCTCATTACCTATTGTTGGACTATAGGGAGATGAGCTTGAAGAAATTGTTGAGCTTATAGAGTCATCACACATTTTGAAAATAGTTAGAGTGTGTTGAGCTTGAAGAGTTATCTTTTCGTCTTGGTAAACTATGATTTATATAGCAGATTCAAAATTTTCAAAGGTGGCAGAACCACATAATGTTTGAATGGGGAAGAACAACACAATTTTTGAATGTGGAAGAACCACACAATTTCTGAATGTGGCAAAACCACACAATATCTGAAATGTGGCAGAACCACACAATTTCTGAAATGTGACAAAACTCCAATTTCTGAAATGTGAATTACGTTAAACACGAATTACATTAAAGATGGATTACATTAAACATGGATTACATTAAGCTGGTAGAAGAACACAAATTTGAAAGAAAACTAGAAACAAACACACTCGATGAAGAAACCTAAAATAACAAGTAAACTTGAAAGCAAACAAGAACAACAAGCAAACTTGAAAGCAAACAAGAACAACAAGCAAACTCCAAAGCCCTTCCTAGAACAATTGAAACCCTTCAACGTTTTATGCCAATCACACCCATCAATTTCTTCTTCACCACCATATTTTCAAGAGAGAGTCGTCCCACCGATTCCAGTTGGATAAGGCCTATAAATGAATCCCACTTCTTCAGCTTATTTTTCTCTTGTTTCGCAAGATATTTTTTCTCATTCTATTTCTCCCTAATTCTTTGCTCCTCCATCTTGATCGGTTCTATTTGGCTTTGATGTTCATGAACTTGCTCTCCTATCTTCAACACACAAAGGTACTTCTCATTTGGTTCATCATACGAAATCTTCTTTTTCCATCTAGCCTCCTTCGTGGCCTTTATCCCAATGGAACACTGAATTGGTTCAGTGTTCCATGCACTTACCGGGGTATCCGGATCAGGGTTACTCGAATCGTCTTTAGTGTTGACCCTCGGTTGTTGCGAGCCATTACTCTCTAAGCTTATGTTTTGCTGATTTTTTGGAACCATGTACTCAATATTCAATCTTGGGTGCTAGCGCATAATGCTCCATGCTACCTCATCATCAAACTTTTCGTGCTTTGGGTTGCATTCTTTATAGTCTGCCTTAGCCCTCTCAAAAACATCCCCATCCGATTTGCCACTAGCTCGTGTATTGTTAGCCTTGTTATAGAAACCAACAAACAATGTAACAACCATGTTAATTCTATTATATTTTGTCTTACATGTGTTCGCCGATCTAGGAGCTTGATGCCTTTTCTTGTACCGAGCGTAGTTCTCCGCAATGCCCTACCAAAATGTGGTGGACTTTTAGTCATTGCCTTATATTGGATCAATACTACAATTGATATAAGCGGTAATGAGGAGCACAATGTCATATGGCTCCCAATGACACTTTTCTATTGCTTGTCTAGGAGCAGCCTTAGCACTCGCATGAGATCCACCACCATGCATAGTCTGGGTTAGAAGAAAGATCCACACTTCCACCAAAGCTTATATGCATTGGTGGCGGTTGAGTCTGAACAAAGTTCGACGAGAAAGGAGGCATAACAAAGGCATTTGGATTGCCAAAAGATTGGGAGAGGAGTTGTGTATCACATTTGGATTACCAGAAGATTAGGAGAGGAGTTGTATGTCATATCACTTTGGGAGTACTAGTGGAAGGGGTTTTGAGAGTTAGATTGGAAGGGATCCATAGTGGAGATTGGGAGAGGAGAGGAAATGAGAGGTTGTAACTTCTGCTGTCCAAAACCATGAATATATAGCCACGGATTAGGGTTTTCCAACCCAAAACAATATCATCAAAACAATGGGCAGATAAAACCACTTATAAAAAAATTGGGATAGATAAAACACTCATAAAAAATGGGGGTTCGGGGGGCAGAGCCCCCCGGCACGGAGTCCGAGGGGAGCTGGCGGTGATCTCGCTGTTCTGTATGGGCCTAGGACCTCTAATTTAAATAATACTCCCTCTGTCCCGGTTTGTTTGTCCAAAAGGACGGTTTTTGTGGTTATTAAGGAAAGTGTAAAGTAGTATTGGTAATTGGGAAAGTGAGTAAAAGGTGAGATTGATTGGGGATATATTTGTAATTTTATAGGGATAAAAGGTGAAAAGTAGTATTGGTAATTGGGAAAGTAGGAAAAAGTTGATATTAGGTAGGGGTAATAATGTAAGAAAAGTATGAATATAAAAGGAAAGTGGACAAACAAAAGGGGACGCCCGAAAAGGAAACTGGACAAACAAATGGGGACAGAGGGAGTAAATAATTTAGTTATGGCTAATTAAATACCCTAAACAACCCAAAAAATATACTTTTAAATTTAATGTAGTCCAAATATATACAATATTGGTTTCTATGGAAAGATAAAAAAATATTATGAATTATGGTAAATTTTTATAATTTTTTTTATGTTTAAATTGCCCATTTGGGCAATTTAAACAAAGGGGCAATTCAATTGCCCCCAAATGCCACGCATCGCTTGCTGAGCGGGCCGCGCTCACCCACTGCGAGTGCGATGCATGGCGCCTTTTATTTATTTTTGGCTTAGAAATGCAACAAAGGTTGTGTTTTGTTCTCGATGTCGTCCAAGTGATGCGTTTTGTCCATCAGAAGGTGCACACACGCGCTTGTACCAGAGATTACTGTTTTTGTTTGGGTTTCATCCCATGCACCAAAATATCTCGGGACAAACCAAACACCACATTTTTTATATTATTTCTAGCACCATGCACCGATGCATGGTGTCGTCGTGGGTGCTCTAATGCTGCGTAACCAGTGGTTGAGGGTATGGCTAGGAGTACTTAAACAACTTGCCTATAGACCAACTAATTTCCATCTGAACCTTGAGCATGAATTAAGGATGGAACTTGAGGAAGTTCTTCAACAAGAGCAATCTCTTTGGTTTCAAAAGTTGTGAGCGAATAATCTGATCCATCGAGATCAGAATACGCAATTCTATCACTTGTCTACTGTTTTGGAAAAAAAATTGATAATCAAACTTCTGTCCTAAATTGGGGCAACGATCGAATTGATTCTCGAAGAAACAAGGAAAAGAATGAATGTATTTGATTGACAATTGATTACAAGAGGTTTTCTCTCAAAGGTCGGTCTTAGCTTTTGTGCATACATGGGAATGAATCATAAAACTAGCCCATAACTCCTTAAACTAGCCGTTTTCCCCCATGTCCCATGATCTCCATGTTACTAGGGCATATCTCCAACTGCAAGCCACTCCCCGCATATATCGGAGGAGATAACCGTTCTGGACGACCGGTCTCTCAACGCGTGCCTTCTCTTTGTGATCATAGCCTTCTACCTTCATCGACTGACCATTAACTTCTTTCGTTCTTCCAAGATTTCTGTATTCACGTTTTCTCGTGATTCTTTACTTGCTTTTGGGCTAATATTGTCAAATGGGCCGACTTAATTTTGGGCCTAACAATACCCCTGAATCTTGATCCAAATCCTTAGGCGGAATTTCGATCAGATTCGCCGCGCTTTCTACAGTTGATGTGCGCCATGTGGCTTTGGCATGTCCGTCCGATCATTCTCGTGGAAGTGAAGAGTCATATGAACCAGGCTATAATTACTCTAAGCGTTGGTTTTCTCGAAGATACGCGTCTTCTTGTGCTTATCTTTCTTCTCCTTCGTCATCCACTTTTCTTCTTCCTGTAATTCCCTCTTGCTCTTTTTTCACCATGGCTAGGGCAGACGTTGAGGACATGGGCTTTGAATCCTCCCACTCTCTCGAGCCTCATTATTGTCGACCTTGCTCCATTTCTACGGAGGAGGTGGAGAAAATCATCAAGGGCCACAGCTTCCCCGTTGGCACCGTCTTTTATTGCCCCGTCCGAGAGGCTGTCGACTTGGTAAAGGCGGGTTGGGTTTGTTTCCTGGAGTACCCATTCACTTTTGGAGCCCAATTCCCCTTTTCTACGTTGATCCTGAACTTCTTGCTAGCCCTTAGGGCGTCTCCAACACAGTTAATGCCCGCCACATGGAAGATCTTGTACCAGATAAGCGAGATGTGTGCCGAGGAGAAGATAGATTTCACTGTGTCGGACCTCCTGTGTGCGTTTCGGGTGTGCCCACTCATGTCTGGCCGTTTCACTCTCCATGCCAGGGATGCCAAGAACCCGGTCATCCCGAAATCCAAGGTAAACGACAAGGATTGGGTGACTCGCTTCTTTTTTATGGAGAGGTCGTCTTTGGGGCCAATGTACCAGGCTACCTTTTCTGACACTTGGAGTTCCAAAGGTAAACACTCATCCTCTTGCTTGTACTTTGCTTTTCAGAAGTTCGTTTTTTTCCCTTATGGTTTTCTTTCTCTCTCAATGGTATAGTTCCATTTGGCTTGGACACCCATGTCCTGGAATTGGAGGCATGCAGGAAGATTTTCGCTCTGCCAGAGGGAAGGAGGACATATCGGAAGTATATGAAACCAATGCTTGAGGGTGAGTCCAGTAACAGGACGACGGCTCAATCTGGGGATCAGTCGGATGGAGAGGACGATGCAAAGTCGGGAGATTCAGAGAGGACGATCGAAGATAGAGTTCCTGCCCCCGCGAAGGTCGCCAAGGTGTTGACAAAACCCTTAGCGAAACCTACTAGTATGTGTCTTTCACTGACGGTTCATTATTCAATTGTCTGGAATACATGATTTATTTTTATTTTTGTCCGAAGCATCCACTTCTTTGGGGTAAAACTGTTCTGCTGTGGCTATGATCCAACGCAAGTTGCGATGTAGCGATACAAATCCCCCTCTAGATCCTAAGGTGAGGATGAAAGCCGTGGCTAAGGTAACCCCTGTCAAGCGGTCGTTCCCAGATGCCACAGAAGTCATCGATCTGGAAGACAGAGTTCCGTCAGATCTGTGGCAAAGGCTCCGCGATACTCGCGACTCCAAAAAACCTCATTTGGATGTTCCTACCCCTGCCTTGATTAGAGACGCCGGCCTAATGGTTTTGAAGGTAAACTCCCATATTTACACCGTCTCTTTCTTTTTCTCTCTTGTTTTCTATATGTGCTCATTCTCGCTACCGACGCTTTTATTCTTTAGGCCTTGCAAGGTACACTGTGGGTAGCGGGCGCCGTAGACAAGGAAGAGAAGAGCTTGATGGAGCACATGTCAAGGTGGGGTGACGAGAAGGCTGGACTAAAGAGGGAAGTGGCGGCCGCTGCTGAACGTCAGAAGATTGATGCTGGTAAAATCGCAAAGCTGATAGAAGCAGTTAAGCATCACTCATGTCAAGCTGACTCGGATCGATCCAAGATCGCTGAGCTCGAGCTTGTGAACAAGAGGATACTCAAGGAAGCTGGCGAAATTGGGTTTTATTTCTCAATGATGTCTCGGGTGGAGATGATTAAGCAATTCATGGTGGGTCAACACTCAAGTTGGGACCTGGATGTGTAGATCGCGACCTTCCATTAATGCTATCCTCCTGATAAGCCGGCCCCCGACGATGAGATCTTTGCTTCCCTGGGTCTCCTGGAAGAGGAGACGGAGGAGAAGGATCTTGACGTTGACGAGGATGTTGGCGATTGCGAAGCGGGCGTCGGAGCTGCACCTAAGACGGGAGAAGGACTGGACGACCTCCCGGCAAGTGGAATGGATCAACCGAAGGATACCACCGACAAGGATGAAGATTAGGGTTGTGCACCCTTATAATTTCTTTTGTTGTCTTTGTCGTATTTGAACAAGTTTTTTGCACGACTTTTTTTTGCGATGGATTAGGTCAGGTTTAGGGCCGGAGACAATTTCTACCCCATTCCGGGAATGGTTTCTTGCCGGGATGGGTCGTATTTTGTTTTTATGTGTGTATGCATTTCTTGTTCTTGTTTTAGTTGCGTATTCTTTCATGTTTCTACTTTGTTGTGTCCTACCTTTGTGTGCAGGTGTTTTAGAACGATTAGGTGCTTCTTGGTGAAGGCTTTGAGATTAAGACTCCTACAAAAGTCATCCGTGCTGGTGATAGCTGCGTTTACCAAAGAGTGTATCCTGGCAAGCGACGGCTAGCGCGTCTATGCGTGCGCTCGGGATGTCTCGTCAATGGAAGATGTCTTTAGTCTAGAGTTTTATACCTCTGTCGTTTAAGACTTTCGATTGTACGGGTGTTTACCCAGATGATGTATTCTATAAAAGAAGAATTGAATAGAATATGCTTTACATTCTATAAACTTAAAAATATGCGGAACGAGGTATGGTTGACAACAAATAGAGATGCAAACAAGAATCACTCATTTAGTAAAGCAAAACATGGGAACATAGTTTTTCACACAACAAGTATTCTTAGAGAATCAAGTAGATTGCATACAAGCTGATGAAGGAACAAACGAAAATAAAAATAAACTAGTAGCTAAGGATAAATGACCTCGAGCGTCTTGCGTTTGACATGCGGAGGCTTCCTGTCTAGAGTGCCGGGAAAGATCTGGCTCGAGGAAGGAAGAATTCTTCATAAGTGATACTTCTTTAGGTTTACCGCGTTCCAGCTTCGTGGGACGGCGTCACCATCTTTAGATTCGAGCTGATACGCGCCTTGGCCAACGACCTTGGTTATCTTGTATGGTCCTTCCCATGCTGGGGCTAACTTGTCCGACTTGGTTTCATGGGTATTTTGGAAGACCTTCCGCAATACCCAATCGCCCACTTGGAAAGTCCGAATCCTGACATTCTAATTGTAGCTCTGGATGACTTGTTGTTGATGCCTAGCTAGGCGATGTCAGGCCTGGTCGCGGAGCTCATCCGAGGTATCTAGGTCGGCTGATAACTCTAGACGATTCTGTTCTTCAGTTAAGAAATTGGAACGAGCGGTGGGGATGAGAATTTCGACAGGAATGACTGCGTCACATCCATGCGTCAGAGAGAAGGGAGACTGGCCGGTTGCTACCTTAGGTGTTGTTCGGTCGGCCCATAGGACGTAAGGTAGCTCGTCGGCCCAGTTTTCGTTGGCTTTGGCAAGACACTTCTTTAGGTTTTTCATAATCACCTTATTGCTAGCCTCGGATTTCCCATTAGATTAGGGGTAGCGAAGTGTTGAAGTGACCAAGTTAATATTCCAGCGACTGTAGAAGTCTTTGGTTCTCTGCCTTATGAATTGAGAACCATTGTCGCATACGATCTTTGAAGGCACCCCGAAACGACAAAGGATATTTTTGATGAAGAAGGAAATTACCTGTTTATCCTTGATTTCCTGGTAGGCCTCGACGATTTCGATCCACTTGGAGAAGTAATCTGTGTGTTAAAGAGAAAGGAGATTGATCGGTCGCGACCTTCGGCGTTGTGCGATCGGCCCAAAGGACGTATGGGAGCTCATCAGCCCAGTTCCCTTTAGCTTTCGCAAGTCTCTTCTTCAGATTATTTATGATCACTTTGTTGCTGGCCTCGGCCTGCCCATTTGATTGGGGATAACGGGGGGTTGAAGTAACCAGGCTGATTTTCCAGTGATGGCAGAAGTCTCTGGTTCTCTGGCTTATGAATTGAGAGCCATTGTCACATACAATCTCCGCGGGTACTCCGAAACGACAGAGGATATTTCTGATAATGAAAGAGATCACCTGTTTATCTTTGATCTCTCGATAAGCTTCAACTTCGATCCACTTAGAGAAGTAACCAGTCATAGCGAGGAAGAACACTCTCTGTCCGGATGAAGGGGGTAACTTCCCGACTATGTCCATCCCTCGGCGCATAAAGGGCCATGGTATAAGTGTGGGGTAGAGTGGCTCAGGATGTTGGTGAGCGGTTGGCATGTGTCTTTGACAAGCATCACACTTACGACAGAAGTCTACAACATCCTTCCTCATAGTAGGCCAAAACCACCCTTGCCGAAGGACTTTGTTGGACAGACTTCTCCCTCCGGTATGGTTCCCGCAATCTCCTTCATGGAGTTCTTCAAGAAGTCTCTGAACACCTTCTTTGGCTAGGCAACGCTGTAATGTTCCCACCGCCGATTTGTGGAACAGTTTCCCGCCTTCTACCGTGAACTTGGTGGCCTTCATCTTTACCAACTTAGCTTCAATTTTATCTTCTGGAAGCTTTCCCTTGGTTAGCCAATCTAGGTACGGCTGAGTCCAAGGTGCTTCGTTGGCCTCCGAGGGATCGAAGGGAGCTCTCTTGCAGTTTGATCCGTTCAGGGACAGGTCTGGATCTGGATCGTTCCGATAACTTCTGGCATCAACGTCGTCACTGCTCATGAAGATGCTGTGAGGGGTAGCTCCATGAAGGCCGACGTCATCGGTTATTCTCTCGGACTTCTTGCTATCGCTGGTGTGAGTTCTTATAATGGCGGGGACCATGATGTGAACCATCAGGATTACAGGGTACTCTTCAGGATCAATGGCTGACGCTAGGCGGGCAAGAGAATCTGCTTGAGCATTCTGCTCTCTTGGAATCTGTGCGAAGGAAACCTTCTCGAAACGAGGAATCAGATTTTTGACTTCATCTAGATAAGCTGCCATCCTCTCATCACTCGAGTGGTCCGAGGTCGGGCCGCTGGACTAAGGGGGGTCCGCGGTCGAGACCTCTTACGCGGGGGCGACTCGTGATGATGATTTATTCATCGACGTCTAGGCGCCCTACGATCGCTGTCATAATCAACTTGAATCTTTTCTGACTCGTCAAAACTTATTGGTTGAGGACTACGACGGTTATAGGCGAATTCAATAACACCCGTCCACTATTCCTTTCGATCGCTGATTCGTTGACGGGGTGCTTGCCTTGAAATTTGTCCATAGTGTGCTTAACCTGACAATCTCTTCCAAGGCTTGGCCCAAAAGTAGAAGCCAAAGCATGGGTGATTTCTTCTTCTTCTTCATTCCCGGCGGTGGTTGATGCCCCATTCCCGCCCTTTAACGCAGATGCCAAAGATATACAATTGTCACCACGAATCGGATTGGACCCAACATGGCTTCATTGATCTTGCTCATAGTGAGGGCTAACCAAGTTAGGGTTTTGCTCGTGGTGGGTGCCGCGGGATCGGAAATACGCGACCCGCGAGCGCGGTTTGACTGGCCGTGATCGTAGCTCACCATGACCCGGTGGCACTTCTGTTCAGCGACCGTGGTGGCTCGTTCCGATGGCTCGGGATCTTGAATTCTTCTGTTGCTCTCAAATTCAGCGACACACATCTCTGATTCCTAAACTCGATCAAATTCAGTAGATTCAGACTGCAAAGTAAAACGATTGTCAATTCCGTCGCTTGACTCGGATCCATGACGGTCTATGCGATGAACAACCGTGTTTACGAGAGGGGCCGAGTCACGGTTCAAGTTGTTTCCGCGTAAGACACCTTACTCGGATTGCGAAGAGGTCTTATCTTCCGATAAAATATCAGGATTAGATTGATCAATACGTGTTAGGGTTCGATCCTATGAGTGAACCTTGGAATTTTCACTTTCACCCTTTGTTCCGCGGTCGCGGGAGGTGGGTCCGCTGTCGCGGACCACTTTTCCACGATTGCGGATCTTGTTTCCGTGGTCGCAGATCTGTTCGCTGACGGCGTCACGCTCGATTTCGCATTGCGCGGCTGCCCCAAGGTTATTAAAAACCACTTCTTGATTCTCAGGGATCGATTCCAACACCATAATTGTGTGGATCGAGTACTCGCTTCCCAAAGAAGGTGTCAATTATTGGTGCACAAAAATTCCGCCTTTGTTGCACTAATTAATAACTCCTGCTTCACCTTCCGTTCTGATTGCTTCTTCAACCTAAGACCTGCAAAACAATGGACAAGGGGGGCGGGGACCTCGTAATCCACCTCTGATGCCTAAGTCAAAAGAACAATCGTCGATTGAGTGTTAGCTCGTTCAAGCTAGGGAACTCAGCAAATATGAGTTTTCTTGAACAAATAAGCTAAGCGAATATTAGCTCGTTCAAGCTCTCAATGTGTGTGTTTCAATATGCTCTTCATACACAACAAAGACGTGTATTTATAATGGAAGAGAGAGGGAAGGGGGACCGAAAATCAACCCCCTAGGGCAACCCTATTGCTTTGCAACATAAGCAAGCGATATCTTGCTCTCTACTCCAAGCAAAAGTTCTATCTTTTCGTTAAGATAAAATCTTCCATTATGTCGCCTAATCACCATATTTAATTTTATATAAAAATACTAAAAGATATAAAAAGCATAATAAATAAATTTCTTTATGGCGGTTGATAGAGAAAATAATAATGGTAGTTAATTTTTACTCGCTTACAATTCCCATTATATGAATGTCATTCTCTAAATAATATTTATAAATAAGTTAGGATTGTTCTTGAGATTTTGTATCATATATAATTTTTATGTTTTTTATTTGATTCCAAAAATAAAATAATTCTCATATATGTATATAAAGTTTCTATCTTCTATGTATCATTGTGGTAATACCAATATAAAAAATAATCTATTTGAAAAAATAGCATGCTCATACCTAATATATTAAATTTTATACTATTTTTTCTATATTATTATCCTATTTATAATATGTCTAAAAATAATTTCAAAGTCAATCCGTCATGCCATGCATGACGGGTATAACTTGTTTCATATAAAAATAAATGTGCAACATTTAGTCGTGCACACTAAATAAATCAATTGGAGGTAAGGTCATCTGAATGTTATACGCCATAGGATATCCTTGCGAATGAGATCATGATTACATGGATCAACTACAATATCTTGGGCTCTTGGTATGTGAATGTTCTTCCACCACAATACTTATTGATAATAAAGACATGGGAGATTTGCCAACTTATGAACTAACAAAGGTAAAGGAGGATGTTAGCTACAACTATTTCAATCTCCCAAGGGTAGCTCTAAATGCATTTAATAGCATTGGCTAAGTAAAGGTTGTCATCTTCGATCTCAAGAAAGGAAATCCCACATCCGATAGCCTCTTGAACACCCTGACATAGAGTGAGAGCTTCAACCATAAGTGTAGATTATTTTACTATAAGCCCATTTTTCATTGTATAGGATGAGCATGATGGTCTATAATCACATAGCCAAAGGATGTGTGGTCATCATAACCCTTGGCTATGCCAAACTTTAGTTTGAAGAAGGGTGGTGTTTTTTTATTCCATTTAATATTTTCCTTTTTGGTATTATTTTGTCTCTGTTGTTCCTATCGTATACCTAAGTTATCTCATCATTGCATTGTTTCACCTTTGCCTAGTCCCTCAGTTGTCTATGGATAAAACCTATAATGTCCTTTATTTTTGGGTTTCACTTTTTTACAGATTTTAAGGGTTTTATGGTACCATATACTCCACCATTTAGTAGCCATCCATTCTCTTTTTATTTTATTTAGATATCTCTTCAAGACTTTGGTTCGGTTTTTTTATTGTTGTTGTCGCGATATTTTTGGCATTTATAAGGTTTATAGTTTGTTTAGTATGGGGGGTCTCATTAAGATATGTACCAACATGCCACTCATAAAGGCGTGCTTTAATTGGAAGTCTGTTTCTTGTTATCTTTCAAAGATTTTTTTTTGACTTTGGGTAGTAAATGTAGTTTACAGATCCAATAATCATGGATAATGGATATTACTTCTGTTGTTGAGCATTTGAATGTTCGATTTGGTTGAGATTTAACCATCTTTACCTTGTCCCGAATATACATTATCCCGGATTTGATTAGACGTGATTTGATAATTTACATGGTCCGAACTTTTTATCGTTGAGGTGTTTTCGTGATTCATCTAATTCCATGCTTTGTCTCGTTTACCAAAGATTGAAACTTTATCATATATTCAAATCGATGTTGTTAGGGTTCTTAGAATATCTGAAAATCGGGAATCCTAGAGGCCTTTCCAGAATCAGATGATTTTTACCATCCCTAACTTTCTAGAAAATAAATACCGTCCTTAAAGGTTTCCTTTATTTTCATAACTTTTTTCCGTTGTCATGATTTGGTTTCTATGGTATTTTTGTATGTGTTGTTGCTTGAGGTATTTATCCAAAATTGTTTTGACTAAAATGATGTTTAGTTCTACGAAAATTTTCCAAAGTAACTTTATTTGGAGGACGATATTCATATCCTCGGCCTTTTTTACGCTTACGACTCCTTTGGTTCATATTGTGCTCCAATTGATAAGGGGTTTGTGTCCCCGATCTTTATTCTAGAAAATATTTTTGTGAATTTTGTCAATTTCCTTCTATGTGTGTGGGCAAGAGGAAACTCGTTAAACTACATTGTTATGTATGTTTCTAATAGTATTTTCTTTCCTTCCACTGATAGTGAGTTGTTCTGCCAATTTGTTAATCGGTTTTGAGTATTAGTAATGACTTAGTTGATGGTATCTTTATTTCTCTCCCAATAATGATTAAGCAACTTAGATATTTTTCTAGAGTGACAACATTACTAATTTTGAGGACTTATGAATGCCTCTTTGTGCTTTTTTTTGTAGAAGGAGAGGCGGTACTCTCCAGCCTCTCAAGGAGGCATTTTATTAATAATAAAAAGTGGGCTAAGTAGTCAGCAAACGGGGGATAGCCCGACCCCTAACATCATCAAGCAGAAATAAATTAATCCCCTCAGGCAGGGCAAGCAATACATGCATACCTAAAGAAAACGAGAAAGCATAAGACGCGAGGCGATCGTCAACCGTATTCGCCTCTCGATACACATGACGGAATCGGATAGACCAATTCCTAATTAGAAAGCCTTGGCACTTAGTGACCAGGCTAAACAACGGATGACACTTATTAATACTAGAAGTTAAAAGATAGATAACAGTCGAGAGTCAGCTTCCAACGTCACTTGATGGAATCCTTTCTCCCAAGCTAATTGTAGGCCGTCATGTACCCCCCATAATTCCGCCATCGGGACCGAGCAACTACCGATGTTGTGAACAAATCCGCCAACCCATTGACCATTGCTATTCCTCAGGACACCCCCTGCGGTTGCACTTCCGTTCCCACGAACCGCACCGTCGGTGTGTAACTTGATCCAATTCTCTTCAGGGGGTTCCAAGAAACACCCTGCAAAGTACGGGAAGTAGGACTAATGGAAAGAAAAGAACCCATACCTTTGGCACGAATGTAATCCATCACTTGATCCACGATGAAGGCAACACTTCTATTGCACGCCAACTCTTCGTTAAACACTTTGGCATTACGCCAACGCCATATCCACCAAACAGAGGTGGCAAAGAGATCGCACCAGCAGATTGATGGGCCCTTCATGCCTTCAGACAGCACGTTAATGTGCAGCCAACAGGAAAAATTGTCTTGAAAAAATTGAGGAACAAAATCAGTTGCATTTAAATCATGCCAAATAGAGCACACCATCGGGCAATCTCCAAAGAGATGCTCGAAAGATTCCTCCATGTTTGGGCAAAAAGGACAACAACCTTGATTAGTGATGTGTCTTCGGCATCTTTCCGACTTCGACATAACCCCACCTTTGCTAGCCAACCAGACGAAGCAACGAATTCTCTCTGGGGCGTTGATCCTCCAAACTGATTTGTAGAAGCAGCCATCAACACAAACTCTGTGACAGTGGCCTTGAATCAGGTTGAAACCTGTGTTGACTAAGTAATTTCCGTCTTGAGAAAATTTCCAGCATAGGACGTCTTCACCGCCAATGTCTTCTTCACAAATACAAGATGCTGCAATTAACAAAATACAGGAATTTGGGAGGCAGTCGGACAGCAAATCCCACTGCCAACCGTTGGAAGGGTGCCAGTAATCGCCCACCACCAAATCATGTTCAGTGACGCTGATTTGTCTAGTAGCCATCTCAATGAGCGGATGATCTGTGATCCAAGAATCGTGCCAAAACCTAATCGAGAGTCCATCCCTGAGCAGCCATTTCGAACCTTTGACAATAACTCTAGAAATTCCCAATTTCAGGCCCTTCCAAAGATGGGAGGCAGCTGGAGAATTGCCCAAGGCACTCGACACATATTTCTGCTTTAAGACATCAACCCAAAGATCCCCTTCCCTCAATAAAGCGCCATCCAAGCTTGCCAAGCAGAGCAACATTCATATCATGCATAGATCGAATTCCGAGACCCCCTTGGTGTCTAGGCAAAGTAATTTCCGACCAAGCCACCTTATGCATCCTTCTTTTATCACTCGAACTTCCCCAGATAAAAGCCCGATTGATTTTGTCAATCTTGTTGCAAATACTCCCCGGAAGGAGCGCATTAGACATCGAGTAGATAGGTAAAGATTGCAAAACTAATTTAACTAAAGTGATTCTCCCGGCGAAACTTAGTGACCTTGATTTCCATCCAGTCATCCGTGAATTAAACCTGTCAATAATGCAACTGAAGGTGTCTTTGTTGACACGCTTATGAAGGATTGGCATTCCAAGATAATTGCCCAAGTCTCGCATAATTTCAAATCCGCAAGACTCTTTAAATCTTCTGCTAACATCACGACTCACATTAGCCGAAAGAAAGATTTTTTACTTATGTGTACTGATTTTCTGGGCTGAACACTTACAAAAGACATCTAGAATCTCTTGAGTTTTACGGAGCTGATCCACCGAAGCCTCGTCGAACAACATGATGTCATCCACGAAGAAAATATTGGATTCGATGGGCCATTCCTCGTAATCTTAATGGGTTTCCAGTCTCCTTTACTCACCGCATCAAGAATAAGGTGACCAAGACGTTCAATGCAAACCAAAAAGAGGTAAGGAGAAATAGGATCGCCTTGACGAACACCCTGGGAAGCAGTGAGTTGTCGAGTTGCTTCACCATTCAAAAGAACTTGCATTCTAGGAGACGAGACGCAGCCATGATCCAATCCGTTAATCTATTAGGCAGCCCTGCCGCACGTAGGGAATCTTCGATAAAACTCCAATTTAATCTGTCGTAAGCTTTCTCGAGATCAAGTTTCAAGATCATCCAACCCTTCCGGCCTCTCTTCTTTCTCATCGAATGAACAACTTCTTGTGCAATAACCACATTGTCGGAAATCATACGACCCGGGAGGAAGCTTCCTTGTGTTGGACCAATGATTTTTGCCATAACGGTTTGGAGTCTGCTCGTCATAATCTTTGTAATCGTCTTGTATAAGACGTTACAAAGACTAATGGGACGGAATTGGTTAATCCTCTCGGGTTTAGAAACCTTGGCAAGGAGAACAATTAGTGTGTCGTTCACACCATCTTGAATGATTCCAGTTCTGAAAAAATATTTGATGAAGCTGATAACACAATTGCCGACCATTGCCCAACATTTTTGGTAGAATCTCGGTTGGAACCCATCAATGCCCGGAGATTTAAAAGTGCCCATACTTTTTATGGCACTCCAAATTTCAAAATCAGTAACCGCCCTGCAGAGAGGATCCAAATCCTCATTATCCAGCCTCGGATACCCGCTGCGCAGCTCAGGAAAGTTCAGTAAAACATCAGTTTCAACCGTGTATAAGTCCCTAAAAAAGTCGACTGTAAGATCTTCAATCTCATCAACCTTTTCGACCCATATATCATCAGCTCCTATGAGTCCCTCAATACGGTTCTGCTTGCGTCGGATAATGGTAGAAGTGTGGAAAAAGGAAGTCTTCCTATCTCCACAAAGAAGCCATTGTTCTCTTGATTTTTGAAACCATAAAATTTCTTCTTGCTCGAGAATTAATTCCAAGTCTTTCCTCAACTTAGCTTCAAATTCAACAAGGGCGGGGGAACTTGAATTATTCAGCCGAGTTTGCACATTGTTCAGACAACACAACATATCATGTTTACGCTATTGAATACTCCCAAACACTTCTTTATTCCAAGAGGTAAGCTCCTTTTTCAGAATGCTCAAAGCGCTAGGCGTGTCAATATCCGAGACCTAACTCTCTTTCAACTTATCATCAAACTTCGGGTGGGTAAGGCAAGCGATTTCAAACCGAAAAGGCCGCCTCTTTTTATTCAAATTAACACCCGGATCAAGAGTTAGGAGAAGCGGATTGTTATCAGACGAAAACCGAGGAAGATGTTTAACACGAGCCTCTTCCCATCTAACCCTCCCATCTTGATTCGTGAAGACTCTATCCAATCTTTTAGAGACAACCGACGTAGCAGATAAACGATGACACCAAGTGAACCTAGGGCCAACAAAGTCTAGATCAATTAGACTCGAACGATTAACCAGCCGATTGAATTTAATAGAATCAGAATGCAGCCCGCCTGAGCCCCCATCTCTCTCATGAGTGTAAAGAATACAATTGAAGTCTCCTCTGACAATCACAGGGCCCAAAGTATTGCTAATAGCTGTCTCAAGATCCTTCCAAAACGGTTCTCTAAGGGTGGCGGATGGAGGACCATATACCATAAAGAGATGGCAGTTCGTACCATTATCCACAAAGATTGAATGCATGAAGTTGTTGTTTTTCTCCACAACAGCAAGTTGAACCTGATTTTGTTTCTAGAAAAGCCAAATACCACCGGCCATACAGTGCCATTAACTCTCTCATAGTCAGAAAAATCAACCCTGGTCATACGATTACGATTTGATTAGCCCGGTCACTTGATACTCTAGTCTCAAAAACCGCTAAAGCAAAGAAAACCCGGTTTCCCTCAAAAACCGCTAAAATCAACCCTGGTCATACGATTATGATTGCCACACATATAACGGATTGCACGACGAAAACCCGGTTTCCCTACACCAAAGCAATTCTAGAGTAAGATATTCATAATAAACATAAGAAAAGGGGAGAAAACATGAACCAAACAAGGTAAAGAAAGGCCCTCGAGCTTAAGCACTCTCCGCCATAGTGGCATCTTGCGCAACGGACAGGGCCATTGAGTTTTGCCCTTCATTCCCGCCTTCACACTGGTTAAAGCTTTCGGCAAATCCGATGGACTGCTGAAACTGGGTATAAACATTCTCATTACAATTAACATCCCTTTGATCGTTACGATCATTACATAGCTGCGGATTAGGGTCGAGAATCTCAATATTCTGAGGGTTCACAAAATTACTTTGATTGCCTTGAGTCTGTTCAACATTTCTCTGTCTTTTTTTGGGCCCGGTTGATCCATCAGAGACGGCCTTACAAGGCCCACTGGCGTTTGGTAGGCCCAAAAATCTATCGGCCCATCCGATGAGTTGAGCCCATTAACGTACGAAGAAATCACCAACCGGGCCGAGCAAGAAGAGATCTTGGAATAGAGAAATCTCCAGTCATTCGATGGAAGGGAGAAAGCATCCGTCACAAGCGGAGATTACCGTCCCGAAGGAGCACGAGATAGCGTTTCAAGCCTCCGAAACACGCGGAAAGTGGGAAAGTAGTTATGGGTCGTGTCCTAGAGATCCGGAGATCGTGATACTAGGAAGATAACCGTTGCAATGTAAACGTATATATCGATTTTATTTGTTTTTGTAAAGGTATGCGAACATCAGTAAAAAGTATACACGAGATTACAGATTTCCATAGCAAATCAGTTTCTCTTTGTTCTTTGTTCTTGTGAATCCCACGTTTGTGTAAGGTCGATAGCTTCTTTTAATTTCGATCGTGCCCCAATTCAGGACAGAGGTTTGTTGAGCAAATTTTTGTCCAAAACAATTTGGCGCCCACCGTGGGGCCCAACGATCGAAAGAAAGATTTCAGTTCAGTACATTGGAGATAGTTCTGGAGGATCATCATGAGTAACTCTCACGAAGGTGATCAAGGATTAGGCGTCGAGGAGGAGGGAGGCACACGCCAGGACGCATCAGCAGCCCTTCGTCTCGTATTGTCCGAGTTTGCCCAAAGGCTCCAAGCTTTGGAAAAAGAGTTGTCAGATCAACATGTTTCCAATGAGAAACACAAAGCGAGCATTGAGCAGCTAACCGCCGATAATGACGATTTGCCCTCTCAACTCAGGTCTGTATTCTTTGTCGGCCCACGTGTCAGAATGACAGATCGATCCCGAAGCAACGGGGGTGAAGGTTCCTCGGGGAATCATACCGGCCGCCGCGGAGGAAATCCAGGCCGAGAATTCGTCACCCCACCGACAACGGTTCCCGGAGTACCGTCGTTGACCCCCGCTCATGGGAATCCTGATTGTGAAGGAATGAGGGCACCCATACGCCTGCAATCGGCGCGAGAGTTAGCCCCCGACGCTTGGAAGATGAGACCATGGATGACGACGAGAATTGGGACCGCCGTCGTCCCCGAGACCTCGAGGATATCGTTCAAAACCAATTCAAGATGTTCACTAAGCAGTTGTCAAAGATACCAGGGGTCCCGCGGCCTATAGAAAAGCAGGCGGTTGACGGTTACGACGAATCACCTTTCGCTCCCCACATCGCCCAAGTCGAGATACCAAAGAAGTTCTCAATACCCAGTATGACTTCATATGACGGCACGGGGGACCCTGTCGAACACGTGGCCATATTTAAACAGAAGATGATGACCAGTGTGGTGCCATACCACTCCCGGGAAGCCGTGATGTGTAAAGGGTTCGGAGTCGCCATCACGGGACCAGCCCTGAAGTGGTTCGTCAATCTCCCAAGGGGAAGTATTCGTTCCTTCACAAAATTAATGGACTCTTTCCGGGTGCAGTTCGCCAGTAGTCGGAGGTTTGAGAAGTAGTCTAGTGACTTTTACCGGGTTATCCAGAAGATTTCCATCCCGCACTGTGACGTGCCAACGACGATGGAAGCCTTCCGTCAAGGGATAAACCAAGACGGAGATCTCTATAAAGAGCTCACTAGGCACCCTTGCCACATCTTTGAGGATGTGCAAACCAAAGCCTTGGCTCGAATCAGGCTGGAAGAGGATTTGAAGATGAGAAAACCCACGAGCGTATGGGAGAGGGTAGATAAGAAGGCCGCGCTGGACCAACGCCGAGAACGCCGTGATCAACCATACCGACGCCCTCATCCCGACGCAGTGAAGGTAAATGTCGCTGAAGCCAAACCGAATAAACCCCTGCCACCAAAATACGACGAGTTCAATTTGGGTATATCCCCCGAAGACCTCGAGAAGAACATAGCTTTGACCATATGGGCATTAGGTGGCCAAAGAGGAATGAAAAACCATACCCGAATAAAGACATGAGCAGGTGGTGTGATTTCCATGACGATTACGGCCATGTGACCAAAGAATGCGTAGCCTTGAGGAGAGAGATCGCTTACCTCATTTCTCGAGGAAGGATTACGGAAGTCGCACCAAACGCACAAGTCCCCCCAGAGGTTGTGGAGGCCTCGCGTGCGGGAAGGCCAGCGTCGCCAGTAGCGACAAAAGTCGTAAATGTGATCACCGGGGGGTCGAAGGTGTGCGGACTCACTTACTCAGCAGCAAAGAGGAATGCGCGAGAGAGCACCCTTCCTCGCTCAGCACGAGAGAAGAGTGACGTCTTCAGTCTCGCGATACACTTTGGCGAAGACGACGTTAGTGGCCTTGACGAGCCTCACCACGACGGCCTCGTGATTTCTCTGTCGATTGGAAACGTTTTGATGAAGCGAGTCCTCATCGACATCGGGAGTTCAACTAATCTCATGACGCTGGAAGCCCTGAAAGAAATGGGTCTGAGTGAGAAGGACGTGGACAAAATCCTACAGCACTCGTAGGCTTTAGCGGAGAAGTGAAGCACACAGTAGGAGATATCATCCTTCCCACATACGCAAAGGGTGTGAACATCCAGGTTAGATATTCTGTCATGGATTGCCCTTCATGTTATAATGTAATTATGGGAAGACCGTGGCTCCATGATATGAGAGACATTCCCTCTACTTATCACCAAACGGTGAAGTTCCCGACTCCGTGGGGGGTTCAAGAGATCCGTGGTGATAAAAGAACGTCCCGGGAGTGTTACAAATCGGCGCTGAAACCAGCCGCCAGTCACAAGTCTACCTAGCAATTAAAGAAGGCCACTAACTCTACCCTCCTAAAAGAGAAAGAAAAAGAAGATGATTAGGTAGAGGAAGTGGCCCTAGATCAATCTGTCCTCAATCAGTCTGTAAAGATTGGAAGAGATTTGGAGCCAGTTATGAAAAATGAGCTGATAGACTTCCTTTGTAAAAACTCGGAGTGTTTTGCCTGGTCCCACGAGGATATGGTGGGGATCGATCCCGGTGTCATCACGCACCGATTAAATGTGGATCCTAACCACACCTCGGTAAAACAAAAGAGAAGGAAGTTCGCCGCTGAGAGAAATAAGATAGTGGACGAAGAAGTAAGGAAGTTGATGGAGACTGGAAAGATCAAAGAAGTCAAGTATCCGGAGTGGTTAGCAAACGTAGTCGTTGTTCCCAAGAAAAATGGGAAATGGAGGATGTGCGTTGATTTCACGGATTTGAATAAGGCTTGTCCCAAGGATTCATTTCCGTTGCCTCACATAGACGCACTGGTAGACGCCACAACGGGCCATGAGCTGGTGACTTTTATGGATGCTTTCAGCGGATATAACCAGATTCGTATGGAAGAAAGCGATCAGGGGAAGACATCTTTCATCACTAGTAAGGGAACGTATTGCTACAAAGTGATGCCCTTTGGGCTGCGGAACGCTGGGGACACGTATCAGAGGTTGGTGAACAAAATGTTCCAAGATCAGATTGGAGAAACTATGGAGGTATACATAGATGACATGCTCGTCAAATCGAAGAAAGCTTTGGACCATAGAAGTCATCTAGGGGAAGCTTTTGAAATCTTGAAGAAGTTCAACATGAAGTTAAACCCACAGAAATGTACGTTTGGTGTGAAGTCAGGAAAATTCCTAGGGTATCTAGTCACCCAGAGAGGAATAGAGGCTAGCCCTGAGCAGGTTCGAGCAATAACCACTCTGAAGTCCCCTAGATGCGTAAGAGACGTCCAAAAACTCACGGGGCAGATCTCCGCCCTGAACAGGTTCATATCTAAGTCAGCAGACCGGTGTCGTCTCTTCTACGAAGTCCTCAGAAAGAATATATGCTTCCAATGGACTCCCAGACATGAAGAAGCTTTCCAAGAGCGGAAGAGCTACTTCTCCAACCCTTTGATCCTGGCCAAACCCGAAGTAGGAGAAACCCTGCCTTTATATCTCGTGGTCACTGAAAAAGCCGTCAGCGGGGTGTTGGTCAGAGAGCAGGATGGGCAGCAGCAACCCGTATATTACGTCAGTAGAACTCTTCTATCAGCCGAGACCCGATACTCTTCCTTAGAGAAGTTGGTACTTGCCTTAGTCATGTGCTCCCACAAACTTCGCCCATACTTCGAGGCTCATCCGATAGTGGTAAGAACTACACACCCATTGAAGACAATAATGCACAAGCCAGAGTTCATGGGGAGAATGGCCAAGTGGGCCATCCACCTGAGTGGCTTCGATATCAATTACGAGCCTAGAACCGCGGTGAAGTCCCAGGCACTGGCCGATTTTGTGGTTGATTTTAGCCCTACAATAGAAGAAGGATCCGATCCAACGGAAGTGGTGTCGATAGAAGCAATGTCTCCAGCCCAATAGACGCTTCACACGGATGGTGCCTCTAACGCTGGGGGAACAGGGATAGGGGTAGTCCTAAAATCAACACAGGGGGATAGGGTGGCGCAGTCCGTAAGATGTACGTTTGAGGCCATGAACAATGAAGTGGAGTATGAAGCCTTGATCTTTGGGCTAACCCTCGCCGAGGATCTGAACATACGACAGATAGAGGTCAAGTGCGACTCGTTACTGATAGTCAACCAAGTGCTGGAGTTGTATGAAGCAAGGGATGAGAGGATGGCGGCTTATCTAGAGGAAGTCAAAAATCTAATCCCTCGTTTCGAGAAAATCTCCTTTGCGCAGATCCCAAGAGAGAAGAATGCCCAAGCAGATTCCCTTGCCCGCCTAGCGTCAGCCATTGATCCTGATGAGTACCCTGTGACCCCGATGGTTCACATCATGGTTCCCGCCATAAAAAGAACTCAAACTGGTGATACCAAAAAGATTGAAAGAGTGACCGAATATATCAATCTTCTTGGAATAGCCCCCCACAGCGTCTTCATGAGCAGTGACGACGTGGACGCCAGAAGTTACCGAAACGATCCCGATCCAGACTTACCCTTGGACGGATCAAATGGCGAGAGAGCCTTCTTAGACCCTTCGGAAGCCAATGAAACACCTTGGACTCAGCCGTACCTAGATTTGCTAACCAGGGGAAAACTCCCAGAAGACAAAATCGAAGCGAAGTTGCTAAAGATAAGGGCCATAAAGTTCACGGTGGAAGGCGGAAACCTGTTCCACAAATCGGCAGTGGGAACACTACAACAGTGCCTAGCTAAAGAAGGCATTCATATACTTCTGGAGGAACTTCATGAAGGAGATTGTGGGAACCACACCGGGGGGAGAAGTCTATCCAACAAGGCCCTTCGACAAGGGTGGTTTTGGCCTACTATGTGGAAAGATGCTGTAGATTTCTGCCGTAAACGCGATGCCTGTCAAAGGCACGCATCGACCGCTCATCAACCTCCTGAACCACTCTACCCCACACTTACACCATGGCCCTTTATGTGCTGGGGGGTGGATATAGTCGGGAAGTTACCCCCCCATCCAAACAGAGAGTGTTCTTCCTTGCTATGACTGATCACTTCTCCAAGTGGATAGAAGCTGAAGCTTACCATGAAATCAAAGATAAGCAAGTGATATCCTTCATTACCAGAAACATCCTTTGTCGTTTCGGGGTACCAGCGGAGATCGTATGCGACAACGGCTCTCAATTCATAAGCCAGAAGACTAGAGACTTCTGCAGTCACTGGAAGATTAACCTGGTGACTTCAACCCCCCATTATCCCCAGTCAAATGGGCAAGCCGAAGCTAGTAACAAGGTGATCATAAATAACTTGAAGAAGAGGCTCGTGAAGGCCAAGGGAAACTGGGCTGATGAGCTCCCGTACGTTCTCTAGGCTGATCGCACGACGCCAAAGGTCGCAACTGGTCAATCCCCTTTCTCCTTAACACACGGATGTGAAGCGGTCATTCCAGCCGAAATTCTCATCCCAACCGCTCGCACCAACTTCATGACCGAAGAGCGTAATCGTCAGGAGTTGTCGGCTGATTTAGATACTTCTGGCGAACTTCGTGACCAAGCCCGATTACGGTTAGCAAGACACCAACACCAGGTTACCCGGAGCTATAACCAGAACGTCAGGATCCGGACTTTCCGGGTCGGTGACTGGGTGCTACGACGAGTCTTTCAGAATACCAGTGAGACCAAATCGGGAAAACTAGCCCCGACCTGGGAAGGGCCCTATAAGATAACAGGGGTCGTTGGGCAAGGTGCTTACCAGCTGGAATCAAAGGACGGAGAACCCGTCCCTCGGAGCTGGAACGCACTGCACTTGAAGAAGTATCACTTCTAAGGGAGAACTCCTTCTATCGGAGCGAAGACCTCCCCGAGTCCTCAGAAGAAGATCCTCGACGTCAGATAATCTAGACACTAGAGGTCAACAGTCCGAAGTTTGTTATGTTGCTTTTATTTAAGTTCATCTTTCTTGGTATGTTCAGCTTATTTGTGTGAAGACTCTTTGTTGTGTGATTTCTATGCTCTGTCTCGCTTTATCGAATGAATGACATTGATTTATGTCTGCGTGTTTATCCTTGTTTTTCCTTGCATGAATAAAACTGAAAAACTGAAAGTGTATTTCATTTATATATAGAATGCCTTATACAATTAGACATGAATATGAAAATAACAAGAGGTAACCAATCCTAGACTACAACAATAGAGGTAACCAATCCTAGAAACGCCTCTAACCGGCCGCCCTTCCCGAGCGCTAGCCCCAACGCGATACTCGTTGCACGCTTGGAAACTTCATCGATAAACGCAGTTGCCACCCGTGACCAGAGACTTCTGCAGGAGTCCTCGTCCTGAAGCCTTAAATCCGAAGCACCTATCCGTCCAGAAAATTCCTGCACACAAAGGAAGGGCAAACACAAACGAAAATGCACAAAGAATAAAAGGAAAGCATGCATGCACCAAAAAACTATCTACTTCCCCTTGCTGAGGAAGAGGAAACGTCCAAACAAAGGATGCATACTGTTCACAGCCCCTACACGGCCCACACAAGTCGCCAAAAGTTTGTTCAAAAGAAAGCAAAAGAAACATCATAAAAAGAAGAAATTTTTTTACAAGGGCTCGCGACCCTAATCTTCGTTAGGAGTGCCTCCCAGCTGCTCCGCGGTGTCCATGGACAGACCGTCACCTCCTCTCGGTGTCCCACCCGCACTTGGATCACGACCACCACCTTCTTCTTCCACATCCAGAGAGGCCAAGAGTTCGTCACCAGGAGCCGGTTGATCTAGAGGATAACAATTGTGGAAAGACGCGATCTCGGCATCCAGATCCCAATCCAAGTGCTCTCCAGCCGTGAATTGCTTGATCGTCTCTACCCGAGACATCATCGAGCAATAGGCCCCAATCTCGCTAGCTTCTTTAGCAATCCTCTTGTTCTTGGACTCGAGCTCGACGATCTTGGACCGGTCCGACATAGCTTGAGAGGAATGACGTTTGACCGCCTCGGTAAGTTTTGCCAGCTTGCTCGCATCCGTCTTCTGGCGTTCAGTTGTCAGATGGATCTCCTTCTCCAAAGCAGCCTTCTCGACATCCCACTGGGTTTGACACTCCTTGAGAATTAACTCTTCTCCAGCAACAGCCTCCGCCACCCATAGGACGCCTTGCAGGGCCTGCGTACAGAGACACGATATCAGTTGCAATAAAAAACAAAAAAAAAAGAGAAAAAGAAGAGAATATGAGAGGAAGGGATGACCGGAGAAAACGGACCTTCTAGATCGACAAGCCCGCGTCCCTGACCAAAACAGAGCGAGGAACTTCCAGGCGAGGTTTCTTTGAGCCGTGGGCACTTCGAAGTTTCTGCCATAAGTCTGAGGGACCTTTATCGTCCAGATCGATGACTTTAGTAACGCTGGGTGATGGTCTCTTAGCCGAGGTTGCTATCGCTACAGCTTCTACATTTACCTTCGGATCCAAAGGGGGTTTCTTGTCACTTGAGCGGAGTTTGCGCTGAATAAGGGCTGCAGCAGAAAAACTTCTCCCCAGAGATGAGGAAGGCTCTGGAAAGACATGCATGAAGAGTTCAAGAAGACAATTGTCATCACGTTCACAAGTCAAGGATAAAAAATATATAATATAAAGAAAGCAGGGAAGCGCATACTAGTAGGGTTTTTAACAAGGCTTGGCCCCTTGCCAGTAAGCTCCCCAAGCTTCGGAGCACCGTCCTCGATCGTCTTCTCAGAATTCCCTGACCCCGCGTCATCCTCGTCATCCTTCGGATCCCCAGTGACTGTCGCCGTCTTATTGCTGGATTCACCGTCAAGCATCAGCTCCGCAGACCTCCGATATGTCCTTCTGGCCTCCGGGAGAGAGAAGAGCTTCTTGCAGGCTTCCGATTCCAGAACTTGGACCTCCAGACTCGGCGGAACTACGACAAAAATCCCCAAAGTTAAGGAATTGATAGAGAAGCCGCTAGGGAAAGCAACCGAGGGTTGAGGAAATCAAGGTAGAAAACACTTACTTTTAGTAGTCCAAGAGTCAAAGAACGCAGCTTGGAACGTCTCTCCCAAAGAGGACTTCTCCATGAAAAAGAAACGTGAAGCCCAGTCCTTGTGATTGACCTTCAACTTCGGGATCAGGGGGTTCTTAGCATCTCGTGCATGAAGGGTGAAGCGTCCGGCTCTGAGGGGACAAACCCAGTACGCACACAAGAGGTCTTGTAAGGTGAAGTCGATCTTTTCGCCCCGACAAATATCACTGATCTGGTACAGAATCTTCCATACTGATGGCATCAATTGCGCCGGAGACGCCTTGAGCGTCATCAAGAAGTTTAAAATCAGGGGAGAAAAGGGGAAAAGGGCTCCTAGGGTGAATGGATATTCCAGGAAGCAGACCCAACCTTCTTTGACCCAGTCGGCAGCCTCGCATGTAGGGGTATAAAAGTTAACACCAGATGGGAATCCGTGGCTTCGGACTAAAGTCTCCACCTCCTCTAAAGTGAGGGAACAGGGACGACACTCATGGGGTTCGAGGATATGAGAGGACTCAAAACCCATGTCTTCGACGCCAGTGTTGGCCATGGTGGTCGGCAGAAAAAGAGTAGAAAGAGAGTTAGAAAAAAAATGGGAGCAAAAAGAAGACGAAGCGCAAGGGAAAAGACGCGTATCCCTGAAGAGGTCTGAAGCAAGGCATTTAAAGACTGAGTGATGGGACTCCTCAGGTTCTCGAGGAAATCGAACGGATGGGTAATCCCCACGTGGCGCACGCTGCCTGCATTCACGCGGCAAATCCGATCCAAATCCCGCCTAAAAGATTTGGATCAGGATTTGGGGGTACTGTTAGGCCCAAAAATCTATCGGCCCATCCGATGAGTTGAGCCCATGAACGCACGAAAAAATCACCAACCGGGCCGAGCAAGAAGAGATCTTGGAATAGAGAAATCTCCAGTCATTCGATGGAAGGGAGAAAGAATCCTCCACAAGCGGAGATAACCGCCCCGAAGGAGCACGAGATAGCGTTTCAAGCCTCCAAAACACCCGGAAAGTGGGAAAGTAGTTATGGGTCGTGTCCTAGAGATCCGGAGATCGTGATACTAGGAAGATAACCGTTGCAATGTAAATGTATATATCGATTTTACTTGTTTTTGTAAAGGTATGCGAACATCAGTAAAAAATATACACGAGATTACAGATTTCCATAGCAAATCAGTTTCTCTTTGTTCTTGTGAATCCCACGTTTGTGTAAGGTCGATAGCTTCTTTTAATTTCGATCGTGCCCCAATTCAGGACAGAGGTTTGTCGAGCAAATTTTTGTCCAAAACAGCGTTGTTATCTTTGGGCGAGAAGATTCCCATTTTTCTGCCAATTTTCACTTTCTTTCTATCAATTTGGACCTTAGGGCCTAGCCCATTTGATTTACCCACTTCAAATTGTGATGATCCACTACCATTTACATTGATATCCTGCGGTTTCGTAACTTTATCCTCAATTTGTGCCGAATTTGGATCCTGATGCTTGCTTTGCACAATATTTGTAGCGATTTTCTCCAAACTTTTATTTGTAACCGTTGGAGAGATATTCTTCTCTACCTTATCCTTCTCCTTATTTATAGGGATCGTTGATTGCATTGGAATCTTCTCCTCGTGATCAACCGAATTTTTTGTATCTCCTTCCTTTTCCGAGATAGCTAGAGTCTCAAATCGATTTATTGGCTTAAATAGCTTCCGTGAATTCGGGGACAAAATCTCCTTTCTTTTTCCGTTTTGGGTAGGCAATTTCCGATGTTCGCCGAAGGTCCTAGGTTCATTGGTCGATGTCCTCTGATCTTTGTTGGTTTTTGCCTTAGCCTTCGCCGGCCTTGGTTTTCTAGCAACAGTCATCCACTCACCATACAGACCATCGGTGTTCAGCTCTTCTTTTTGAGACTCATTTCTGGTACTATCATTATCAGTAAGCGTTTCCGACACAAAGGGTTGGGATTTCTCCATATCCCTTCCTTTCTGTTGATCATTAACATGAGCATTTGAATCCGGCGGGCGTGATGGGCAACCTGTCTTAACATGACCATACTTTCCACATCGGAAGAAAATGGTAGGAATACCCTCATATTCGATTAGAAAATGGTCTCCATTGATGTTGATCGAGCCTTTGAGTGATCTCTCCAAGTCCACTTCGACACATATCCTTGCGAATTTGGCTCTGTCGGTGTACATCGTTTTGGGGTCGGCTCTTATCGGTCTTCCTATTCCCGTAGCAATCTGGAGGAGGATCTTTTCTTCGTATAAAGTAACCGGAAGGCCCGTTAACCTGATCCATACTGGAGCGGATTTAATTGGGTCTGTAGTTCGGAAAGTAGGAGTCCAGCTTTGAACTGATAAACATCTACCGAACACCGTCCACGGGCCGCCAGTGAGGGCCATCAAGTAATCCTCCTCACGACCAAATCTGACAAGAAAACATCCATGTTCAAGGTCGAGAATTTGGGAACGAGTAGATGTCCTCCACATGTCGTGAATCTTCTTCTCCATCACATGAAACGCGACCAGCGATCCCAACAATTTGACCACCACAGAACATGACCAAACCGATGCCAAAGCTTCCATAACATCTTCGGCTATGATGACATCATGATCACCGTCAACCCCTCCCGGAAACGATACCGTCACCTTCCCTCGTAGAAACTCATCGTCTAAGACCGTTTTCTTTTGATATGCACCTCCGACCGCGACTTCTTTCCATGAAGCTTTTTTGTCAGGTGGATCTTCCGGTGGTCTACCACCATTCGATCCATCAACTTGCATTCCTTCGTTAAGTGCTTGTTGAAGATCCGGTGCGAACACCGGATTCGATACCACATTCATGAGCGTTTTTTCCACCAGAAAGAGAGCGTTTTGAAGAAACTTTCTGATTGCCCCCACCACGTACTCACGTCTGGTGAAGGTGAAGGATAATGCCTTTTTGTGCTGATTGTAGTATTTTCAGTTAATTGAAACACAAATGTATGGGAATTGATTTTTTTGTCTAAAAGTTGCGCAATAATCATAAATAACTGAATTTAAAAATTGCGTTTGCATATGATTAAATGGTCCACCCTAAAATTTTAGAACACGAAGTTTTATTAGTCTTTGCAAATATAATAATGTCATCTGTAAACAGTTTTAAAAAATTTAGTTATTTTTAAATAAATATAAATTAATTAAATATTACTCTATCCGTTCAGAAATACATGACTTTTGAGGAT
Source organism: Fallopia convolvulus (assembly GCA_964016875.1). Classification (NCBI taxonomy): domain Eukaryota; kingdom Viridiplantae; phylum Streptophyta; class Magnoliopsida; order Caryophyllales; family Polygonaceae; genus Fallopia; species Fallopia convolvulus. Next base: position 32,638,223 of record OZ024718.1, on the reverse strand, counting down.
TTGTCTCTAAAATTAAGAAGGTATGTGATTTGTCTTAACTACCCATAATCTTGTTAAGATCTTTCCTTTTTCTAAATTATATTTTGTTATTCTTTTTAATTAATGAGGATAATATTAGAAAAAAATATGGTAAATTATGTCAAATGTCAAGTATTATTGAACAAGGAATTTAAGCTAAAACTAGACATGAGTTCGGTTCCGGAACTGGAAATATTGAAAAAAAAAAAAAAAATATTGGGCCGACAAAATCTAATATGACCAGATCACATTCTGCGATCGCGGAGTTGGTTCTGGTTCGAAAAACGAACCTTCGTTCTGGTTCTAAAAAATAATTGTTATCCGGGAACCGGCGGGTTTGGAACCGCTGGTTTGCCGGTTCCGGGGGTGGAGGAACCGGAATCGGAACCGTAGTGGGAACCGGATTTGTGGTTCCGGTTCCGGCCACGCCAATCCCCTGGAACCGGAACCCATGTCGCCGAATCCTTGGAACCGGAACCCATGTCTAGCTAAAACATCATGTACTTTTGAACGGAGGGAGTATTATTTTAAGATATATGTTAGAAAATTGATTTTTCATTGCCTTGACGATGAATTCCGAGTTTCATCCGAAAGCTTTGAAGTCTTTACAACCTCCCCTGATTTCAAATTTCGAACACTATTTTGATAAATGACAAACTTTTGTGAATTGCAATAGATCGCAGGGCATTTTGTGTAGCAACCTGGTTTTAGATACTAGAATGTCATTTGGTTGTGGATCTCATATGGGTCCACTCAAGCTAACCTGATAACAATCTCACAATGTGGGATCTTGCAACAAAGGCACGACGAGAAATACGGGAAAACATCCAACTTATTTAAAATTTTAAACAACAAAAAACCATGTATGCACCAGACATTTACAACATCCCAAGCCTGAACTGTAAATTAAAGACTTGTGCATCCAAACACTTTCCTTACCAAACTCACCAAAAAGCCAAAAACTAACAACTCTGCAAAACAACCCACACTCATCCTAAGACACACAACATTGATCTGGCTCACCATCATCCTGGAGCATATTCCTTGGAGCAATATTCAATCCAGAGTGATTATCTAAGAAAACAACAACACCCCGAAGGGTTAACTAACAATTCCAATATGCATTGAATAGTAAATGCAACATGCAGAAGCAAACTCAAGTTATTCAATTACATATTAAGAATAGTAATATAATAGTTCACATATACTACATTCACAATATAGCAGACAATTACACCACAATATTTAAAGTCATACGACACTTGATAATAATAGCATATCGTCTCACTTTAGTATCTCCTCAATCATATATCGCTTCAATAATAATTCAATCATAACTCATTCATTCTTATCCGTTAACTTCATTTATCTAACAAGCATGGCATCCTCCAGCCTTACACAGTGTAGTGGACCGCGGCCTCCACCATTTTTCCGAACCACTCACACCCTCATCATTCATCTTCTTACCCCTGGTCAAGCCTCCACTAGAGCACTCACCAAAATATTTTATTATTATTATTTTGTAGGGGCCCTCCTGGACATACAACTAAGTCAAGGATGTCTCCGCCTTTCCGACTATCCTTGATCATAGTCGTACCGGTTAGGTGTCAATGCTTAGAAATCTGAATAAAATACATAATAGTATTCATCTTTTATATTTCTCAAAATAACGAATTATTTTCAAATAGACATATAGTAATATACAGGGATAAATCCCAAAATAAAGCTCTTACACATCATATCTACACATCCAGCACATATCAAAATTGATAACTAAATAAGTCTAGAAAACTTACCTTAAACGAAGAATTTCCAACTATAGCGGAACGAACTTGATCAAATTAAGTGTCTAGGATTAGCAATAATATTCATAAAAAAATGGCGGTCTAGCCAACTCAAGTTAATGTTTTATAAAAAGACTCGACCCGACTAACCACGAATTGACTTAGTATAAAAAATATGCATACCTTTCTATTCTAACTAATGAAATTAATCTTTAAAAATATTCCAAGCGTTATCTTAAAAACTTATTAATTAACCATCCAAAACTAATTCAAACCATAATATCTAGTTTCTTATCTTCTCACATGATCTCCCACACGTATATAAACTAACTTAACCTTAAGTTGTTAATGATTCCTTAATTCAATCTAGTCTAATCAAATATATACTTATGCTCTACAATACAGCCAAATACAAGAGACCCCAAGGAAATTCTTTAAACATTTTAGCCAATGCAAAACCATAATTAACTAGTCCTCAAAGAAGCTTGATTCACGTCCTTATATATATAACTTTAGCTTACCGATCAAAACCCCCCAAACATATGTACATAAACAAGGTGATGCTTAACTAACTAGCATAGTTTAACATTATACATGTCTAATAATGGTTTATAACTCAAATTAAATGAATTCACATTTAAAACCTAGCAGCCCAGATCACCTTATTACACCATTGAACACCCAACTTCCAAACACTTTCTACTTTAAAACCTAAGGTGCATAGAAGGGAGGGCCATACAAATAAAGTTGATCGGTAACCCGCCGATGAGGGCGAGAATCGACCAGAACGGATTGTCTGCAGGACCAAGTAGGAAATGGGCAGAATGGTTGGCAAATCCAGTGGAGCTTGTAAGGAAGCAGTGAGACCGGATCGGAGACCAAGACCAGCTTGTGAAGGTGACTGAGAACACTACCGGTGGCGCAAAAGCTCGGAGGCAACGAGGTTGAACAAAGGTAATTAAGTATGTGGGTGAATTGTAGAGACGATGCTTAATTAAGGGCAGAATACATATACAGACACCTGAACTTGTGTCAATTGGTCATTTAAGCACTTGACCTTTGAATTTGTTCTATTGAACACTTGAATTTAACTATTTGCGTTCTATTAAACACCTGCCCACCAAAATTTTTTCAAGTGTTAAACACGCACGCTGAGCTGTTAAATATTTTTTTCACATAAAATCCACGTAGATGCCACGTCATGTGAAAACAAGGCATACAGTTTTCCATAATTTGTTTGCACAAAATATTGTAATAATTTTTAAAAAAGAAAATTTTGCAAAGAATATTTTTTTCCCTGAATCTTTTTTTAATAAGAAGATTTTTCTTTTTCCGAATCTTTTTTCGCATAGATTTGGGATTTAAAAAAAATGTTTGCAAAAGATATTCAGTGGAGGAAAGGAAATGAGGAATTGCTCCGCCGCCACCGGCCCATCTTGAATCTCCGGCATGCCGACCCTAGCTCCTTCTCCAATATCCAAATTCCAGATCTCATTTTCTACCCATTCCAGATCTCCAGATCTCGTTCGAATCTTCACCGCCGGTGAAAAGAACCAGAGAGAGTGAGGGTGGAACGACGGTGCTTGTCTAAACCAGAGAGAGTGAGGGCGGAACGACATTGCTCGATTTAAGCCCATTCCAGATCTCGCTTTCAACACTGTTTTTTGAGGAATTCGAACTCTATGCCGTCAGATCCAAAATTTCACTTATTTAGGAAAGATTCAAAATCGTGCTTACGCTTGGCTTAGAATTTCCGGCCTGGAGAATTGGAATTGGAATGCCGACGGTGAAGAAATGGAATTCTTTCTCCAAGTCCTCGTTCTAGCAGTGAAGATGCACCGGGAAGAAGAGACAAAACAAAAGGACAATGCATTTACTTTGTTTTTTTTACATTTAAGACTCACTCTCCCATTAGAAAGTGCATTACACGCGTATTGCCACATCAGCAAAAAGGTGCCCAATAGAATAAAAAAGCTAAATTCAAGTGTTCAATAGAACACAACCAAAGGTGAGGTGTCTAAGCGACTATTTTGCACAAGTACATGTGTCTGTATATGTGTTCTGCCCTTAATCAAGAGAGAGATGAATGGGAAGGGAAGTGAGGTGTCTTGTATATATGGAGGCTAATAGATAGGCTCACTTAATACTTACAAGTGAAGTAAGCTTAAAGGATATATAATATTGAAGAGATGGAACGTAAGAATAGCTTACCCATAAGATAGCCTTTGTTTTAATTTTTCATAAAGCATTTTAATTTGTATAGTTAGGTTATAAAGGTGTTTATGTATAGTTTATCTTCCATTAAAGGTAAGTTTATAATCGAACCTATATAATTATACCCGAGTTAAACATAAAGTAATGAAATTTTATCGAAAATGAGTACCGGCATATTACATTTTGGTCAGCAGAAGAACATAAAACTAGGGTTTAATTTTGCGGCTTGCAGTAGCCGGCAGACCACAATAATTTAGAACAGTATTCCACCAGCACCAGGTAAATAAAAGTGTGCAGCCGCTGTGTGTGTGTACTCTTTTTGTATCTCTCTAGCTTGCCCTGTCTCCATCCCTTCTTTGACCCTTTATATTTCCTTCCCAATTTCATTTTTCTTCCAACTCACAAAGATCTCTGTCCCCCCACATCCATCTCACTATCTCTCTGCCTTACAATTTCTATCTTCCCCTCCCCAGGATTTCAAGCACTCCCCTTCAGTTCAAATATTTTCTTCTTGGTGTGATCATTTTTCCCTCCACTTCACTCTCTCATCTCACAGACTAATTCGAATCACACTTTTTCATTCATCACGTATCCTTGAACAGAATCTTTTTGTCATCCCCTTTCTCTTTCACAAATCTATTTGGGCTTTTTTTTTTCTTCTTCTATTTGAGCAGTATTTATTGAGTGATCATGATGATGATGATGATGATGATGATGATGATGATGATGATGGTAGATCTAAAGCAAGAAGTGAGTAATCTGCCTCTCTGTCTCTTATTTTCTGCTGATCTAAAGCGTTATTAACTTTCTTTGTTATTTTTTTTTGTGATGCTGAAAAAAAAAGAGCAGTGTGTAGAGCAGAACATGGTGAGTAATGAATCGATGAAGGCTTGTACAGGTTGCCACACAACCACCACTCCTCTTTGGAGGGGTGGCCCTGCTGGTCTTAAGGTAAATAAATTTCAAATTCAAATGTTTCATAAATTTTTTATAAAAAAATCCCTGTGGTGAAGAAATTTGTTTGGGGTCCGTGCAGACACTGTGCAATGCGTGTGGCATTAAATACCATAAGAAGAGAAGGGCTCTTTTGGGATTAGAGAGTGGCAAAACAGAGAAGCCAAAGACTAAGAAGAAGATCAGGAGCACTTGTAGCAGTAAAAGCTATGGCAATGGATCAGACGAAGAGGAGAAGCCCTCTTTCAGGAGGGTGCCCTTGAAGATCAAGATGGGGTTGAACAAGTTCAATGTCGGTGGTGGTCTCGGTAGAAAACTTGGAGAGGAAGAACAAGCTGCTATGCTACTGATGGCTCTTTCTTCCTGTGGTTCTGTCTATGCTTAAAAAAATAAACAGGAGTAGAAGATCAAACACAAAGAGAGGATGAATAAATTACTAATTGAGAGTGAAAGATTTTTGAATTTGCTGAGTTTGTGCCCTTTACCTACCCCCTAATCCTAACTAAGATTCTTTTTCAATTTGTTTGCCATGATTTGGAGAAAAAAACCCTCTCAACCCCTTTCTGGGAATTGGTCTTTTTCCCTCTTTCAGATTGATTATTTTATTTTCGTTTGTTATTTTAGTAGGCAGTTTTTGTAAAAGTTGGTTCATGAGATGAGAGAGGAGTTCAAGATTCTACCGGAGTCATTTTAGGATTGTGTTGTGCCTGTATTTTCTGAATGTTTGTTGTATTGCTCTCTGATTTTGGTATACTGCTCTACGTATTGATTTGATGATGAAATTCTTGTAAGGTTCGCAAGAAGCTGCACTTTGTAATATCCTCGACAGTAGGACTCGGGATGAAAGCGTAGGCTATATAGTTGGATACAAGAGGCGGTGCGTTTGTACTTGAATTTAAATTTTGGTGGACTGGTCAAACTAATCATGATCCTTGATCCTTTTCCAAGTCTCAAGCTAAATTTTTAGCAACATAAGGCGATGATTAAGAGTTTACTTTCCAAGTTCTTAACCAAATGTTAATTGGTTCACTGATCGAGGGTCGTTAAAAAAATGTTAATCTGTTAGGAAAACGAAGAAAGGAAGCTCATTCATGAGTCATGACTATGTTGAAACGTAGTTGTGGAATTTAGGCCCAATTTAAAAAAAAAAATTGGGCTTTTTTGGTGGGGATAATTTAGAGCCATAGATATTCAGCCCACTTAGCTAGCCATGTACTTGTGCTAAATTAATTGAAATTTAAGAGTGTTAACTTTACCCCAAAAAATTTGAAATCTAAGAGTGTTAAGTAGCTTAATACTTTTTATATTGGATTTTTAATTCTCATTCTTCATAATATTGTTAAGTTTGATAGGTTAGTTTTAAGAGTTGATAGGTTAATATTGAAATATTTAATAAGCGTTGTTATTTGTTAAACTTGATAGGTGTGTTTTTAGAGTTGTTATTTGTTAAGCTTGATATATTAGTTTGTTGAATTGAAATGAAGATATATTTTTCTAAAAGGCAAAAAAATTAATTGATTTATACAGTGCTCCATAAACTTTTAATTTGAATATCATGAATATAAATATTGAATTGAAAGCTAATCTGAATGATGTTTACCATAACGGCACAATCTTCCAATTTTTCTAATCCCTCCGTTCAAAAATACATGTTGTTTTAAAATTTACGGAAATTTTGCCTGGTAACCCACAATTTTAGTCAATTTCGCCTGGTACCCAACAAGTTTCGAAATTTCGCCTGGTAACCCTCAAGTTTTAAAATATTTTGCCTCATACCTACATGTTAGCTTTAGCCTATTAATCGTTAAGTTGGGGTTAAAGGTTAATGATATATATGCATTTGCTGACGTTCTACTTCTCTAATTCTCTTCTTCATTTTCTTCTTATATTCTCTTCTTCTCACGTCTTCTTCTCTTCTTTTCTTTGCTCTCTTCTCTTCTCTTTGGTTAAAATTCACCGACTGATATAGTGAAGATGAAACTACTTCTCACCTCTCAGAGGTCACCATTCTACATCAAGATCAAAGTAATTCTCTTGCTCTAACCACAAAAGAAACAAGTAATACAAACTCTACATGTTTTAACTAGGGATAAAACAAGTACCAATATACCATTTAGGACACATTTAGCATGTATATATATATTAGAAAGAATGAAGTGAGATATCACATGTAGGTTTTGTAGCCTATGCGGGATTCGAACCCGCATCGATGTGTAAAACACTATACTTTCCCATTTAAGCTACTAGGCTAAAATAAAACGGAGTGGGTCCACAAGTGAAGTAAAGAAGTTCTACTGTTTTTTATGGTGTATTTAGCTTTGGGGTCTTACTATTAGAAATCATCAGTGGAAATGAAATCAGTTTAATCTTAGATTTCTTAAATAACTTCTGTACAACATATTTTCCCTAAATCTATTAGCTTTATCAATATAGCTTATGTTATGAATTGTTTTGATTCCTTTGGTCATTCCACCCTCCTGCTAATTCTTCTTGAGAAATACATCTCATGACCCGATGCTCCTTAATGAGGTTCAGTTCAAGTTGAAATGAATTTAGCTTATGTTGTTTCATGCTCCAAATGTCAACTAGCACTTTATATTTTTAAATGAAATGTAATGGAGATTCGGTGTGGTTTGTAAATTTGTAATTCTTTCTTTCTTATTATGCTTGAAGATTGTGTTATTGGTCTTGACTTTGCATGATTATTGCTTGAGGACAAGCAAGTCTAAGTATGGGGTATTTTGATATCCGCTTTTTAGGTAGTGTTTTTAGTATCTAGATAGATTAGATTTAGTTAGTTTTTGTGCTAGAGTCTTATGTTTTTGAGTCTTTTTGCTTTAGTTTTCGTATTTCCTTGAGATTCGGAAACTTTATGTCTTTTTGTAGGAGTTTTGGAGCTTTAAAGAAGAGTTTGGAGCATTGCAAGAGAAGATGGAGATTAAGCGCTCAAGTAAAGTTATTGAAGATCCATTTTGAGGTTGTAAAGAGATAGAGAAATTCGTTACAAGAACATAGGAAAAAGAATCAAGTCAAACGGAGTTGTAACGAATCCTCTACGCAAGTTTTACTCAAGGATGTTCGTAGTGCCTATCAGGGTCGTGCTCGACCCAACCAGAATTCATGCCCTCAGGACCGACCCTAGGAGGGTCGTGCACGACCCTAAGTGGGTCGTGCATGGCGCCGACTTTGCTTTATTCCGTGATCTTGTGATATATTCTATCTTTGTTTTATAGGAAGGTTGTTTTATCTTATTTCCTAGTTTAATTAGGGCTCCTTTTCCTCTATAAAAGGAAGCTAAACCCTTTAGTTTAGGAGATCGATTTTTGGATCGGTTTTAGTTCGATTTTTATTCCGCTTTTTGGCATTGGAGGAAGACTTGAGGAACAAGTTGAAGACTTTTTGTAAGACTTCTTTTAGTTTAATTTGAGTTTTGATTTGGATTGATCATGTCTTCGTTTTTCTATGCTATGAGTGAGTAGTTCTCTTTAATTCTAGGGTTGGGTGAAAACCCAACACAATCATGCATGTCTAAAATGTAAATTCATAATTTGAATGCTTGAAGATCATATCTATCTATCTTGTGCTTAATTCCTTTGCGACAGTTGAGGCATGTCTTGCGATTAACCTAAAAGCGAAAGTGTAAAGTTGATTGCTTAATTAGTTCTAATAGGATTATTTGCGAAAGTTTATATTCCTAGGTTGAAGGATAGATAGAAAGTTGTTTAATATGCGAAAGTTGATTGAATAACTTGAATTGTTTGCGAAAGTTGACTTTTCTATGATCGTAATTGCATGATAATTGTGAGTTCTTGTTAAAAGCATGCATGATTGATGTTGTGGTAGCCCTAGCCCTAGGATTTACTTTTTATATATTGATTAAAATTTGTGACTTTGATTCGGTCTCGATCTCATAAGGTCGTGCTCGAACCCTTGCTTTCTTTTGGTGTCTTCGTGTGAAATTGTGTGCCCAGGACCGAGCCTCATAGGGTCGTGCACGACCCATATCGGTTCGGTCCTGGCCTTGTTTTGCTCGTGTTTGTTTTGCTTTTCGTAGTTTATCAACTAATCTCTCAGCACTATTCTCATTCACGTGGACAAACCTGACTCCCTATACTCAGCGGGGTCTTGATATAAATTTATTTGTTCAAGAAACCCTTCAACAAATTGGCGTCGTTGCCGAGGAGTGAGCAATAGTGCCTAGTTTAGTTGATATTTGGGTTTGGGACTAGCCCTTACCCTTTTGTTGTTTTTTTTAATTTTGTTTTCTTTGTCTTTGTTCGCAGTGTGTGCCATCTCGTTCTTCCCGGAGAACCTTTGAGATTGACTACAACAGCGAACCCGAGAGATCCTTCCATCGACGTTTCAGAGAACAACGAGCAATGGGCGACGCTGAGACTCTTGCTCAACAAATGGAGGAACTCCACGCTCAGATGCAGCACATGTAAGAAGAACGAGACGCTTCGGCTGCAGCTACGCAGCGATTTCAGCAGCAACTGAACGCTATCCCAAGGAATGCCAAGCAATACATGCACCCAAAACTGAGGGTGCCCGAATCGGCGATAGTGCTCCCGGATATGGACCGCACTTTTGAGATTAAATCTCATTTCATATCCTTAATAAAGCGTTCTCAATTTGAAGGGAAAACTCTTGAATGTCCCATGGAGCATATTAAGAACTTTATTGATTTATGCGACACCATTGCTGCTGACAATGTCGCGCTTGAATATGTTCTCTTGAAGGCTTTTAAGTGGTCTCTTGCAGGAAAAGCTTTAAATTGGTTGGAGAGCTTGCCACTGAGGTCTATTACATCGGGGAAAGAATTGCATGATTTATTCATGACCAAGTTTATGTGATTCCATCTACCTAGTCATGGCCCCATGAGTTGAGTGAAGATTCCATCACTAAAGACAAACCCAATGTGCACGATAAAGGGGAGCCAATACTTGGACAAGCAACCAAAGACGATGTTCGAGGCGCTAAGAAGCCGAGTAAAGGAGCCATGCCCTATCTTGGGCGCATCACACGAGCCCTAGCTAAGTCTATACTAGACAAAATCAAGGAGGAGCTCATGGCTCATAAGTTTCCGATGGCTAATGACGGTGAAGGTTGGAGTTTTATTGTGCTTCACGGTTCTAAGTGACATTTCTATGGTGAAGGACACTTTATAAGTTTTTGGGATTTCGGGTTAATTTATGTAATTTCCTTAAGTGAGGGGGTTGATTTTGTAAGGCTTTGTGTTAGGTTTAAGGTCGGCCTCCTCCTCCTCATTTCGGGAGATTGGACGAAAATACTCTCTTGTTGCTTACTTTCCCTTGCAATTTCAATTCAAGTTCTTGTTCTTGTATTTCGTTCGTTCAATTCTCGTTGTTCAAGTTGTTGGTGAGTAATATCTGACAATTTGGGCATCTTAGTTTGTTTGAGAGCTTGGTGAGTCATATCCAAGTTGTCAAACATCCATATCCCCTTGTTCTCCCCATTTCGATCGATCATCCATCTCGGTGGTTTCTGCACCCTCTCAGTAAAATCGACATATCTTTCAATCCACTCATCATCTAGGTCTGAAATTTTGAGGTCTTAAACTAGACTCAGATATCTAACTTATCGAATTGGAATCACTCAATTCCGAGTTTGGATGAGGAAGATCCAGCCAGTTGAAGACGGGTCAGTTGGGTGGTGTTTGTTGTCGGAATTCCTTGGATTCTCGTGGCGATCTCTTTGCACCATCATCCCTTCCATCGATCCGGCCATCACAAGTTCTTTCCACCAGCAAAAACAACTGATCTGAGGAAGCACATCACCTCCTACCATCAACTTCCAAACGAGACGCTTGTGGAGACATGGGAACGATTCCAAGAGCTTCTACGCCAATGCCCTACTCATGGGCAACCTCCCTATGTTCTCCAAGAGATCTTCTTTCAAGGCATCAATACATCTACCAAAGATCGCATCAACCTTCACACTGATTGTGGGTTCATTGAGATGACTCTAGATGAGGCATGGGCGTTATTGAATAAGGTAACCAACTATGACGCCATGTACGGTACCCAACAAGCTAAACCGATGGAGAGGACGCTCTATGAACCACAATCTGATATGGTTGATCGGGATGCGAAGTTCCAATTCATGCAAGATGAGATCAACCGTTGGAAAAAGCAAGTAAGTTACTTTAAATCTTCTCAATCTTGTCAAGAATGCGGGTCTTCCGCCCATACTACTTCCAATTGCACTAACTTGCAGCAAGTACGAGCCGCGGAGGCTTATGAGGAGGCAAACTACATGAGAGTTCCTATAGGAACTAAAACAACTATGCAGGGAGAATGCTCAAGCATCTTGGGGCAATCCCAATTATGACCAATACAAGCAACCCCCTCAACAAGAGCAACGACCCCCTCCCTACCGTCCTCCGGGCTATCAAGAGCAACCATCATGGGTGCAAGGGCTGCAAGAAGGAATTAATGGCGTCCGAGCCGAGATCAACGGAGTCCAGAACGGGATCAATAAAGTCTGAGCCAAGGTCAATGGAGTACGAGCCGAGCTTACCACGCAGATGAAAGGTGTTCATACAAGGTTTGGAGAATTTGACGCATGGAGGAAGAACGTCGATTCCCAACTTGTCCAACTAGCTACCCAAATCCCGATACCTCATGGACAACTCCCGGGCCGCACCGACGAGAATCCTAGAGGCCGACCAAGCGACGGTGAAATCCGATCCATGAACCTAAGGAGTGGCAAAGCGTTGCCCGAGCCAATCAAGCATAAAGAGAAGGAACAACCCTCAGGCCCGACCCATTTAGGGTCGAGGACGACCCATTTAGGGTCGAGCACGACCAATTTAGGGTCGAGCACGACCAATTTAGGGTCGAACACGACCCCCCTAAGGGTCGATCCTGAGGACGCTACTAATGAGGAAGAAGAGGCGATCGACCCAGCTGGGGTCGAGCTCGACCACCCTTCGCCAAGTAAGTGTTCTAACCCTTCTACTTCTATTCAATCCCGATCTAAGGTACTTCCTTTCTCTTCTAAGAAACCCAAGGACTCGACGGAAGGAAAGTTTAAGCGCTTCGTTAAGTTGCTTCAAGGCTTGAATCTTTCCATTCCTTTCGCCGAGACCTTGAATGAAATGCCTGCTTATACTAAATTCTTGAAGGAGATTTTATCTAGGAAGCGATCAATGTCAGAGCTAACGGATGAGGTGAGGTCGTTGGAGCTCCCCGAGAAGCTAGGCGACCCAGGTAAGTTTTCTATTACAATTGGTATTGGAGCTTACCGTTTCAAAGCTTTGTGTGATCTAGGTGCTAGTACAAGCTTGCTTCCACTTTCAATTTGGTCCAAGACCAACATGGGGCCCTTAGTACCGGTGAACATGCGGCTATACATGGCGGATGGGTCATACGTCAAGCCAACGGGAGTGGTAGATGATTTCCCGGTTCAAGTGGGGAAGTTCTTTGTGCCCAACGATTTCATAGTGATGGAGATGCCCGAGGATCCCGTGGTGCCCATTATTCTCGGATGGCTATTCTTAGCCACAACGGGAGCCATCATCGATGTCAAGAACGGTCTTTTCACCATTAACATTGGAGAAGACGTGGTTGAGTTCCGGTTCAACCCAACTATGAAGGAGTCAAATCATGAGGAGGTCAAGATGCTATACACACGCTCCGACTACATTGAGTGGAACAACCCAACGGAGAAATTATTGACTTGGGATCCTCTACCGCACGTTTTCAGGGTCTCAGGACCGACCCTCCAAGGGTCGTGCACGACCCTCCTGGACAAAGGCGAGGAGCCCTACCTTGACTTGGATGCACTTAAGGCGGAGCATGAAGAGGAAGTTAGCTTGCCCGAACCTACTCCCGAGCTTAAGGAGCTCCCCGGCTCTCTGAGGTATGCTTTTCTTGGTCCTAATTCTACTCTTCCCGTCATCATTAATGCTAACTTGAGTATGGAAGAAGAGAACAAATTGCTTGATGTACTTAGGACCCATTGGAAAGCCATAGGGTATTCATTAGAGGAACTTAGTGGTATTTCACCCTCACTGTGCATGCATAGGATTTATATGGAGGATGATCATAAACCCACTATTGATCATCAACGTAAGCTAAACCCCAACATGAAAGAGGTAGTGAAAAAGGAAATTCTTAGGATGCTAGATGCAGGTATCATATTTCCTATCTCGGATAGTAAATGGGTTAGCCCCGTACATGTAGTTCCTAAAAAAGGGGGAATGACGATTGTTGAAAATGAAAAAGGGGAGTTGATTCCAACTAGGACCACCACTAAGTGGAGAATGTGCATAGACTATAGGAAACTTAATAGTGCCACTAGAAAGGATCACTTCCCACTCCCCTTCATTGACCCAGTCCTAGAACGCTTAGCCCAACACGATTATTTTTGCTATTTGGATGGCTATAGTGGTTTTTGTCAGATTCTCATTCACCCCGATGATCAGGAGAAGACGACATTCACTTGTCCATATGGGACGTTTGCTTATAGAAGGATGCCATTTGGGCTTTGCAATGCCCCGTCCACCTTTCAACGGTGCATGATGGCCATCTTCTCTGACATGATTTAGGAAATAGTGGAGGTATTTATGGATGATTTCTCAGTTTGTGGTTCCACTTTTGATTCATGTCTTGCTAATCTCTCTAGAGTCCTAAAATGATGTGAAGAGACTAACCTTGTGCTCAATTGGGAAAAGTGTCATTTCATGGTTAGAGAGGGAATTGTCTTAGGTCATCTAGTGTCTAAATGTGGGATTGAGTTGGACAAGGAAAAAATTGAGCTTATTGAAAAATTGCCCCCTCCATCCTCCGTAAAAGACGTTAGGAGTTTCTTGGGGCATGGGTGTTTTATAGACGCTTTATTCAAGACTTTTCTAAGATTGCTAAGCCATTGACTAACCTACTAATGAAAGATGTAGTGTTTAGCATGTCTCCAGATTGTCTTGAAGCGTTTTACAGGTTGAGGAAAGCCTTCGTGACGGCCCCCATCATGCAATCACCGGTTTGGTCACTTCCCTTCGAAATCATGTGTGATGCTAGTGACTATGCCATAGGAGCGATTCTTGGGCAGCGAAAGGACAAGAAGCTTCATGCCATCTACTATGCAAGTAAGACGCTTGACGAAGCCCAGAGTAAGTACACTACAACCGAGAAAGAGTTTCTCGTTGTGGTGTTTGCTTTTGAGAAATTTTGCTCTTACTTATAATATTTTTGGTTTTAAATAAAATTTCTTAATTGTACAACATAAAATCTACTTGAAAAATATTTATGTAATATACTGTGAGTGGGTAAAATGAATTGACATAATTATTTTCGTTGTTATCCGCCATAAAGGTAATTTTATTTATTATGCTTGTTTTTAACTAAGTATTATATTATAAAATTAAATATGGAAGTTATTTGTTATGATGGAGGATTCTATCTTAGTCAAAAGATAGAATTTCCACTTGGATTGGGGAACAAGAAATCGCTTGTTGAACCTTCAGTTTGTCTGTGATTTCTTGCTTGGTGATCCCAAGTCTAGCAGGCTTGGTGCATAGGACCTCGAAGCGAAACTGATAACTATCAATAGATTCTCCCATTTCCATTTGGAAATTGAAGAATTCCATTCGAACGTTTATCTGGTGGTCTCCTCTTTGAGATCGGAACAACAAATGTGCATTTGTTGGATGGCTTATCACATTTCTTTGCGGATTCTAGATTCGCCGCCCTATCAATGCCTTGCTCACACATGTGGTTGTTGAGGTACGTTTTGGCCTTGTAATTTGCCTTCATGCATTTCCATTCGTTTTGTCCCCATTTGGACAAGTCGTTGCGAATGGTTGGGTCGACTTTGAAGTTCCCTACTTCGATGACAGACCAGGCCTAGAAGTCATGACTGCGCATCTAGTCCTTCATTTTGACTTGTCAGTTTTCGAACCTTCCAACGCAAGGGCGGAACTCGAACCTTCTCATTGTAGGGGCCAAATTTATTTTTAATATAGCTAATATTTTTTCAATTTTAAAAAATACAAAATACTAAATAATATTTGAACAAAACCTCAGGAATTATATGCTAATAAATTTAGTGTGTTATTCAAGACATTCCAACCATAACTAATTGTTTTCACGCTCTTGGGTTTAATTACATTATGAAACTATGCAATCTAGTAAATGATAAAACCACTTTAATTAAGTAAATGTCTTGTAAAAAAAGTTTGTATATCGTTAATTTTCAAATGCTCATAACTTTTTACTCAGACGTCAAATTGAAGTGGGTATAATATATCAAATCGAAGGTCTCGACAAAAGGAACATATATAAATAAAAAAATTGGATTGGGGGGGGGGGGGCATGGCCACCTCTGGCCCCACTTGAGTTCCGCCTATGTTCCAGCGATAAGCCTTGGAGGCTTGTTGTTCCCATGACCGATTTAAGGTAGTTCATGAGACATCCTGTATACATGCGAGACTAACACAAAAATCTAGAGCCAGACTTGCTCTGATACCAACTGTTGGATCTTGATGTGTTAGTAGATATCTTGGGAACAGACGTTGGACTATTCCCAAGGCAGTGGAAGTAACAAAAAGATCGCAAGTAATAAAAACAATTGGACACAATTCCTAGATAGAGGAACCCCACTACAACCAACTAGTGGTGTGGGTAAACCTCTACCTCCACTTGGAGGATTTTGATTGACTTTCTTCTTTTATTGATAGTTCCCTAACCTACTACAAGACAAAGTTCAAACTTATCTGTTCCCAACAGTCACCGAACTTTGGAAACACTAATGAACTCTCTCAACCTAAGTACTAGGACAACATATCAAATAAAGCAAAAAACTCAAACCTTACAATTTACGCTTGTGTCTTGACTCGGTTCCCTATCGCCAGGGAATGTTGGGTTCGCCGTCATCGAGATCACTCACTCGTCGCCAGGGACTTCTCTTGGTTGCTTGGCTCTTTTCTGGATGCTTGAGGCTTTTGTGAATTGTGAGAGAAGTGTGTCTTCAGGTGTACTATTCATTGGCTTATATACACTTGAGGCTTGGGGCTTGATTCTTCATTTTGCATTTTGTCCGAAATACCCTTGTCTTACTAGTCAAGTTTGTACTTTCTTCACAAGTGATTTCATTTGAAATTGGTCAGCTTTTGGAGCTAATCGGACCATTGGATCAATCGGCACAATCTATTCCTCTGCATGCGCCTCTGCTTTGTCTGGAACAGGATCCCATAAAATGCGCTGCGCGGCCTTGTCTTCACATATGACTTCCCATGTAATGGGAATCTCTCTCTCTTGAGTTCCTTTGATATGAACTACTTTCTTTCATTTAGTCATCGTTATGTTGTGGAACATGAGTTTTCAACACCGTCCCAACAAGATTCATGTTGCTTTTGACCGACTTCATCTTCCTTGGATATATCCAAGGAAGATGAAGTCGGTCAAAAGCAATTTGGTCATAGAAAAGAGAGTCAAAGAAGTGATATGGACAAGACTTACATCTCTCCTCTCTTTTCTCTTCTCTGTTCTATCTTCTATCTTCTATCTTCTCTCCTCTCCTCTCCTCTCCTCTCCTCTCCTCTCCTCTCTTCATGTAAACGTAAAAATTTCTTGATCTTGATCTTTGCAAATTTGGTTCTTCTTCTATTTATCAGTTTGTTATTTTTTGTATTTTTAAATTGGATCTTTCTAGATCTGTTCTTTGAAACCAAATTGTGATCTTCAAAAACTGAAATCATATATTCCTTGCACATGATCATTCACATGCTTGCTTTGCATGAGTTTTTCAATGATATATATATAGAGAGAGGGGTTATGTATCTCTAAAATATTTCATTTCATGCAATCCCTCCAAATTACAATGCCACTTTTGATATAAATGAAGGAAAAAAGAGACCATAATTTTAGCTACTATAAATATTGAGTAGTTAATTTATCTATCTGTTTATAGCTAAACAATATAAAATGTATAAAGCGAAGAGTGATAAAACTTCGGTGCAAGTACCTTGAGATAACATCTAATTGACAATACTAGTACCGTCGTATCCAAATCATTTTTTTCTGTTAATATGTCATTATATTTGTACGTACTCATCTCAATTATTTGAGTTATATTTATATATAATGAAAAGCATAACAATTGTTAGGTGTGAATGTGTGATCAACTTTATATATCAAAACTAGAAGAAGAAATAAAAATACTACACAATTTGAATTTCGTAACCAATAACGTAATTCTTCAAATAAATAAACAATTTGTTTTGTCACGAAGTCACCTTTTGAAATAATATGTTTTACAATCTACCTTTTAATTTTTGTAAGAAAAAAAAACACCATATATAAAATGTACTGTAATATATATCATGCCACTAATAGCCATTTTTAACAAAAGTTTATGTTAGTTGATGAAAATATCCTTAAAGCAATAGCTTTTTTTCCCTAAAAATAGTAATAGTTTCTAATGATTTTCTTCCACAGTAAACATTTATAATAAGATTTTTCTAGTTATTCACCTTTTAAAAGAATTTTGATAAAATAATACTCTATTTAATTAGCATGTTATTGGTCACTTATTTTGAAAATCTTGAGTATAATTTATATCATAAACAAAAAGGAAAATAAAATTTAAATAAGGCTTTTTTTATATAGTTGTCTTTGAAACAAACCAATTTCAAAAGGTAAAAACATTAAATCCTTATAATTAAATTGACGTTTGAAATAAAAAAACAATTGAATGACATATTTAATTAATATAAACTTTTGTTGAGGAATGGTTATTGATGACATATTTAATAAATCATATTCTCTCATTCATCAATATTTATTCTTTTAGATTTGGATAAACATATTAAGAAGAAGATTAGTGTTTGCATTAAAAAATTCTTTAACTAAATATTTAATTTCTTAACTTAGAAATGTATATAGTTTAAATTTTGTCCAATATATCTAAAAAAATATATTCTGAACAAGATTAAACATCAAAGAAAATACCTATAAATGAAATCTATAACTATATATTAAAGTTGTACCTTTTCGAACCACCAGAACGATTGTGACCCCATCTGATATTTAAAAAATTAATTTTGTCCAATATATCTAAAAACATACTATATTCTTAACAAGATTAAACCTCTAAAAATATCTATAAATGAAATGAGGTAATATTGTGAAAGTGTTTCTAGCTATAAAGCATTAAAAATAAGTTTTGGGAAAAAGCCTATAGTAAAAGGTTACTTGTTTGAAAAAACAAAACTCTAATAATTTGTCCAATAATATAAAAATGGACATTAACGTTGCCAGTATTTTGGTACTTGGCAGCGATATCACTTGTGATTATTGTACGTAACAATAAAATGAAAAGAGATGAATTAAATGAAACAGATAAGAAATGCTGAGAAATACAGGTAGGCTGACATTTAATGGCCATCCCTACCTACCTTCTCTGGCTGGCCTTATGAAAATCGAAAATCCCCCTCCCTTCTGAGTTCTGAGTTCTCCCCCATGATTCTTCTCTATCCACAACCTAATTACCTTTTTCCATCATCCCGACTTGTCTCCGCCTTCTTCTCTAAAACCAACAGCTATCTATCAACTATCAATTCAACGAGAGAGAGATGGAAGGCTTATCGATCAACGCATACAGAGGAATCCGAGGCTACTGGGAGAAGAGAAGGGGCTACGAGAGGCTCAGCGGGCCCACCACCAAGGCCCGTATTGAAGTACTCTCGCAGCCCAGGACCGCAGGAGGCGGCAGCCGGCGGAGGAGGCGGTGGCGGATCAAGATCAGCCGGCCCAAGATCCGGGTGGGGTCGCCCAAGAAGTGGCTGACTAGGCTGCGGGATGCGTACGTTAAGATGATGCTCAGATTCGCGAATTCGGCTATTATGAGCGGTGGATATGGGGCCACGGTGGAGTACGGTGGCTTCAGGAACCCAGCCATCAAGGAGTACGATGAGAAGGTGCTCGTTGAGATCTACAAGTCCGTGTTGATGTCGCAGGGACATATGGTGCCCCGCGACGCACCCAAGCTCGGCTCCCAGTCCCAGGAGGTAGTTTGTTGATTAATTAATTATTACTCCATCATTAATTATGGACGGTAACTTCAAAATGTCAAACCAATTGCCATGTGACCCGTGTCAGGTTTTAGAACTACTTTAATTAAAGCGGGAGCTACGGAAGAGCAGGGATAAAAGGGCCAAGAAATCAAAGTTAAGTTTGTAACCTGTTTGTTTTTGCTTTGTCAATTGTAATTGATACAGATCCATCGAGTATCATTCATATATGAAAATAAAGTATCATCAGTAGGAGGTATGTATGTATATACTTTAGGAATTCCTGCTAAGCCATTTTCATTTCTTTTCTTTTTCCCCGCAATAGATTTATAGGTCCATTTTCCCCCCTTATTAATTCAATACTGAGCGAACAATTAATTAACAGGAAATAATGCCTCGTAATAAATTTGGTTGGTGAAACAAATCTGGCCATCTGTGTACCCATTTTTTGGAAATATGTAGTTCCACATGCTAGCTAGTAGTTGAGTAGCCAGTATACCCATTTACCACAGTTGTGCGATAGTAGTTTCAATTGGTTGAGAGATGGGAGTTGAAAAATGTCTTCAATTATTACTACAAATTTTGCACGCGCGCGCTAATATATTTGATAACTGGTAAGTGGTGCGCTAAATCGCCAAGTTTTGTCGTAAATGCAATGAGCTTTTCAAATGTTATAAGATAAATTGTTTTATGTGAGATTCCCCACATACAAAACTTTTGATCGACATGACCCCGATAAGAAAAAGGCCCAATAGTTTCATTTAAGATAACATAGATTTTTTGCATGACAACATGCATGGTGGATTGGATTGGGCGTGGTGGAGTCATAATTGATTTTGGTCTCTTGATCATCGATCAGTCGTAAGACTTGAATCTACATTGTTATTTCGATTTTAGGCGTGTTTAGGTCGAAGTTGAGATTTAGGTCAGGTTTAGGAAACGAAATACACAAGAACACAGAGACTGGCCTCAAAAGAGACCTTGACGTGCCATCAGACTATTATTAACGAAGATCTAATATAATACTGTAATCGAGTTTCAACCTAGAACTATCGAGTAATCAACAGATCTGGATCGAATCGATCTCGAACTCAAACATTCAAGCAAAGTAAAGCGTAAAGACACATGAATTGGTAACCCGGTTCGAGTTCAAAGAACTCTACATCCGGAGGACATCAACAGGGGAGATCGGGTCCCAATCATTTTCACTAGATCAAAGCTTAAAGGTTTCGAGTACAACGAGATCAAACACTGGCAAAGCTAGACAAACAGAATCGAAAAGAAGACGAATCACTAAGAACAGAAACAAGAGCAAAGGTAGGGTTCTAGAAACGAAAGGGCTTCGGCCCCCTTTCACAGCTGCAAGTCACGATCGGACTCTTCTAGACACCAAGGAACCCGGAGATGAGCAATCGTCGGTGAGACCTTCTTCTTCTTCCTTTCTCTCTCTCTTTCTTTCTCCTCTCTCTCTCTCTCTTCTCTGGATCTAGGGTTAGCGCCGCATGTGTTCTGAGCTCTCGAGAAGCTCCTCACCCTTTAAATAGCTAGGTCACTCGGGAGAGCTATCAAACGCTGCGTTTCACTAAGAGAAGTCCCCAGCTTCGTTTTTGGGCCAAAGACAACCAATGGACCAAGACAGTAATTTGGGTCAAGCCCAACTTCTTTATCCGAGCTTCATCAAAGGCAAAGTCTGGCTCAACTTCGGTGACTCGGGTTTTAGCTACCTCCAAACCGGGTTAACCCGGGGTGGCCACTTTAGCCCGGTTCACCTATAAAACTAAACCCTAACCATGAGATGAACCCGGTTCTGGACTGGTCTAGCTCTACCTTAGTGTTTGATACTTACATATGTACATAGAAGTTAGAATACATGAATGTATTAGTTACAACATATGCCCTCTTAATACAGACATGTTTCCACTCTTTAAGCTCTAATTCAATAGTGATTATGACAGAACCAGACTTCCCCTTTCTATCATTGGTTCGACTCCACACCTCAGCCTACATCCTTGATGTGGAGTGAGTCCCTGCAAAACTCAAATTTGTTAAATGGGACAATTTTTGTTCCAAAGTCTGCAAGGTTCACATCACCAGCTACAATATTGATCAGCTGTTTTTCAACTTCATCTCTAATGTAATGAAATCTCACATCAATGTGCTTAGTCCTCTCATGATAGACATGATCTTTGCACAAATATAAAGCACTTTGGCTGTCAGTAGAGATCTTGGGAATATAGATTTTCCCAGTAATCTCTCCACTGCAGCTATGTATTCAGCTTCAGTTGAAGACAAAGCTACAATGGATTGTTGTTGGGATTTCCATGATATACAGTTTCCTGCCCAAGTATAGAAGTAGGAGGTAGTAGACTTCATGTTGTCTTTGTTACTAGCAAAGTCAGAATCCACAAACCCTTCCAGTTCAGTACTGGATTTATGCTCAGCATATACCAAACCCATCTTACTTGTACCTGCTATATACCTGAGGCAATACTTCATAGCAGACCAATGTTTCTCACCAAGGTTAGACATGAATCTGCTTAAACACTAATTGCAAAAGCCAAGTCAAGTCTAGTACACAGCATAGAATACATCACAGATCCCACAACAACATCATAAGGTATTTTATTCATTTTCTTTATCTCATCAGAATCAACAAGGCAATCTTTCTTTGTTAATTCAAGATGCCCTCCTAAGGGTATAGGTGTAGGTTTAGAATTAATCATGGAAAACCTATCAAGCACCTTTTGTATATAATCAACCTGAGACAGTTTCATAATCTTTTTATCTCTATCTCTTATGATTTTAACCCCTAAGATTCTCTGAGCAGGACCAAGGTCCTTCATATCAAAGTGCTTACTTAAATCATGCTTAACACCAATAATCTCAGCTTTTGAACTACTGATAAGCAGGA
The DNA here is from genome assembly GCA_964016875.1 of Fallopia convolvulus. Taxonomy (NCBI): domain Eukaryota; kingdom Viridiplantae; phylum Streptophyta; class Magnoliopsida; order Caryophyllales; family Polygonaceae; genus Fallopia; species Fallopia convolvulus. Next base: position 32,616,310 of record OZ024718.1, on the reverse strand, counting down.
TATCATCAACATAAAGCATCACATAGAGGGGATTATTTTTCTTTACATGCTTATAATATAAACAAGTATCCCATTTACTTCTAATAAAGTTCATGGAAAGCATGCACGAATTGAACTTCAAGTTCCACTGCCTAGGGGAATATTTCAAACCATATATAGACTTCCTTAGCAAACAAGCATGATTGGGTTTATTTTTATCAATGAAGCCTTTAGGTTGTCTCATATGGATAGTTTCTTTTAGATCCCCATGTAATTAAGCAGTCTTAACATCCATCTGCTCTATTTCCCAATCAAACACAGTGGCCATAACAAGCAGTAGTCTCATGGTCTTATATTTTACTACAGGAGCAAAGATTTCATTATAATCAATTCCTTCTTTCTGAGTAAAACCTTTAGCTACAAGCCTAGCTTTATACCTAGGAGGGTCTAACTCAGTAGCACCATCCTTGACCTTAAAGATCCATTTGCAGTCATCTAGCTTAGCATTATCAGGTTTAGGAACTAAAGACCAAGTGTTATTAGCATGTATACTTTGAATTTCTTCATGCATAGCTTTTAACCACTCATTAGCTTGCTTACTATTTAAGGCCTGTTCATAGGTTTCAGGGTTAAAATGAGCTACAATTTCAGAAACTAACAGGGCAAACTCAACAATATTTGTAGTGAACTTAGGATTTAGAATTTTAATTCTTGGTTCCCTATCCCTAACCAATTGATAGTTAGACAAATCATGCACTGGCACAGGATCATTATCAATGTCAGCATCAATATCATGCACAACATCATTAAGCACAGTATCATGCACATCAGAATCATGCATAGCAGACTCAGAGTTAGGGATAGACTGTTCACTTACTGCCCCACCTAATTGGTGGGATTGCCCTGAGTTATTTCCTTCTTCAATTGTAGTTTCAGCATCCTGTTCATTTTCTGCAGTCTCATTGTTTTCTGTATTGCTGCTTATTTCTTCATTACGTTGCTCTTCCCTAGTTTTTTCTTCTGAGGTGCCTAATGAATAGGAGTTGGCATATCCAATATCTAACTCCTCAAGGCCCTGTTGTTCACCCTGATTACCACCAGGGATATAGAATGGCCCCACCTAAGCCATTGTGTCTTCACTATGTGTTTGAGTACCTGTATTCTCAATGGAAGACATTAGTTTATCTTTAAAATAGAACTCATTTTCCTGAAATGTGACATCTCTGGATACAATTACCTTGTAACCACCAGGTTGTATTACAAGTAATTTGTATCCTTTGACTCCTTCAGGATAACCTAACATGACAGCCTTAAGTGCCCTAGGCTGCAGTTTACCTTGATTTATATGAACATATGCAGTGCAGCCAAAAGGTTTTAAGTATGAAATGTTAGGCTTTTGACATGTCCACATTTCCTGTGGAGTTTTGAAACTCACAACAGAGGAAGGGGACCTATTTATGAGGTAAGCTGTAGTTGTGACTGCCTCTCCCCATAGGGATGGTTTCATCCCAGCACTGAAAAACATGCATCTAGCTTTTTCTAAAAGAGTTCTATTCATTCTTTCAGTTGTGCCATTTTGTTGTGGGGTGTATGGCACAGTCAAATGCCTTTTTATTCCATTTTTGTTGCAATAGTCATCAAAGGTATGGTTACAAAACTCAAGCCCATTATCAATTTTGAGACATTTGAGTTTAAGGTTAGAATGCTTTTCAGTGAATACATGCCAATTCTTAAATGACTCAAAAGCTTCACTTTTGTGCTTAAGCAAGTAAACCCAAACTTTCCTAGAGTACTGATCAACCAGAGACAGAAAATAATTCCTGCCTCCAATTGGCCGTACTTGAGCAGGCCCCCATAAGTCATAGTGGACATATTCCAGGGGCCTTTTGGCTTCAAAAGATGACTTAGCAAATGAATGTTTGGTCTTTTTACCAAACACACAGTTCTCAAAAAAAGAAACATCATTCAAATTCTCAGATATTATGCCATTTTTATGCAGATGCATCAGGCCAGAGTTGCCTATGTGTCCTAATCTATTATGCCGAAGTTTGGATTTATCAATACAGTCCTTTTTCACAGACACGTTTAATTCAGGAAGGGTGGCAATTACATGATATAACCCATCCTTCTTAATGCTCTTAATTAAGAATGTACCATTTTTAACAACATTTCTGACTCCATGATGGGTAACAATTTTGCAATTTAAATCATCAAGCATGGATTCAGATAGCAAGTTTCTCCTCCGTTTAGGAACCCACCTAACATTTTGTAACACCCTAATTTTTCCATCATGCATTTTTAATGGAACACATCCAATCCCCTTGATAGCAAGGGTGGTGTGATCCCCAAGCATGACTTCACCCCCATCATGCAAAGACAAACTAGAGAAGTAGGTTTTGTGAGGAGTAGCATGCATAGTACACCCAGAGTCAAGAATCCAAACATTATCATTAGCACAATCAGAGACAGCAAGTAACTCATGAGAATAGAAGTTTCTTTCCTCAAACACAAACACAGTTTCTTTTTCTTTTTTCTTATTTTTCTTATCCCTAATCTTCTTAGGGCAATCTTTAGAGTAATGCCCTATCTTTTCACAGTAGTGACATTTCACTCCAGACATATCTTTACCATTTTTCTCTCCATGATTCTTATCATTTTTATTCTGGAATTTCTTACCCTTTCCTTTGGTAAACATTACCTCATTCTTAGACTCAGTCTTTTGTTCAGTTTTAGAACCATTTTTAACCTTAAAGACTTTCAGAGAGTCAGTTTTCTAGGTCAGGTATTCCACAATCTTTTTAACAGTTAAATCATCCCTAGCAAATTGAACTACATCTTTTAGGACATCAAATTGACTGGGAATTGAATTTAGCAGGATACCAACCTTATAGCTTTCCTTAACTTTTTCATCACACCTTTCAAGATCTAGAGACAACTTAAGAAATTTATCTAGATTCTCGGTTAGGGTGTAAGAGGTGTCCATTCTAAAGTTAAAGAACTCGCACAAGGTGGAGATAAAACTAGGCATGGATTTGGTAAGATAAATTGCATCAAGAGCATCCCAAAGTGGTTTAGGTTCAGTATGACTAACCACCTGTCTTGCTACCTCATCAGCAAGACGTAGCATTATCTCAGCATGTGCCTGATCTTGAATCTCTTTCCTTCTCGCTGCAGAGAATTCAGCAGGCCATTGAACTGTTACGGCCATATAACATTTCTCCTTTGTTACTATAGCCCTCATCTTTAGCTTCCACATGGAATAGTCCATGTGACCATCGTAGGGTTTCACTCTATAGTTTTCAGACATCCTTTGGTACTTGTAAAGACAGACAAACCAAGTCAGAAAAAGAGTAAGAAGATTAAAGCAACATAATACGCAAGAAATAATCCTAGATGACAAGACTCTGTGCTGTAGGAACCGGCAGTGGGATAAAATCGATACAAATCGATACCCTTCTGTCAAGATTCCCCTGCTTCAACCAACGATGGTCACTGCAGTGACTAAAGACACAAACCAAGCAACAGAAGCATTCAAAAACAAGGATCTATCAAAGCTAAGCTCTGATACCACTTTGTAATCGAGTTTCAACCTAGAACTATCGAGTAATCAACAGATCTGGATCGAATCGATCTCGCACTCAAACATTCAAGCAAAGTAAAGCGTAAAGACACCGGAATTGGTAACCCGGTTCGAGTTCAAAGAACTCTACATTCGGATGACCTCAACAGGGGAGATCCGGTCCCAATCATTTTCACTAGATCAAAGCTTAAAGGTTTCGAGTACAACGAGATCAAACACTGGCAAAGCTAGACAAACAGAATCGAAAAGAAGACGAAGCACTAAGAACAGAAACAAGAGCAAAGGTAGGGTTCTAGAAACGAAAGGGCTTCGGCCCCCTTTCACAGCTGCAAGTCACGATCGGACTCTTCTAGACACCAAGGAACCCGGAGATGAGCAATCGTCGGTGAGACCTTCTTCTTCTTCCTTTCTCTCTCTCTTTCTTTCTCCTCTCTCTCTCTCTCTTCTCTGGATCTAGGGTTAGCGCCGCATGTGTTCTGAGCTCTCGAGAAGCTCCTCACCCTTTAAATAGCTAGGTCACTCGGGAGAGCTATCAAACGCTGCGTTTCACTAAGAGAAGTCCCCAGCTTCGTTTTTAGGCCAAAGACAACCAATGGACCAAGACAGTAATTTGGGTCAAGCCCAACTTCTTTATCCGAGCTTCATCAAAGGCAAAGTCTGGCTCAACTTCGGTGACTCGGGTTTTAGCTACCTCCAAACCGGGTTAACCCGGGGTGGCCACTTTAGCCCGGTTCACCTATAAAACAAAACCCTAACCATGAGATGAACCTGGTTCTGGACTGGTCTAGCTCTACCTTAGTGTTTGATACTTACATATGTACATAGAAGTTAGAATACATGAATGTATTAGTTACAACAAATACAAACAAGACTCAAACACTGCGCGTCTATAGCCAGGAGCGTTAGCACGAGATAAGCCACAAAGTTAGCCAGGAAAAAGGCTTCGCCAGAAAGATTGCCACCAGTGTTCCCAGGACGAAAAGTTTATGGTTAATACGATCTTGGGTATAGCATAGCGTGAAAATTGGCCACATACTTTAGATTCGTGCCTATGTAACCACAATATTAGGTACGAAACTCATGTTCTGCTCAATACATGGTATAGCCAGAGACACTTCATGGCTAAGTTTGAGTCGATTTTACCAGAAACTTAGCGTCAAAGTATTTTTCTGGCTAAATTCGGTAGAAATAAGTCGTGTTCATCGTCCACATGTCTTGGCCATTTAGTATCAAAGTTTGCCGCGATTTCATTTGGTGGGTAAAGTTTTGACCTTTAGCATGAAATTTGGCTACGAATTGGAAGAATACATTTAATGGCCAATGTCGTGGCCCTTTAGAATGAAAATTGGGTACGAATTGATTGAGTGGATTTAATAGCCAAACTTGTGGCCTTTTTGTCTCAAACTTAGCCTCGAATGCATTTTGTGTCAAATTCTGTGGCCATAAAAATCAATATAATCCACCTATTTAATTGCAATATTACCCTACACCATGCAATTAAATGCAATGTTAAATATATATACCATATGCATCACATTACACAAAAATGGTTTGATTATCAAACCATGTGGCAAATGGCCAAATCCACAATGTCAACGCAAAACCTGCACCTACATACCATCTAGCTAAATCTGCACCATTTTAGCTAGATATAACTTGTTTTTAAGTACCAAACTGTGCTGAAAAAAAAACCAACAACAATCCAACAATCCAATAACCTTACATCAAATCCATAAAGAGAGAAAATGGCTTCACCAACAACCAAAAAGTTTCCCAAAATGACCACCACATAAAGACCTTAAATTACCATGGAGAGAGAGAGAGAGCTAATTGCTAGCAATGTGTTCCATCAACCTTTCAAGCATGCCTTTCAAATCCTTGTTTTGGCTTTGAATTTCTTGATTTTGAGCTTGAAGAGCCTTCATCTAGTCCCGCATTTCCTTCATCTCGTCCTTGAGAGGCTCGGTAGATGGTTGTGGGTGGACAAGGCTGGAGGAAGGAGAAGAAAAGCATGCATCAACCTTGCCGCTGCGAAGGAGGGCTATCCCATGCTCAGCAAATGCGAATATCTTCCGATCTTTATGTCCCTTAGTAGCTTTCATCCACACGTCTATCATCTTTGTGTTTGACAATGGTTGACCCGATGCATTATTCACTTGTTCCTCAGCAACCAGCCGTTCAAACTCAGCCTTGAATAGAATGAAAATGCATTAAAATGAAGATATGAAAGCAATATATGACATTAAGAACAAGCTCTAAAAACAAATGTAAAATAAAAAAATATGCAAGATAGAGCACATTGCATTCACAAACAGATTTCATTCACAAAAAGTTTGTGGTTAAAAGATTCACAAACATCTATCTTTGATACAAGATAAAAGCAGATTGGATTCATGTAAATCAATATCTTTGGCATAAGATAGATCACATATAGCATGAGCACAAAGCACATAACTTATATTAAATTGCATTCATAAACATGACTTGCTATTACACATGCCAAATAATAATAAACATGACTTGCTTCTCATTTACACATCTTCTAAGCTTCATTCAATCATTACTTGCTAACTAAAAGAGCACTAGCTTCAATATCGAATAAACATGACTTCTTCCATAATCCAAACAACCCAACAATTTCATAAGAGCATCAAAATCTTAGCATAAAAATCTTAGTCAAAGGCTCAACTAAAGTGGACTAGAAAAGTAAGTCAACAGTACATCCCATCATAAAAGGCAACCATAAAGCAACCATAAAAGCCATATTAGAGGGATAAATTGCAACCCAATCAGATTTTTAAATGAGAAGTAATATTCAGACTTACAATGATAGCAGATGGTCGTTCACCAAGGCCTTGTCCATCTTTGGTTGACCACAACTTCTTTACAACCTCAAAAATCATAGGCATGGTACCAGACTCACCACCCTTGAAAAACAGAGAGTAAAATTGAGTTCAACAACATCAAAGCAATCATGAAGCAATATGTGAAATCGGATTGCAATTACCATCGTTTCAATCCACTTTGTGAACTTCCGAGAACCCCTCGGTATGGTCCAAACTCGAGCGATTTCTTTGATCTCCTGTTCTCCTTATTCACCTGAGCTTGGCGCACCATGTTGGGATCAATTCTCCACATGGTCTTCATCATTGTCCAATGCCTGCTCGCTAACCAGGTTGGTTGTACATTTCTAGCACGCGCATTCTTGAACATTGGTAAGGTGCCTTCCAATTTGGTGTAGAAAGGCATCCTTCATCAGCTCATTCGTCTCCCTCCGACAGAAATACCTCTGCATTGAGAAATAAGAAATAAGACAACCTTTGTTTCATTAATTTAAAGAAATAGAAGGCATGTTACATCAATAGGCTGATTTAAACTAAAACTTATTGTTCTTTCATTTTTAAAGAGAAAGAAAGGCAGAATTTCAGCAATAGAGTGATTAGTTTGCACATAGACTGATTAGTTTGCACATGTCAAATAATTTTAACCAATTGACCGACGACAAGGCTCATGTGACCTAACCTAGTTGTTGTTACATGAAAATCATAGCTCCAAATGACTCTTATAAATAGATACTCGACATATAAGATGCAACCTACTAATAAACCCAATTGACCGACGACTAGGCTCATGTAAGCATTTTTATAGCACTAAATTCAATTGCTATCATAATTAATCTCTCTTTTTTATCAACCTAATTAAGTTCTTACTTCAAACAAAAGATTGCAAAGAAGATCTCAATCATTATTTCCATACTAGACTATAATACATATCAGACAACTAATGAGATCAAATCAGATAAAAAAATCACCCAATTTAACTCATTATGGGCAAATTAACTCCATTATGTTCAAATCACACAACAAATTAACTCCATTCTGTTCAAATCAGCCAGATTATGAAGCCATTATGAAGCCAACAACCAAGACAAAAATGGATAAACGATTTGGCATTTTAAGAAGTAGAAAATAACCTGAAACTCTTGAAACCACATGGTCTGCACTTGTTTTGGCACTCTAGATATACTGGTCCAAGGACCTCCATAATGGCCATGGACGATTTCCTTAGCCTTTGCAAACGCTAACTTTTTTGGTTCATAGTCACTACAAGGAATTGGATACAATTATTAGTAATCTATAAAATGAAACTTAGGATTAATATAAAAGAGTTTTAGCACTGACCGGCTGCCTTCCCCAACAATCCATATAAGCTTCTGTTGTGTACCTTCTTCCTCTTCTTGATCTTCATCTCCTTCTTTTGTACCTCCTTGTTCTTTATCTCCTACATCTTGTTCTCCTTCACTTAGCTCCTCTTTTTCCTCACCCTCTTCCACAACTTGTTCCTCGATGTCTTCCTCAACGTCTTCCTCAACGCCTTCCTCAATGGCTTCCTCAACGTCTTCATCATCTTGGTCCTCACCTTCTTCGTCAACTTCTTCCTCAACTTCTGCATCTCCGTCCATATGAACCCCATGCTCATTATCCACATTAATTTCATCCTCAATCTGTTGGTCATAACTTTCTTCCTCAGCTGGTAGTAGGGCTAGTGCAACAACTTGCTTTGTATGTGGTCTTGGAACCGGGCTAGGAGTTCTTGAAAGAGCATTTAAAGGAGCCTTTGAAGAGTTGAGTGCTCGTCGGACAGGAGGGGTAGGTGTAAGGTTAGGGCTACATGTTTTTTTAGTAGGGAGAACTCTTTGTGGTGGAGCTGGTGGGGAAGCTTTTGAAGGAGCCTTTGAATGTGCAACAGCTCGGGGTGGAGGGGTTGCGGGTGGTGTTGATTTTTTAAACCTTGGGCTACTACGAACATGGAGCTGGAGGGCTCGTTTCATAGGAGGTCTTCTAGGGCTTAAAGCACCCTTAGCTGGAGAAGAAAGAGGTGGATCACGCGCAAAGTTGCAGCTAGTAACACCAACACGTCCACGAATTGTGCTTCGAAGGTGTCGCATGATGAACTGACTCAGAGAAATAGAAGGAAACATCAATAGAACTCAATTTGAGCAATTGAGCATGCAATTGATCCAAGAAATGAAAACAATAGAAGAAACAGGGAGAGATTAGGGACTTGCACCTTTTACTGAATGAATAACCTGAAATCCCAGCAAAAAAAGCTTGCCATGAACACCAAAGAACAAGGGAGAGAGGGATTAGAGATCAATTAACCAACAAAAAAAGAAGTATGGAGCGAGAGCAAGGGAGAGAGGGAGAGAGACATACTTACAAACGCCGGCTTCCTTGTTCCAAAATCGAACACCAAAGAACACCAAAGAGCTTGCCATGAAAGAACACCATCTCGATTAGATAGAGCCCAAAATCGAACATCCAAGGTATCCACCTCAAACGAAAGGATCTAGAGCAAGGGAGAGAGGGAGAGAGACATACCTAAAAACGCCAACTGCCTTGTTCCAAAATTGAACACCAAAGAACACCAAAGAGCTTGCCATGAAAGAACACCATCTCGATTAGATAGAGCCTAAAATCGAACATCCAAGGTATCCACCTCACAGGAAAGGATAGAGAGCAAGGGAGAGAGGGAGAGAGACTTACCAGATGGGGAGATCGAACAGAATCGCCGGGAGAGGGCGATGCGGCTGAGAACAACCTCATTTCTCAATCTGAAAGGGATTGTGAGAGTGAACAAAATCTGAAACCCTAGCTAACCACTACCGAGCCTAGAAGCCATCGAGCCCAAAAAGGAATGTGAGCCCAAAATTAAATTTCCCTCTCATTCAAAACCCGAAATTGAAAATTTTACTCTCAAACAAAAATTTCCCTCCTAAATGAATAATTCCATCCTACGTTAATTCTTCCCTCCTAACTCAATATTCCCCTCCTAAACCAAAAATCTAGATGGTAAAATTAGCAAATAATTACATAGATGATATAATGAGGAAAAAAGAATTTACCAATCATATTTTTCGGAACATGAATATGATGGAAAATTATCTTCTTCATTGTCGTTTTCAATACCGAAGCTATCATCGCCACTTTCGACATCGTATGCTTCCTGATGCAAATAAACTGGATCATTTGGATTTGTAGGTAAAGATTGAATTATCGACCCTACATAGCCATCAATCTCAAAGTCATCTGGTTGTAATGGTTCAAAAATGGTTGGTTGTTCAACATTGCTCTCTGTCCATCGTTGCTCAACATTAGCTCTTGGCTTTGTCTTACACACATATCTCCAATCTGCATGACTTCGGGGTGCGCCAGGGTAGTCAAGAAAGTAAACTTGGATGCATTGTTGAGCAAAGACGAAAGGATCATGGTTGTTGTAACGTCTCTTCACATTAACCTCTTGGAAATGGTAATCTGGATGGACTTTTCTCCCATTAGGGCTAGGGTCAAACCACAAACACTTGAACATGACAATCTTCTTAACCAGCATCCCAGTGAACTCAAACTCCAAAATCTGTTCTATCAACCCAAAGAAATGTGATTCTGTATCACCATTAGAAGCTTGCACACACACACACACACACCACTATTCATGGTTAACTTTCCTTCTCCACGTTGCAACATTTCAAATTTATAGCCATTGATGCAATATGATGGCCATGACAACACCTTTCGAGATGGCCCCAAGCTAAACTATTTATCAAATCATGATCCTCAAGTGGGGGGTGTAGGGCTTTTGCAATCAAAACCTACAAAACATAGACACATATATTGACCTTATACACGTGTGATGTTAGAATTTTGTATTGTTGACACAATATGCACTAGTACTTACAATTTCATGAAACCATGTACAAAAATAGTTGGCAAGTCCGAGCGGATCTCCTTGTCCTACAGTGTGTTGAAATTCCCTGCATATGGAAAGAACAACATAGGACTAGTACTTCAAAGTTTCACTCAACTATTTATACATGTCTAAAATAACATATATATATATATATAAGTTCAATTGACTTACTCGACGTAGGAGTCGACCTCTCTACAATTAAGTAGGATGTATGTATGTGCGGCATGAAAGTCTGACTCATCGGACATCCAAATAGCCTTGCATTTTCCACTTGCACAACCCGGATGTTTGAAAATTGAAATTTGAGGATGCACACTGATCTCATTCGCGGTGGTTTTCTTTCTTTTATAGGAGTCTTGATGTTTAGGATAATGTTGAGCGAAACTAGTTATCTCCTCAAACAAATATGATTCCACTATGGACGCCTTCACCTTTTGCGGGTTCATCATGTTCCCTTTCAACGTGAATAATAATCTTTCAATTGGATACATCCATCTGTTATGTACCGGACCCCCTAAATTTGCCTCGTATGGTAAATGAACAATGAGATGCTCCATACAATTAAAGAACGATGGTGGAAATATTCTTTCCAATTGGCATAATAAAAGAGGTGTAGCCCATTCTAGAACTCAGTCATTTGTTTGTCAAGTGTAGATGAACATAATGATTGGAAAAACGAGCTTAGCTTTATCAATGGCCCCCATACACCCACGGGAAGAAGTTCTTTGAAAGCAGCTGGTAGAAGTCTTGCATGAACACATGGCAATCATGACTCTTCATTCCTTGTAGTCTACCCTCTTCCAAATGCATGCATCGACCAATATTAGAGGCATAACCGTCCAGAAATCTCAAGCTTTGTAACCAATTAAGCACCGCTGTGTTTTTCCTTCTATCTAATGCATACACTGCTTTTGGTTTTGGGCCCTTATGGTCATCCTCCACTTGAAGCTCTAGGCGATGGCAATATAAGCGTAGGTCCTTCCTTGAGCTCAATGTATAGAATATTATCTTCAAACTATCAAGAAATCTCTGAACACCATCAACAAATTCGCTATTGTAACCACCACCACCAGGAAGCCATATATCATACATCCAATCACGATTCTCCATCGATAATTCTGTAAATTTTTCCAAACAAACTTAAGTTAACATCAACAAAAAAGCAAAACCCACAAATATATACTAAACACCCTAAACCTAAAACATGTAACCCTAAAAACTCTTTGCAACTAACTTACCTGATCCAAATCAAATGTACACCTCTTAATCTTATCTTCACAATGTATAGAATATTATCTTCAATCTATCAAGATTGATAATCCAAGATTTGAGTTTGTTTTTTTTTTTTTTGTGGGAGAATGAGAGGGAGAATGTTGTGAGAGAATATTGAGAAACAATGGTGAGAATGAGCATATTGACGTATCATAGTACAATTGTAGTTGAGAATTGAATGAGGTTAGTACGATGAGCATTTAATGAAAGAGCAAGTTTAAATCAGCCAGGAAAATAGCCACAAAAATGGCCACAAATACATGTTGGGATCACTAAAAAGGCCAGATCCAATTCGGCCCATATGCTTGGACTATATGTTAGGGTTTTTCCGGCTCAACCCTAAAATTGATCTCATATTTTAGGTTTTCAAAAAACCTCATCTCCTCATTTGCCCCTCATTTCCGTTCTCCATCTCCCTCTCCCTCACGAGCCACTCGAGTGCCATCTCTATCTCTCTCGAGCGCCATCTCCCTCGCCATCTCCATCTCCATCAAACGCCATCTCCCTCTCCTTCTCCCTCTGCCTCTCCATCTCTCTCGAGCGCCATCTCCCTCTTCCTCTCTCGAGCCACTTCTTCTCACCTCTCTCTCGCTCTCAATCAGTCGCCATTGGTTTCGCCTCTCTCCACCAACTACACCATCGACCAGATCGGCAACACCATCCACCACACCGACAAGCCTTCGACCAGATCGCCTCTCTCACTCTCCTTTTTCTCAACTTTCTTCATACAGGTATGAAACTTGAAAATGCAATTTGATAGTATTATGTTACTTTGTTGAGTTGGTATGTGATGGATTTTGATTGCAAATTTGATATTATTAAGAATCTGGATTTTTTGTTGGAAATGAAAATGCTTGAAAATTATGTTTTGATTGAAAATGCTCTTCCTCACCATTTTTGTTGGTTAGGACTTGGGAGACTCTGCAGAGTCCTGAAAAACGCTAAAAGAACAAAACTTGGCACTATTGAAATCTCCCCGGAAACGGCGCCAATATGTTGAGAGGGTTTCTTGACAACAAATAAATTTATAATCAAGACCCCGCTGAGGATAAGGGAGTCAGGTTCGTCCACGGGAGAAAGTCTTAGTGTCAAGTTTTGTTACTTGGAGCGCAAGTAATCAACAAAGTAAGGGTTTTTATCAAGAGAAAGAGAAAATCTAAGGTAAAGGTATCACCACAACAACAATTATGCATGCCAAACATTAATGAAACACATAGATCATGCTTTTATCACATAAAGGTGTCAACTTTCGTCAACATAAGCAAGTAAATCAACTAACTTTCGTTCAATCAATAAACTTACTATCTAATCTCTTCTACTTCAACTAGGATAGATCCGCTTTCGCTTCAAAACCCTAATTTGACTATTCTGATTCAAGGTTTCCGCTTTCGCTTCAACTATGAATGAGAAATTCCCTTTAACTTTCGTTTCAAGGATTAAGAACAAGAGAATAGATTCATGTAATAAAAAAAATCAAGACATGATCATAGACAAGCAGGCACAACCATTGTCGGGTTCAACCCCAACCTTTGAGAGAGAGACTACTCACAATTCATAATTAAGAACAACTGAATTAAATAAAAGAGAAAGCTTACAACTTTGAATCCAAAACAAAACTTGTCTTCCAAGTAACTCCACAAATCTCGTCCTCTCCTCCTCTCGCACGCCTCCTCTTTCTCTCCTATTCCTCTAAACTAATGATGGATGGTGTGTAAAACAAAGGCTAGGACAAGAGTATTTATAGAGAAACTAATCTATATAAAAATCTATCTATAAGGAAATAAATCTTCTAATAAGATATATCCCTTCTATCTATCAAAGGACATAAAAGGAAATAGGATAAAAGCCTTTTAATTGCGCCAACTCGGTCTTCGCTACGATCCAGAGTGCCTTGGTATCGAGCTGTGTGCCTCGGTACCGACCTGTTACAGCACTACGAACAGCCTAGAGTAAAACTTCCGTAGCGGGTTCGTTACAACTCCGTTTGACTCGATTCTTTTTCCTATGTCTTTGTAACGAATTTCTCTACTTTTTTCCAAGCTCAAACTTGATCTTCAATGTCTTTATGGACTTCGTTCCTTGAGCTTTTCCTTAAGTGTTTCTCCACGGTTTTGCTCGATCTTTTCCTCAAAAGTGCTCCAAATAGCTTCTAAAAACCTACAAAACACCACCAAAGCTTATGTAGACTCCATATCTTAAGAAAATACGAAAACCTACACAAACGACTCAAAACAAAACACAAAACTAAAGAAAAAGACTCAAACACACAAAAACATACCCTAAAAACATGACTAAAAAGGCGGACATCAGATGTATATGAATTTGGATTCCATTTGCTCATGTTTTCAGTTTAATCAGTTTCTCTCCCTTCTTGTTTCTTTCTTCTACAACTAAGTGTATTTTTCCCACACATTGGATGTATATTGGTTGATGTATATGAAATTTGATTAATATTGGTTGATGTCATGAGTATACCAGTGCACCTTACTTCTCGTCTATCTAGGCCTTGGAAATTGTCAATGGCCTCTATGTTTTTTTTTTGCATCTCAAACCTTTTTTTTCAATTGATGACAAGTAAAATGAAATTAGTTTGATTGCAATAATATGCTGGTTGAGGAAGATCATCTCTTTGTTCATGCCATTTGTGTGTCAATTGTTTTTATTTGGGTTTGGACAACTACTGTAATACATATTTTGACAACTTTTCTTTCACCATTTTTCCACTCATTATTTTGTCAATTACTTGATTGATATTTTTCCATTTCTTTTCTTGACAGATTGTTGCAATGCCAATGAACTGGAAGCATGACCATAAGATGATCTTCCTAAAAATTGTTTTAGAGCTTAGTCCTCCCCTTGATGATCCCCCCCCCCTAACTAGGTTGATGTCCACCAGCGCTTCAAGGCTGAGACTGGATGTTTGTCCATGAGAATCACTGCGCAATCAAGGTATAAGCACTATTTTAGGCTTTGGAAGATATAGAGCTTTTTTCGACAAACGAAGTGGGATTCAAGTACCTGGCAAATTACTAGTCATGAAGAGTGGTGGGCGGTGAAATACAAAGTAAGTGCAAATTCTCCTTTTTACTTAATACAAACTTGTACTCTACCCCCTCCAAAATAATACCAAGTTTACACTTCTCCTTTTGGTACAAACTTTCATCATATTTAGCAAAAGTAATACAAGGTCATATTTAACAAAATAATACCATGCTGATTGGGGTTAGAGTCTTGGAGATTTGATTTTAGATCTGGATTTAATTAATTGATAGAACTTTCATCATATTTAGCAAAAGTAATACAAGGTCATAATTTTACCTACTTCTCATCTAGGGTTTACTTTGCCTTGTATTCCATGCTGTTTTGGAGATTTTAGTCTTAGTTCTCATCTAGGATTTTAGTATTACAAGGTCATATATTTACCTTACTTCTCACCTTACTTCTCATCTAGGGTTTACTTTGTCAAAAGTAATACAAGAGATTTTAGTATTGGAGATGTTCTTTCATTTTTTAAGGTTTACTTTGCCTTGTGTTCCATGCTGTTTTTTTTTTCATTTTTTAGACTCTTAGGAGGTTTACTTTGTCTTGTGTTCGATGCTGTTTTGTTTTCATTTTTAACTTGCAAATCTCTTGTATGGTTGGAGTGCAAAGCTTACAAGTTTTTTAGGAAAAATGGCATGGATCTCTATATGAGTTCTCTTTTGGACAAAATCTTTAACTCTCGAACCATGGAAGATGAAGATGTCGAGCTTTACCGGTCTTGTGACGATGATGAGGAAGTGGGCTGTAGCAAACAAGAGGAAGAGGAAGAGGAAGACATTTAGAGGATTGTGTTGGTTTTAGTGATCTTAGACTTGTAGTTTGTAGTTTGTATGCCTTTACTTGGTTTTAGTGACATTAGAGGACTGTGTTGAAGACATTGAGATTGTGTTGGAATCTTATTGTGTTGAAGCCATTGCACTTGTTAAGATTGTGTTGGACATTTTATGCATTCATATGGGCAGGTTTGTATGTGCATTTTTAGGCCAAGTTATGGCAAATTTTTTATGTGCATTGTTTGAGGTTGGGACAATCCTTTGAGGAGTTAGATATGCTCTATGCTTTCTGTTGGGTTTTTTTAAAATTCTTCTTATTTATTGTCTTACGATTTCTGATAGAAATTGAGGATCCGAGCTACTAGGTCCTTGTGCAGTTGCTGTGTAATTTGGGGTCTTTATGTGGTTTTTGAATAATAGGTTTGAGGATTACTTTTTTCTTTTTTTTGCTTAATAGATTTTTTTATCATAGTTATGGCCTTGACATACTTTAAAGTTGTTAAGTAAGTACTGGTATATGCTCCTTTCGCATGGTTAAAAACATCCACTTTTTCTTATGTTGGTTAGTTTTTATATGTATATTGGATATGTGCATGGTTTATTGTAATGCTGGGGATTGCTAGCTAGGTAATGGTCAGCTACATATTCTTCTCTAGTTTTTGGCAAGCTATGGAGTTGGATAGTTAGTTTAGAAAGGTTATGGAGTTGGATAGTTTGATAGATTATAAGATTAATCTTCTATCTTGGTTAATTTGGGATAGATTGGTTCAAAGCATGGCCTTGTAGTTGTGTATATATATGCCCTAATTCTTAACAAGTGCAATGCATTCGCGTCAAATTGACCACAAATGTAGAACCAAATTTAGCTTCGTAATCCATTCACGTCAATATCGCCGCAAACAATATTTTCCTGGCTATATGGCCACAAACTTAGAATCGAACTAAGCTGCATGCTTATTTTCATGACAATTTTCCCATAAATTTAGAACCGAATTTAGCTTCGTAATATATTCGCGTCAATATAGCTCCAATTATAGCCACAACTCATGCTTTCATGGCTATGTGGCCACAAACTTAGAATCGAACTTAGCTGCATGATTATTTCGCGACAAATTTCCCATAAATTTAGAACCGATTTTAGCTTCATAATATATTCGCGTCAATATAGCGTCAAGTATAGCCACAATCCACATTTTCATGGCTATATTGCCACAAACTAAGAATCGAACTTAGCTGCATGATTATTTCGCGACAAATTGCCCATAAATTTAGAACCGAATTTAGCTTCGTAATATATTCGCGTCAATATAGCTTCAACTTTAGCCACAACACATATCTTCATGGCTATATGGCCACAAACTTAGAATCGAACTTAGATGCATGATTATTTCGCGACAAATTTCCCACAAATTTAGAACCGATTTTAGCTTCGTAATATATTCACGTCAATATGGCCACAACTATAGCCACAACCTATATTTTCATGGCTATATGGCCACAAAATTAGAATCAAACTTAGTTGTGTGTTTATTTCACGAAAATATTCCCCCAAATGAAGCGCCAACCGTGAATTTCATGGGTAAACAACCAGAAAATTTGAGATTTGTGGGGGATGTTGTGGCAGTTACCCGCAAACTTACCCACACCAGTTATTCCTGGCTATATGCGCGTTTTCTAGTAGTGAAATTAAAAAGACACAAAAGGACTCGAAAACTCCCTCAAATCTCAGATTCCGCTGCTACGCCTCTCGGTGAACTTCTCTTCACTTATGAACCATCGAAACCTCTCAAACGGATCTCCGTAGCCAGTTGCATTGCTTTTGATCTCGTCCTTTCTTCTCGCCTTCTTCCTCTATCTTGACCTCGTTCTCACTTTCTTCGTTCTCTATCTCGTTCTCACTTTTCTCTCCTCTCTCTTTTCTGTTCTCTCTCTCTTGGGTTCCTCGTCTCTCTCTTCGTAATTGTTGTAATGATCTGAATGAGCTGCTAGGGTTAAATAGAATATGAGCTTATAAAGCTCTTGCCCAAAATGCATCACTTCTGATGCTAACAGAAGTCGGTTGTCACTTGTAGTGTTGGAGCAAGGCAAGTAAGTATGGGCTTGACCCATAGCCTTGGCCCATTCTTTCCTTTTGTTGACATGTTACTGGAGCCCACATGAATTTCCTTCTCAAAACATGAAAGCTGATCAAAATGAGCAACAAAATCATATTCCCACCAAACTTCAAAACCGACAACCTCAAACAACTTAATTACAACACATGGCACAAAAGACCAAAACTTAACTAAACAACCCTAGACTTGGAAATATCATAACAATTGCCCTCTTATTTCCAAGTCTCCAAAACAAAAACAAAAGAAAGAAAAAAACCCTATATGGCATGTCTTGGGATCCTTTTATCATCGACCTTCAAACTTTTCTGAGACGTCCCCCCCCCCCCCCCCTCCCGCAAAGGGGAGATTTCCTGCACTTTTTGTTAGTCTCATCAACAATAAAAACAGTACAATCATATCTAGAACTCAATTTAAACTCCTCTTGAGTCATGGTTCACTTTTTCAAGTGCCCTCTTAAGGATAAAACTCTAAGCAAATTCCCAACTAGAGGCAATCAGTTATGCCTCCTTATGAGCAACAACGTATGTACACTCAAAAATATTATTAGGCATGCAATTCTCTTTCAAATTATGAATAACATTCCTAGCAAGTTTTACATCTAGTAAATCATGCATATTGTAATTAAGCTCATCATGCACATTATCCTTATGCAAACTAGCATGCAAATTAGATATATTAGACATATGAGCATGCAAGTTAGCCATAACATCACCATGACTATTACCAACAAGCATGTGGCCTAATATATTAGAACATACATCACTAGAATGCAAATCCATATGCATAGATGACTTAATATCCATACATTTCTCAACCAAACACATCTTAGGAGATTTAGTAGAATACTCACCCTTTTCCCCACCTAATTTGTGAGTGTGCACCTCGAAAATGATGCCCTTATGCCCTCTCAAGTCAGCAAAAATCATACCTTCATTTTCATCAACCTTTTGCTAGAATAATGAGCTTTTTTCTGGCTATAACCTCTACTATCCAGGGGTGTGAATTTTGTCACCTCCACCTCCTTTTTCCAGTTCCATCAAAGCTGAACTGGAACTCCATTCTGTAGCACCTTTTAGTAGGTTTGCAACATCATTTTCTTCTCTTTGTACATGAATTTCTAGCCTTGCTTGTCTTGGATTCTCAAGTAAATAGTTAGTCCACTTTGAAATCCAGTTTTAGGCTAATTTGAGTTGTAGTTATTCACACCCACTTTAGGATCAATAAGTAAAGGAGAAGCAAGTACTTTGTACAACCCTCCTTTCTTAATGCCTCGTATAAGAGTCTTGCCATTATTCATGACATCTCTTATACCGTGATGTGACCTAATTCTACAATTCAATCCATCCAAAACGCTTTCAGAAATAAGGTTCCTCCTAAGATTAGGCACCTACCTAACCTTTTGAAGGACTATAACCCTCCCATCATGCATTCTCGACGGCATATTTCCTATACCTCTAATATCCAAATAAGTATGATCACAAAACAAAATAGTATCACCCTCATATTCATGCAAAGGTTCAAACATATACTTATGAGGAATAGCATGCAAAGAACATCCTGAAGAAAAAAAACCAGCAATCATGATCAAACTACAAACCCAACATGAGAAGCTCGGGAGAATAAACCTTACTATGCTCCAACATACTAGAAAAATAAGAATTATCATTCTTATCATCTTCTTTCTTTTTCTTGCAATCCTTAATAAAGTGGCCAGGTTTATCACGATAAAAGCACTTCTTATTATTACCCTCAGTTTGCCACTATTTCTTGGACTTTTTCTTATCTTTGGGTTCCCCCTCAACATGCAAGGCAGAATCAACATTATTTTCAGTCTTAACTTCAGTTTTAACATGCTTAAACACTTTCATGGATTGATCTTTCTGAGCTACAACCTCAACAATCTTTTTCAAGGTCAACTCTTCATGACTATATTGAATTACTTCCTTAAAAGTGTTAAATTCAGCAGGTAAACCATTCAAAACTATGACAGCTTGGTGAGTTTCCTTGATTTCGTCATCACATCTCTCAACTTCCCTAGTTATCTTCACGGACTTGTCAAGATTTTTAGTCAAAGTCAAGGAAACGTTCATTTTGAAGGTAAAGAGTTGGCACAAGAGACTAACAAGATTAGGCAAGGATCTAACCTAGTAGATGTCTTTTAAAGCATCCCACAAACCTTTTGCAGTAGTTTTAGACACTACCTACCTTGTCACCTCATCAGATAGCCTTATCATGATCTCACTATGCGCCAACAGGTCCATCTCCTTTCTCTAAAGATCCGTTTCAACCACATTGTAATCTCGTTCCACAGCTCTCCAACATTTCTCTTTGATTAGAATTGCCTCCATTTTCACACACCACATGGCAAAATCAACAATGCCATCATATGGCTTGATTTTCACATAGGATTCTTTCATCTCGTCAGAAAGCACACAAACACACAAGTTATGCAGCTATCAGAACCAAGCACCCTGGACAAGTCTAACAAACTCCAAAAGCAAGAAACCAAACTCAAACAAGAGGACAGAACAACAACAGAGAGAAACTCCATGTCTGAAACTGAAATTTTAGAACCAAAAATAAAAAACAACACAATTAAGCAACCTTTCCAAAAACACAAACACATGCTAAAACCAGATCAAACACGCATGTTGCAAAAACTTAAGAACCAAACCCTAGAAATGTAGAAACTACCAAAACTCCCAAGATTTAGAATCAATATGCAGCAGAACACCAGGATAATAGATCCAACACATTATCAAGCGAGAAACTCAATACTCATGCTCGAAACACATATTTGAAGCAACACAACAGAAGCAACAAAAACTTGCAGATCTCAACATCAAACTCTAATCCAAGCAACCAGTGGCCAGATTCGAGCAATCAGACCAACAAGAACTCAAAATTGAACCAAAAAACACACACAAACGACTAGAACCACGATTTTGCTCTGATAACAATTTGTGATTCCGATTTTAGGCGCGTTTAGGTCGAAGTCGAGATTTAGGTTAGGTTTAGGAAACGAA
This sequence comes from Fallopia convolvulus, assembly GCA_964016875.1. Taxonomy (NCBI): domain Eukaryota; kingdom Viridiplantae; phylum Streptophyta; class Magnoliopsida; order Caryophyllales; family Polygonaceae; genus Fallopia; species Fallopia convolvulus. The sequence goes on along the minus strand of OZ024718.1, from coordinate 32,595,777 downwards.
AAATGCAAGAACACAAAGACTGGCCTCAAAAGAGACCTCGACATGCCATCAGACTATTATTAACGAAGATCTAATACAATATAAACAAGACTCAAACGAAAAAGACACAAAAGGACTCGAAAATTGCCTCAGATCTCGGATTCCGCTGCTACGCCTCTTGGTGAACCTCTCTTCACCGTGGAACCATCGAAACCTCTGGAACGGATCTCTGTAGCCAGCTGCACCGTCTTTTGATCTCGTCCTTTCTTCTCGCCTTCTTCCTCTATCTTGATCTCGTTCTCACTTTTCTCTCCTCTCGCTTTTCTATTCTCTCTCTCTTAGGTTGCCTCTTCTCTCTCTATAATTGTTGTAATGATTTGAATGAGCTGCTAGGATTTAGTAGATAATGAGCTTATAAATCTCTTGCCCAAAACGCATCAATTTTAATGCTAACAGAAGTCGGTTGTCACTTGTAGTGTTGGAGCAAGGCAAGTAAGTGTGGGCTTGGCCCATATCCTTGGCCCATCCTTTCCTTTTGTTGACATGTTATTGGAGCCCACCTGAATTTCCTTCTCAAAACGTGAAAGTTCATCAAAACGAGCAATAACAACATATTCTCACCAAACTACAAAATCGACACCCTCAAACAACTTAATTACAACACATGGCCCAAAAGACCATAACTTTACTAAACAACCCTAGACATGGAAATATCTCACATACTTCTTAATATCTTAGTTATTCAAAAAAAAATGGAGGAAATCACAATCTATGAGTCATTCTATTCGAAAGCACTCGTTATATTGGTAGGTGTACGGTCCCAACAGTTGAGGTTTGGGATGCATTGCAAGGGATTTGTTTAGCCTGGGAATGGGTTACAAGAGGGTCTGTTTAGAATTGGATTCACAAATTATGTGTTTATGTCTAAGCAAATCTATGGATTGTTATCACCCCTTATTTAGTCTGGTTGCTCAATACCAAGGCTTTCTTCGAAGGGATTGTATTATCCAGTTCCAACACATTTATAGAGAGGCTAACTCTGATAATGTTAGTAGCCGAGCTATCCCGCACTTGCTGACAATATAACTCCTTTTTCCTTCTTAATAATATTCTCCCTTGAAGGGACAGAGAGTGCCACCTCTCCTTCGACAAAAAAATAGCCACCTTTTGTCCATTTACTTGTTACACATTGCCAAATCATGCATTGACCTATGGGATTTTAGGCTGGGGTGGAACCAACAATTTTTAAAAGGGGGACGGTATAATCAAAAAAATATTTTTAATATATTAAGATTCATAATAAAAATATTTGAAAATCTGACATATAGAATTTGACCAATTGATAATCTTTTGCTCTAAAAAATAAATTATCCAGTGCTAGTTTCTTTTACAAATGATTTAATAATCTTTTTCTCAATACACATTTAGTAGAAGGTTTTTATTTATTAAAAATCTCAGTACTTTTAACTTCCATTGATTTTCCAACTTATGTATATTGTAGAAATTTAATTATATAGAGTGGAGTGGATGAAATTTTTTCATCTATAATTTTCTAGAAAATAGATAAACTTGACATGATTTCTCAATTCTTAAGAAGTACAAATTTTAAAAAATCACTTATCATGAATTAATTTCTTGGAAATTTTAATTTATGTTGGATCGTAAGTGTTAGCTGAGAGTTGGGAACAGGCGTTGAAATGTTCCCAAGGCAGTGGAAGTAAGATAAACACAAGTAAATAAACAAGATGGGAAACAATTTCATTATAGAGAAACCCCACTACAACTAACTAGTTGTATGGGTAACACTAATGAACTTTCTCAACCTAAGTACAAAGACAACAGATCAACTAAAAGAAGAAAATCAAACCTTACACTTCTACGCTTAAATTGTCACTTAGTTCCCTAACACCTGGGATGAGTCACTTCACCACCTTCGAGATCAAATACTCGCCGTTGGGGACTTCTCTGGAGTTCTTCTACGTTCTGGACTCAACTCCTTTAGAGATTTCTTAAGGCTTTGTGAGAAGTGGTTTGGAAATGCACTATTCATTGGCTCATATAGACGTTTGATGCTTGGTGGCTCAATCTTCATTTTTGCACTTATTCGCAACGCCCTTGTCTTGTTGGCCAAGTATATGTACTTTTTCACATGTGATTCCATTTGAATTTTTCAACTCTTCAAGCTCTTCGGGCCATTGGATCAATCGGCTTAGTCTGGAGAACAAACTGCGCCCCTGATTTGTCTAGAACAGGCTTTTGTGTTTTGCGCTGAGTTGTCTATCTTCAAATGTGTGTTTACATGACATGGGAACTTGTCTCTTATGAGTTCCCTTGATGGGAACTGTTTCTTTCATGCATTTTGTCATTGTTGCGTTCTTGAGTTCCTTTGAGGGATATTTGTTCAACTTGAAGTTTCCTTGAAATACTTGGACATAACACGTTAATTCCCAGATTGTGTTTATCATTATCAAAATTGGAAAGATTGACGTTGTTCTGATGTTTTGGAACGTGAGTTCCTAACATCGTCCCAACAATTTCTACATTTAAGTAAAAGAACAATAATTGTTTTGGAGTTCATACGATTTTATAAAATTTATCATTTTTTTATAATTAGAATTTTATCAATTAAAATATGAATTCCATACATATTATAAGATTCGGTTTGATAAAATTTTCTTAAATTAAAACAATTTAAACGTATTGCACAATTATAGATTTTTATTGTATTTTAAAAAACACTTAATGATGTATGATTTTATTTTTTAAGAAAAAATAAAATAGAAAATAATAAAATTAATAATATAACTAAAAAGGGATAAAGAGGGTCGATGTAACATTCAAGAATATTTTGATATTTTATTGTTTCTCGAAATTCATGCAGAGATTGCTTAGCTATTAAGTTATCTTGAGTAATTCGTTTTTATCAAGATTTTATATATTAAAATTTTTATAGTTGTCAAAGTTATCCATTAATTCTTAGTCATTAAGTAATCCCGTTTTTTTTAATAAAATGAAGATAGACTTGTAAAGTTTTTGATTTTATCAGTTTTCTTAGGAATTCGCGCAATGTTCTCTATTTTCTAAGTCAATGTGTCATGCTTATCTTTCTTCTTCAAAATTCGTGTCATATCTTCTAGATTTGTGTATCATAGTCTTTATATCTTATACAAGCCGAATTCAATTTATCTTATTCCATTTCTTCTATCTAAATGCTTAAAGGCAGACTAAGAAGTGCCTCGAGAAAAACATTATTTTCGTCCCCCTCTCTATTCTTGTCATTTCTTTGTTCTTTCCACCCCCAAATGAACGAACTTAATTACAATTGAATGGGAAAGTGTGCTATTACATTGGACTCTACGCATGACACTTTTGCGTCGACAACCCTGTGTACTTGTACCCTACTTTAATTAATTAATTTATGCGTACTTGGTGACAACACCTAAATAATTTGATACGGAAAATAATTTCTCATACTTATGCTGATGTACATGTCCATCATCGTGCAACCCAAATCTAGCTTGCTTAATCTCTTATTATTATTTAATTTACCATCTAGATGGGACGTTAAACGTACATACACGTATTATTTGTAATTATAAAATTAGTAAATCAGGCCCGCATTAACAGTAATGATAGCTACGTACTAGTATAAAAGGGCCACAAGAGATCGATGACCATTTATATCATCATCCAATGCTGCATAGTTGATATATAACAATTCCACAGCCATGGCAGCCATCCGATCCTTGATCCTCATTGCAATCGCCGTTCTCTCCCTCTCTGCCGTGGCTTCGGCCCAGAGACACAGGGTTACAATAAACGTTCAGGGCAGCATCTTCTGTTTGAACGGCAGAAATACCACAGCCATTAAAGGTATACATACACACATACATGCATACATGATCAATTAAATAAACTTTAATTAGTGTTGTGGTTGTTGTTGGATCGCAGGGGCGACGGCTAAGGTGGAGTGCAAGACGCTGAGCACGTTCAAGGCGGTGAGCCCCGCAACGGACCGTAGCGGCTTTTACTTGATAAACTTCCCTGCCGTGGTCAACGGCACCAAGCTCGAAAACTGCAAGGCATCGCTGAATTCGTCGCCATTGCCTAAATGCAACGTCGCCACCAACATCAACGGTGGAGTTAAGGGTGCTCCTCTCCTCAGGTTCCGCCAGCTCAGGGGTGGCGACAAGCTTTACACCGTCAAGCCCTTCTTCTACACCAAGAAGTAATATATTGTTAACCATGCATATTACTAAATCTGGTTATTTGGTTTCTCATCTTATATATCTATCTATATGATTGATGGTTATTTGGTTGGTGCTTTTGGTGTAACGCCTGTACTGTTCTGTTCTTGATCGTCCTTTATCATGGACACCATATGTTTGTATTTGATTAATTGAATCAATTTAATTCATTTGGCAGGGCCCTTCTCATCTTAGCACAATCATCAATCTATCTATATATCTATTACTAATAACTAAAGCCGAAGCAATTTCTACCACCATATTGCGCCACATCACCCATTTATTAAAATAATAGTTTTTTATAGTTAATTATGTAAAAAAGTTATCTCCAAGTAAACATAAAGATAAAAAAATATTTGTAAAAATTTATCCCCAAATAAAGATAAAGATAAACTAATATTAGTATATTTTACCAATATAGATAAAAAAGGACATTATATTTATTATATTTGTAATAGATAAATTAAAAAATATATAATAAAAAATATATACATGTGGTCACATATATATCTTTGAAATAAAAATAGCCATATAAATGATAATATCATTGAAATATCTATCTATCTATAACTATATATTGAAGCCGAACCTTTTCGAGCCACCAGAACAATTCTGGCCCCACCTTATATTTAAAAAGTAATTTTGTATTCTTATTATTTATAATTTTTCTTTTAAATTTTCTAAAAATCTATCTAATTTTTTTAATAACTAATGTTCTAATATATTTAATAAAAAAATTAAAAGAAAGGAAAAATAAAACATAAGATTTTTTTAATATGTAATGATAGATTGTTATCATAATAAGGTAGGAAAATATTTTTACTATTAATTTTTTCTATCTAAAACTAAAATTACACTATATTTTATATTTGGAAAAAATTAATTCGAATTTTATTTAAAAATAAAAAAATTGTTTTATCATTATCGATTTATCTATTTATGTAAAAGATTTATCTTAAATCAAATTTAGATAAAAAATTAAAAAATTTCAAATATGTATATAATTATTTGCCTAAATTAAATTTTCATAAAAAATTATATTATCTTTTCATTCATTTCGTTTTTGGATTATTTATGTTAATATAAAAGATTTTTTATCTTAAAAAATTCTATATCCACTCATATTTTTTTAATCTTTTCTTATTAATTATCTTTTTAACTTTTTATTGAAAAGACTTTTAAAGAATTGAATTTTATTAAGAAATTATAAGACTTTACATTATTTTTGGATTTTTAATTATTTTTGTAAAATATTTATAAAATTTAATGATTCTAATTAAAATAATTTTTATTTATACTTTTTCATAACTAAATTATCATTAAGCTATCAAACTTATATTGCACTTACCTTAACAAATTGGGTTGTGCCTCACATTATCTTGGCTCATCTTAATGATTTTTCTAATAAATAAATTATTTCTATTTTTTATATTAAATTAAAATACTATTCATTAAATAAATTAAGTATTAAATCCATATAGTTGTGTACAACACAACGGGTATAACGAGTTAAACCTGTTTAGGAAATATTGTCAAGGAAAAAGAACAATGTAGATTATTTTATTTAAATAATCAATGTTTATCTTCAATTTTAAACTTAATTATCTAGATTTAGTTTGTTTTATTTGATTTCAAAAACAAAATAATTTTTATACATATTATACGCAATAAATTACTTACATTAAATTTTATATTAATATTTTCTTTATTAATATCTTTTTTATAATATATCTAAAAAAATATCAAGTCATAGTCGTGCAGGGCACGACGGGTACAACTAGTATATATAAAAGACGCAAGGAATAAGGCCACCACGTTGCGCCACCTAGGATTTTCCCACGTGTCATTCCCACATTAAGCCACCTAGGATTTCGCCACATAGGATTTTTTATTTTGAGAATTTATATATGTTTATATTATTTTAGGATAATATAGAAATAGGATAAATTAATCTAGGAAAGATTCTATCTATAATAAAGATGTTATGTAATGTTAAATCTTAAGTATTAATGTTAAATATTTGATATGATAACTTATTTAACTTAAAAAGATTATATCTAAAATAAAATAAACAATAAAAGCATTAGATATTTGATAAAATATTATTGATGAATATTATTTATGATAATTTATTTAAGTTATTTTTTCTATCACAATATAAACTATTCGCCACATAGGAATTTACCATGTGCCACCTAGGATTTTTCGTACATGTCATTCTCACAATTTATATATATTGAAAAGATTCTATCTAGCATAAAATAAACTATATTAAATATTAGGATAGATTCTGAGCATATAATTGATTATTAGTTGATTACATTATCTTTATCCATATATCTATTTCTATAAAAACTTCCTTAAATCAAATTATGATAATAAAAATCAAAAAATTACAAGATGATGTAAAATTACATTATCTATGTCTTTTTATCCATTTATGATATAAAAGATTTTTTTAGAATTTAAATTTTGGTTAAAAAATCTGTCTATAACTATATATTAAAGTTGTATCTTTTTGAGTCACCACATTGACTTTTTCCCAACTTTATTTTTAAAATTTCAACTTTTATTTATATTACTTTATCTTTTTCAAATAATTTCTCTCCATTTATTTATAAAATTATAAAAATTCGAAATTTATTTGATTCTAAAAATAAAAAACTATCGTATGTGTGTATAATTTTGTTATCATTTATGTATCATTATATTAAAATAAATATGTTCATACTTATTGGAGTCGTAGTCGTGCGTGGCACGATGGGTATAACTAGTATATCAATATATTATTACTAAAGTCGAATCCTTCTCTCTTATGTGTCGTCCATCTAACTATAACACGTAGATATATTTAAAGGATTTTTCTAATATAAGCCCATGGGCGCACAATAAGAATTTTAATATTGGTAAATCTGAACATTGTTTGTTAATTTTAATTTTTTTTAAAGGGTTCAATAATTCCAATTTAGGAAATAGTTTTGAAATAATTTTCCAAATTAGTACTTTTATTGTGTGCCCATGGGCACACATTAGCCGAACCGATATTTAAATGTTCATTTACCTCTTTGTCCTTTATATTTTTTAGAATTTACACTCCCTGCATATTATAATAATATTATTATCATTATTACTTACCATATTCAATTAAAAAAATCCAATTAGCTATGTTATTAATAAACATTCTGTACATATTGTAATAATATTACCTCATTCATTACTATTACTTACCATATTTAACTAATGTGTAAGAAACACTTACCATATTCAATTAATGAGTATGGAAATATTATTCAGTTTTTTTTAGTATTTATTTACCTATATATTATAATAATATTATCTCATTCAAAAATTAAATCACATATCCTATTATAAATAAAAAAATTATATTCCCTACGTATTATAATAATTCTCGCTTGAAACTTTTATTGATGAAATTATTTTATTTTATCAAATAAGTTTATGTAAAATTCAACCGACAAGTACGGTTCCTACATAAAAAAAATTCAAATCATCGTCGTGCATGGCACGATCGGGTCTTACTAGTTATGCATCTATGTATTAATTATAAATTAGTTGAAGATTTGTACCATGCACACATAATGACTGTATAATTCGGAATATTTTGTGTTATTTACATGGAAAAACCTCAACAAAATTATGTATTAAATCATAACAACAAATTTGTCACTAACATTTGTTAGAAAGACATAGTAAATAGTTTAAATTCATGAGAAAATAATTTTGTATTAATAGAGTAAATAGATTCTAATTTAATGCTACAATAAATTGGTAAAATTAGTAAACTAATAGAAAAAACTGTTAAGAGTATAAGAGGTGTAAGGGGAGAATAAATGATTTTAGCTTACTTAGTCAGGTAAATTCTCAACACCAATGTTAATGTCGAATAAAGAGTTCCTTAACACGGTTTATATAACCTAAATTACATGGAGCCCAAATCTTGTTAAAGAATAAAAAAATATGCATAAAATAAATATAAAAATATCAACATATAGATCAAATAGGTTTAAAGATATCAAGAAAATTAATATGGAAAATATCAACATATGGATAGAAAATTATAATAGAAGATTTCTAAATAACTAATTAATTAGTGGTATTTCCTTACCTTGTAGGAGTCAAATTATAAAACTATATAATTTATTCTGACTTGTTCTTAAAGTTTTTTTTGCTCGAAAAATTTTCACCACCTAGTAAAAAATTACACAGTATTAATTTATTAGTGGGTGGTGATTTTTGAAATAGTGGGAAAAGTAGGTAAGGTAAAAGTGTTTTAAAAAATGAGAAATAAAAAAGTAAAAAAAATTATAACAAATTTACCATGTGGTATAAATTTTTAAAAAGACTTGGTTTTTGCTTTACTATTATACTATGCTAAATGAATTGCTAATTATTAGTATTCATTGGTTAGTATTTCATCTAATTAACAACGGTTAACGACTTCACCAAGAAATTATGTATACTAAAAATTAATCTCATCAAACAATAAAGATGCCAAAATTAAAACGAGAAAGAACAATTTAAAACATGTTTTCGACCTCACCTGGAAGAAGTCGAAAAAGACAAAGCAAGGTCGATTATTAAAGCATGATTTGAAAGAGAGATAAACAGATTTGCACAACAATCAAGCTCAATAGCTCATATACGTTTAAAATCAACAACGAGTTTCCCCAAGATCCAACCTCAGTTTTCTTCCTGCTCATATGGATCTTAAACAGACAAAGCACACAAGAGAGCAAAAGGGGAGTGAGAAGAGAGCTCTCGGATGTGTGTTGCTCCTAAAACACCAACTGTACTAGGTGTTAGGCCCAAAAAAACAAGTCGGCCCAATTGATAACCTTAGCCCGGAAGCAATAGAGGAAATGCATAAGAGAGAGAAGGCAGAAGTCTTAGAGAGGCGAAGAGAAGTCAATGGTCATCTAGAGAAGGAAGAAAGCTGCGGTCAAGAGAAGAAGATATGCGCTTATGGCTGATCGTTAGCAACAATCACCTGTTCTGACATTTACGCAGAATGGTTGACGGTTAAAGATATTCCCTAGGAATGTGGAGATTGTGGGATATAGGGGAATAACGGCTAGTCTAAAGAGGATATAGGCTAGAAAGATAGAACGATCGATTCATTCAGTTGTACGCACAAATACTCAACAAAAAGCTCTCGATAAGAGAACACTTGTAACTCCAATTTCATCAATCCAACTGTTTCTTTCATAATTCTTGGAGCCTTAATTTGATTGTTGCCCCAATCTAGGGCAAGAGTTTGATTGTCAAATTTTTATCCAAAGCAATTTGGCACCCACCGTGGAGCCCTACAATCGAAAAGGGTTCATCTTTCCATATCAGAAGAAGTCAAAAAAGTCACCACGAGCAATTCCAATGAGGGAAACCAAGAGCAAGACGCTGGGGGTGATGGAGGCGCACACCAGGACTCATCGGCAGCGCTCCGCCTCGAGTTGTCTGAATTTTCCTAGAGGCTTCAAGCTCTTGAGAAGGAGTTAACTGACCAACGTACTTGTAACGAGAAGCATAAAATTAGCATCGAGCGACTAACCGCTAATAACGAAGATTTGTGCTCTCAACTCCGATATGTTTCTTCCGTCGGCCTGCGCGCCCGAACAACAGATCGAGTACGAACTAGTGGGGGAGCAGGCTCCTCTAGAAACCCTACTGGTCGGCACGAGAGATCCTCCAGTATGGAGTTCGTTACCCCACCAGCAACTGTCCCTGGGTTACCTTCTTTCACCCCTGCACAAGGCAACCGTACCGGTGAGGAGGCGAGAGCGCCCATTCGCCTTCGATCGGCGCGAGAGGTTATCCCTCGACACTTTGAAGATGACATCATGGACGATGAAGAGGATTGGGACCGTTGTCGTCCCCGAGATCTAGAAAATATCGTTCGAAACTAGTTCAAGATGCTCACCGAGCAACTGGCAAAGGTACCTAGGGTCCCTCGACCCATTGAGAAAGAAGCGGTTGACGGTTACGACGAGTCACCCTTCGCTCCTCATATTGCCCAGGTCGAGATACCGAAGAAATTCTCGGTACCTAGCATGAGCCCTTATGACGGAATGGGAGACCCCGATGAGCATGTGGCTATATTCAAGTAGAAGATGATGATCAGCGCAGTCCCTTATCATTCTTAGGAAGCACTGATATGTAAGGGCTTCGGAGCGGCTCTCGCGAGGCCAGCTTTGAAGTGGTTCGTTAATCTTCCACGAGGAAGCGTTCGTTCCTTCGCCGAGTTAATGGATTCCTTTAGGGTCCAATTCGCTAGGAGCCGAAGGTTCAAGAAACAATCTAGAGACTTGTATAGGGTTATTCAGAAGCCGAAAGAGTCCACCCGAGAGTACCTAGACAGATTCAACAGAGAGAAGATCTCCATCCCGCACTATGACGTGCCAACCGCCATGGAAGCCTTTCGTCAAGGGGTTACCCAAGATAGGGATCTTTACAAAGAACTCATCAGGCACCCTTGCCACAGTTTTGAAGATGTTCAAACCAAGGCTCTAGCTCAAATAAGACTTGAAGAAGACCTGAAGATTAGGAAGCTCGTAAGCATTTGGGAAAGGGTGGAAAAGAAAGCAACGCCAGCTCACCGTCGGGAACGACGCGATCAACCATATTGATGTCCTCACCCCGACGCGGTGAAAGTAAACGTCGCCGAGGCTAGACCCGCAAAGCCATTGCCACCAAAGTATGATGAGTTTAACCTGGGTATATCCCCCGAGGAACTCATGAAGAATATAGACTTGATGATACGGGGGCGTTAAATGGCCAAAGAGAAACGAGAAGCCCTACCCGAACAAGGATATGAGCAAGTGGTGTGATTTCCATGATGATTATGGTCATATAACCAAGGAGTGTATAGCGCTGAGAAGAGAGATTGCTTACCTTGTATCTCGAGGAAGGATTACAGAAGTAGCACCCAACGCACAGGTCCCTCCGGATGTGGTAGAAGCCTCACGCGCGGGAAGGCTTGGGTCGCCAGTACCCGCCAAGGTTGTGAACGTGATCACTGGGGGATCGAGCGTGTGTGGCTTCACGTACTCGACACCCAAGAGGAACGCATGAGAAAATGCTTTCCATCGTCCCATGACGATGAAGAGAGACGTCATCAATCTCGCCATACACTTTGACGAGGATGACGTCAATGGTCTTGAAGGTCCTCACCATGATGGACTCGTTATTTCTCTCTCGATAGGGAACGTCTTGGTCAAGAGGGTTCTCATTGACGTTAGGAGCACTGAAAGAAATGGGGTTGATCGAGAAAGACGTAGAGAAGAACCCGACCGCGCTCGTGGGATTCAGCGGAGAAGTGAGGCACATGGTAGGAGACATCATCCTTCCCACGTACGCGAAGGGCGTGAACATCCAGGTTAGATATTCTGTCATGGATTGTCCTTCTTGCTATAATGTGATAATGAGGAGACCGTGGCTCCATGACATGAGGGCACTCCCCTCCACCTACCACCAGACGATAAAATTCCCAACGCCCTAAGGGGGGGCGGGGGGTCAAGAGATCCGAGGAGATCAGAGAACGTCAAGAGAGTGCTACAAGTCAGCTCTAAAACTGATCGCCAGTCAGAAGTCGGCGTAGCAATTAAAGGAAGCCAATGATTCTACCGCTCCAAAAGAAAAAGAAAAGAAAGATGAGTAGGTAGAGGAAGTGGTCCTAGACCAATCAAATCTCAATCGGTCCGTAAAGATTGGAAGAGACTTGGAATCGTCCATGAAGAATGAGCTAATGGACTTCTTGAGTAAGAATACGGAGTGCTTTGCATGGTCCCACGAGGACGTGGTGGGAATCAATCCGGAGGTCATCACACATAAGCTAAACGCGGTTCCTAATCACCCACTAGTAAAACAGAAAAGAAGGAAATTCGCCGCTGAAAGAAACAAGATAATAGACGAAGAAGTAGGAAAGCTGATGGAGACTGGCAAGATCAAAGAAGTCAAGTATCCAGAATGGTTAGCTAATGTAGTCGTCGTACCCAAGAAAAATGGAAAATGGAGGATGTGTGTAGACTTCACGAATTTGAACAAGGCTTGTCCCAAGGATTCATTTCCGTTGCCTCACATAGACTCCCTGGTAGACGCCACGGCGGGCCATGAATTATTAACCTTCATGGACACCTTCAGTGGGTACAACCAGATCCGAATGGAAGAAAATGACCAGGAGAAGTCATCTTTCATAACCAGCAAAGGAACCTACGGCTACAAAGTCATGCCCTTTGGATTGCGGAACGCTGGCGCCACATACCAAAGACTAGTGAATAAAATGTTCCAAAGCCAGATCGGGGAGACTATGGAGGTATATATAGACGAGATGTTCGTCAAATCAAAGAAAGATGTAGACCACCGCCGTCACCTAGAAGAGGCTTTCGAAATCCTAAAGCGATACAACATGAAGCTAAATCCACAGAAGTGTACCTTCGGCGTGAAGTCTGGGAAATTCCTAGGGTATTTGGTCACCCAAAGAGGAATAGAAGCAAGCCCAGAGCAGGTCCGCGCCATAGTGTCCCTGAAATCTCCAAGATGCGTGAAAGATGTACAAAAACTCAACGGGAAAATCGCTGCGTTGAATAGATTCATTTCCAAATCAGCGGATCGCTGCTGTCTATTCTATTAGGTGCTCAGAAAGAACAAGTGCTTCCAGTGGACCGCCAGACATGAGGAAGCTTTCTAGGAATTGAAGAAATACTTCTTTGATCCTCTAATCTTAGCGAAGCCGAAAGAAGGGGAAACTTTACCCTTGTACCTGGCTGTCACCAAGCAAGCCATCAGTGGAGTGTTGGTCCGCGAATAGGATGGACAACAACAACCCATATATTACGTAAGTAGAACTCTCATGCCAGGTGAAACTCGTTATTCTTCCTTGGAAAAATTAGTGTTAGCATTGGCCATGTGCTCCAATAAACTCCGTCCCTACTTCGAGTCACACACGATCGTGGTGAGAACCACGCATCCCCTGAAGACGGTCATGTACAAACCCGAGTTTATGAGAAGAATGGCCAAGTGGGCAATCCACCTAAGCGGATTCGATATCTACTATGAGCCTAGAACTGCGTTGAAATCCCAAGCATTGGCCGACTTTTTGGTTGATTTTAGCCCTACAATAGAAGAAAGAATGGAGTCAGCCGAGTTGATGACGCTAGAAGCTAAGTCTCCAATCAAATGGACGCTTCACACAGGCGGCACATCCAACATTGGGGGAACAGGGATAGGAGTAGTCCTAAAATCAACACAGGGGGATAGGGTGGCACAATCTGTGAGATGCACCTTCGAAGCCACGAACAATGAAGTCAAGTACGAGGCTTTAATTTTTGGCCTAACCCTTGCCAAGGACTTGGCCATACAGCAGCTTGAGGTCAATTGTAATTCATTGTTGATAATCAATCAGATCATGGGGTTGTATGAAGCCAGGGACGAAAGAATGGCGGCTTACCTGAAAGTGGTGAAGGGCCTAATCCCTCAATTTGAGAAGATATCCTTCACACAAGTACCAAGAGAGCAGAACGCCCAAGCGGATTCCCACGCTCGTTTAGCTTCGACCATCAACCTTGATGAATATGCTGTAATTCCAATGATTCATATAATGGTTCCCGCCATTGGAAGAACCCGTGCTGACGATAGTGATAAGTCTCTTAGCATGACCGAAGACGTCTCCTCTCTCGTACCCACATCCCGTGAAGACGTCTTCATGAGCAGTGATGATGTTGACACAAGGAGCTTCTGGAACGACCCTAACCCAAATCTATCTCTGGACGGTCTAGGTCATGAAGAAGATTCCCTCGTCCATCCGAAGTTAATGAGGAACCTTGGACCCAGCCATATCTTGATTGGTTGGTCGAAGGGAAGCTTCCGAAGGATAAAACCGAAGCTAAGATGCTGAAGATGAGAGCCACGCAATTTACCGTCTAGAATGGAATGCTCTTTCATCGATCAGCAGTGGGCACACTCCAACGTTGCTTGATCAAGGGAGGCGTCTAGAAACTTCTCGAGGAGCTTCAAGAAGGAGATTGTGGGAACCATACAGGAGGAAGAAGTCTATCCAATAAGGCCCTTCGTCAAGGGTTCCCACCATGAGAAAGGATGTTGTAGACTTCTACCGTAAGTGCGACGCCTGCCAAACTGATTACTTCTCCAAGTGGATTGAAGTCGAGGCTTATCGCGAAATCAAGGATAAACAGGTGATTTCCTTTTTCATTACAAATATCCTCTGTCGTTTCAGGGTGCCTTCGGAGATCGTATGTGACAATGGGTCTCAGTTCATAAGTTAGAGAACCAGAGACTTCTGCGGTCGCTGGAACATCAATTTAGTCACTTCGACACCTCGCTATCCCCAGTCCAATGGACAAGCCGAAGCTAGCAATAAGGTGAATGTAAACAACTTGAAGAAGCGTCTCGCAAAGGTCAAGGGAAACTGGGCCGACGAGCTACCCTACGTCTTATGGGCCGATCGAACAACACCTAAGGTAGCAACCGATGAATCTCCTTTCTCATTGACACATGGATGTGAAGCGGTCATTCTCGCCGAGATTCTCATCCCCACAACTCGCTCTAGCTTCCTGACTGAAGAACAGAATCCTCTGGAGTTGTCGGCCGATCTGGATACCGCAGACGAGCTTCGTGACCAGGCCCGACTACGTCTAGCTAGGCACCGACAACAGGTCTTCCGAAGCTACAAACAAAACGTCAAGATTCAGACTTTCCAAGTATGCCACTGGGTATTACAGAAAGTCTTTCAAAATACCCATGAAACCAAGTCAGGCAAGCTAGCCCCAGCATAGGAAGGGTCGTACAAGATAACCAAGGTCGTCGGTCAAGGCGCAAAACCAACTCGAGTCCAAAGACGGTGATGCTATCCCACGGAGTTGGAACACGATACATCTGAAGAAGTATCACTTCTAAAAGAAGCCTTCCCTCCTCGGAACGTAAACTTCTTGGGCACTCTCGGCAGGAAGCCTCCGCACGTTATACGCAGGACGTTCGAGGTCATCTATCCTTAGTTGTTTATTTTATTTTCATTTCAATCTATTCCTTTCGTAGTTTGCTTGTGATCAGCTTGACTATGTGAAAACTACTTGTTGTGTGTTTATCATGTTGCGGTGTTTCGTTAAATGAATGACTTGTGTATATGTTGTTGTTTGCTCGTATTTGTTTCTTGCATAAGTAGTGATAGCACACCAAGCATATTTTATTCAAATTGTTATGAGATAGAATGCATTCACTTAGATAAACAACCGTACAACCGAAAAGCTTAAATGGTATAGGCAATAAATCCTAGACCAAAGACGTCTTCGATCGACAGAACATCCCGAGCGCACGCTCTGACACGATAGTCGTCACTCGCTTGTAAATACCCTTCGGTAAGCGCAGCTACCACCAACAACGACTGACTTCTGCAGGGGTCTTCGTCCAAAAGCCTTCAATCAGAAGCACTTCATCGTCTTGGAACACCTGCACACAAAGGTAGGGCACAACCAAGCAAAAGTACGCAAGAAACATCACGCATGAACACACACAAAATAAATTAAAACCCATCCCAGCGAGACGACGCTCCAAGAACGGGGTAAATCTGTCTTCGACCCTAACCCTGGCCTAATCCATCCCAAAAAAAAGAGTTATGCAAACACTTGTTCGAACACGAATAAGATGTCAAAAGAAATTACACGGTCGCACAACCTTAGTCTTCATCCTTGTTGGTGGCCTCCGAAGATCGGCTCATTCCACTTGCCGGGAGATCATAACCATCAGCCCTGCGTCTCTAATCAGGACAGGGGCAGGAACATCCAAACGCGATTTTTTGGTGTCGTGAGTATAGCAAAGTCTTTGCCATAGGTCCATCGGAACTTTGTCTTCCAAGTCGATAAGTTTCGTGGCACTTGGAGACGATTGCTTGACGGGAGTTACCTTAGTCACGACTTTCATCTTCACCTTGGGATCCAAAGGGGGTTATTTATCGCTAGATCGCAACTTAAGTTGGATCATAGCCGCAGCAGAAAAGTTATGCCCCAAAGAAGAAGTAGAAGCCTCAAAAAAAAAATAAACAATAGTAAATCAGGCATTCTAGACAATTGGACAGTCAATCATCAGTGAAAGGCGCATACCAGTAGGCTTTGCCAAGGGCTTTGCCGGCACATTGACGACCTCAGCAGGCACTAGAACACCATCGTCGATCGTCCTCTCCGAATACCCCGACTTCGCATCATCCTCTCCATCCGACTGATCCCTAGACGGAGTCGTCGTCCTGTTACTAGACTCGCCCTCCAACATCGGTTCCACAGTCTTCCGGTACATCCTCGTACCCTCTGGCAGAGCAAAGACCTTCTTGCATGCCTCTGACTCCAAGACACGAGTGTCCAAGCTAGGCGGAACTACACCATTGAGAGAAAACGAAAACCATAAGGGGAAAATTGAATTTCGGAAAAGAAAAATGTAAACAAGGAGACTTGTGCTCACCTTTGGAACTCCAAGTGTCGGAAAAGACGGCTTGTTACATTGGCCCCAGGGACGACCTTTCCACGAAAAAGAAGCGATTCACCCAGTCCTTGTCGTTTACCTTGGATTTCAGAATGAGAGGGTTCTTGGCGTCCCTGGCGTGGAGGGTGAAACGGCCAGCCCTAAGTGGGCAGATCCGGTATGCGCAATGGAGATCGGACACAGCTAAATCTATCTTTTCCTCGGCACACACCTCGCTTATTGGTAAATGATCTTCCATGTGGGGGGCATCAGTTGCGCATGAGACGCCTTGAGGGCCAGCAAGAAGTTTAGGATCAGCGTACAGAAAGGGAATTGGGCTCCAAAGGTGAATGGATACTCTAAGAAGCAAACCCAACCCGCTTTTACCCAATCGAAAGCCTCTCGGACGGGGTAGTAAAAGACGGTGCTAGCAGGGAAGCCATGGCCCTTGATGATTCTCTCTACTTCTTCCGCGGTCATGGAGCAAGGTCGACAATCATGAGGCTCGAGAGAGTGGGAAGACTCAAAACCCTTGTCCTCAGCGTTTGCCCTAACCATGGTGAAAGACAACCGAAAAAGAAAGAGAATTACAAGAAAGAGTACAGGTAGAAGACGAAGAGTGGTAGGGGTGAATGAACGCGTATCTTCGAGGGGCCTGCGCCTGGAGTAATTATAACCTGAGTGATATGACTTCTTAACACCTCGAGGATGATCAGACGGAAGGGGCGGAAACACGTGTCGCACATCCACTGTAGATCACGTGGCAAATCTGATCAAAATCCCGCCGAAAGATTTGGATCAAGATTTGGGGGTATTGTTAGGCCCAAAAAATCAAGTCGGCCCAATTGATAACCTTAGCCCTGAAGCAATAGAGGAAATGCATAAGAGAGAGAAGGCAGAAGTCTTGGAGAGGCGAAGAGAAGTCAATGGTCATCCAGAGAAGGAAGAAAGTTTCGGTCAAGAGAAGAAGATATGCGCTTATGGCTGATCGTTAGCAGAAGTCACCTATTCTGACATTTACGCAGAATGGTTGACGGTTAAAGATATATCCTAGGAACGTGGAGATCTTGGGATATAGGAAAATAACGGCTAGTCTAAAGAGGATATAGGCTGGAAAGATAGAACAATCGATTCATTCAATTGTACGCACAAATACTCAACAAAAAGCTCTCGAGAAGAGAACACTTGTAACTCCAATTTCATCAATCCAACCGTTTCTTTCACAATTCTTGGAGCCTTAATTCGATCGTTTCCCCAATCTAGGGCAAGAGTTTGATTGTCAAATTTTTGTCCAAAACACTAGGGTTTCATAAGTGGGTATATAAAAGAGGAGTTTGGATCAAATGAAGCAAACTATTATCCTGAAACGAATGTACTTTTCCTAGTTTGTGGTGCACTTTTCGTAATTTGTGGTGCACCTTTCGTACTTTTTGTAGTGCACTTTTCATATTTTTCAATGCACTATCGTATGAAAAGTGCACTACGAACTAGAAAAAGTGCATTCGTTTCACGTTTCAGGATAAGAGTTTGCTTCATTTGAACCAAACTCTATAAAATAGTGCCCACAAATGAAAATTTATGTTCCATTCCTCGAACATACAAATTTTGAATCAACAAGGGTGAGTAGCCATCATAACTTGTGGGCTTAACTAAGTCATCTAGTGATGGTCCCAAAATAGGCCCAAAAGGTTGTTGTAGGTAAGGCGCATAAAGCTGGTTAGCTTTCTTAAACCAATAGAACCAAAACTTTGGAATTACATGCATGAAATAGTTTACAACTTTTCCTAATCAATTTCTATGTTTATAATTTGTCCCAGGTGCAACAACAATATACTCAACCTCTATAGAGGATAAGGCCATAATAGGTGCTTGTTGAGACTTCAAAGATATGCAATATCCTTAACAAGTATGCATATATGAGGTAGTAAATTTTTTTTATTATCATTGTTACGCACATAATCAAGGTCTGTTGGACCTACAATCTTCCGGCCTGTTAGACACAAACATTGAAAGTTTGGCCCGGTTAAGATAGAAGCTTATAAAGAGAACCAACAAGATGGAATCGGATCTCTAGCCCGTGAGATGTCACACGATCCGGATGAAAGATTCTCCAGGAAGATAGAAGAAAATGAGAATAATGTGTCTCAAGATCTCGAGTGATTATAGGAGTTTCATGCCAACCAACACTACAAGAAAATGGGCTTTAGGCGAGGAATTTTTTCATCGCCGAAAGCCTTTTTTTCCATTGCCTAATGTGTAGTGCGACAGATGAAATTTCGTCGCGGGGTTGTTCGCCCATTGTGCGTCGCCCTTAATTTTGGGCGTTGGAGAATACCCTTGTCGCCACAATGACTTTGGGCTATGAAGTGTATGTTGTGTCTCCCTTAATATTGTGCCATGAAGGGTTTATTGTGTCGCCCATAACATTGTGCTACGAAGGGTATATTGTGTCGCCCATACCATTGTTCTTTGCATCGCCTATACAATCATGCTACAAAGCTTCTATAGAGAATGAACAAGATGGAATCGGATCTCAAGCCCATGAGATGTCATGTGATCCAGATGAAGATAGAAGAAGATGAGAGGATTGTGTCTCAAGATCTCGAGTAATTATAGGATTTTCAAGCCAACCAACACGCCAACCAACACTACAAGAAAACGGGCTTTGGGAGACGAATTTTTTCGTCGCCCAAATCCTTTTTTCCGTCGCCCAATGTATAGTGCGACAGATGAACTTTCGTCGCGGGGTTGTCACCCATTGTGCGTCACCCTTAATTTTAGGCGTTGGAGAATACCCTTGTCCCCACAATGGCTTTGGGCTACAAAGAGTATGTTGTGTCGCTCTTAAAATTGTGATACGAAGGGTCTATTGTGTTGCCCATAAAATTGTGCTACGAAGGGTCTATTGTGTTGCCCATACAATTGTGCTACGAAGGTGATTTTCATCGCCTATACATTTGTGCTACGAACAGACTTTGCGTTGCCCATAAATTTGTGCTATGAAGAGACTTTGCATCGCCCATACAATTGTGCCACGAAGGGGATTTACGTCACCTATACATTTTTGCTACGAAGGGGATTTACGTCATCCATACATTTGGGCTAGGAAGGGGATTTACGTCGCCCATACATTTGTGCTACGAAGGGGATTTACGTCGCCCATACATTTGCGCTACAAAGGAGATTTTGTGTTGCCCATACATTTGTGCTACGAAGGGGCCTTTGTGCTGCCTATACAATTATACTACAAAGGGAGTTTGTTTCACCCATAACATTGCGCAATAGAGGGGTCTTTTGGTATGAATGTATCAATTTGCCCATGCTTATAAAACTAGGAATGCATCATCGTATTCCAAATATCAAAAACAAACTTGCATAAATAAGCCAATTTACCAAAAGTTATCACAATAGTACAAACTAGCTAGTATCATGTCTATCTTCCAAAAGGTATTAAATTGACAATCATTAGAATGGTACTCGAGCTTAAAAAGTTCTTAAAAGCATCTTCTACTACACACCAAATAGTGTCCTTAATGATTGACCTTGTAGTGAACTTGATTTCCAAAAGCATCCACCATGTCACCAACCCAACAAGAGAAGACCAACATGTGCACTAAACACATGACGTGTTGAAACTTTTTGAATAGTCAACAAAACACATGAGTACACCTACATATGCAAATCAAATCTATTTGGTGTTTGATCCATTTTTTTTTGAATCATCAATCAGAAACAAAATCTGAAATGTGCATTTTTAGAGGGAAAGAGCAATTACATAAGTAAAGTTTGAGAAGGGCAAAATACCTTTGACAGCAGAAGAAGAGAGCGACACTTCAAACCTGCAACATCAGAAGAGCGAACGAATTAGGGCAAAGCATTTTTCACTTGAATCCTTCATTGAAACCTCAAAATTCAGAGGCAAATTAAAGAAAAGCTATTCAAGAGAAGACCTATTGAGATAGCAGACGAATTAGGGCTTCAATTATAAGATTGATTCGAGCACAATGGAGGACTATTGGCCACCCCTTAGCTGAGAAGGATGAAGGTGTTGGTCGTCCCTAATCTGTGAAGGATGAAGGTGGAGGCAATTGTTGGGGGAGAAGAGAACGATGGAGGACTGAATGCACTTAGGCTAGTTGGGGAAGAAGAGAACGAGGGAGGCTGCCATGGCAGAAAGGGTTAAAGCCGAACTCGTGAAGTGTGAACAAATCTGGTCCAGCTCTGAAAATCCTTATAAAAAATTACCTAGTGAAAATAAAAGGGGCGGTAAAATTTTCGGTCACCCACGTAAATGTTTTGACGACAATATGAGTAACATTTATCGCCTTAAGTTGGGAAAAAAAATAAAAATATAATTAAGGGCGACCAAATTATTTTTTGTCGCCTAAACAACAGATTCAAGGGTGACAAAACCTAATTTTGTAGCACACGTCTCGTTTTAGGCTACAAAATTATGTTTTGACGCCAATAGATCGGGTTTGGCCGACATAATTCAGTTACCGTCGCACATTTGTTATTTTTGGCAACAAATATAAGCTTTTTTCGCCCATATATCTTTTAGTGCGACAAAAAGTCACTTTCCTCGCCTTATGAGTACTTTGGGTGATGAAAAAAATTGTCGCCCTTTATAACTTTTTTTTCGCCCAAAGACTGTTTTCTTGTAGTGCAAGTAATCACGAAAAGATAATGTCCATATTTAGATTATCTTAGGTTACTGGGGTTTTCTTATGTTTTCCTATATAAGCAATGTACTTATAAATTAAAGGGGGTATCCCCAATCAATAAGATCAATCTACCTTTTGATGTGGGCCCTCTCATTCCTTCCAAATCTAAAGATCAAATGGAATCTGGAAGCGCTGTGCATAATACTAAGGTAGCTTGTCTCGCCCAGGAGGTGAGAACAGTTGAGAACAAAGTGGCGTTTTGTTTCTATACGCAATTCAAGATTTCGTATCTCTTACTCTACTAAAGCGTCGGATTTCTAAGCAAGCAAGAAGGCTCGATGTAATTGAGAAGGCAAGGGGCTCTCCTGCCAGTTCGCTAAGTAGACTCACTCTACCGAGAGCCGCTTGACGTTCCAAGAAAGAATCTACATTCATACGAATTCCACCATGAAAAAAGGATCCAGTTGCGACTCTCGATTGTGATCCTCATAAAAGGACATTGAAGTGATTCCATTACATTTTGTCCAAACCAATTTAGAGCCTATCTTGGGGCACAATCGAGAAAGTTGCAACCTTTTTGTGCAGAATCAGCACCTTGATTGACTAGGAAAACAAAAGTCAAAACATGGAGGCGGCAAGCAATTCGGATGGCTCTCACCAACAAGAAGACCTTCCAATGAGTAGAAGGAAGTGACAAGCAATATGGATGGCTATCGCCAGCAAGAAGACTTTCCCATGAGTAGTCATCAGGTGGAGTAGGCGGCATTCACTCGATCAGATGCTCCATGTCTTGGAGAAAGAACTTGCCGAACAAAGGGTGAGCAACAAAACCGACCAAGAGCACATCGATCACCTTAATAGAGAAAACAACTACCTTCGTTCATAATTGCAATCGGCGACATTCGTTTGGTATCATGCCAGGACAGCAAGAAATGTCGACGGTCTTGTCACAAGACTCAACTTAGATGGAGGCATAGGAACTTCAGCACCTCTGGCAGGACAACACACCCGAACCTCTCCTAATTACGCTACTCCAATCACCATCATCTATGAGGAATGATATAGGAGGTAAAGCTACAAGCCATGAACGAGAATTTTAGAGATATGTTAATGGACCTCAAGGAATAAAATTTGCAAATGAAAATTAGAGCTTACATATAAGAGTTGCTAGGGGAAAGACTTCCTTTAAACAGGACAAGGTTGCAAAGTAGAATGGGTATTGCGAAATAAATTCAATGTGTAGATGAAAGGAAAATGGAAGAATTGAATACTTTTGAGGATGTTGCCCAACGCTATCTGTTTCCATAGAAAGAATTTCTGTTGCAAGTTGGAATATTAGGGGGCCTTAATGGCTCCTAAAAACCACTTTTTGTGAATAAAAATGTGAATAATTATGAAGTAGACATCATTGCTATTTTATAAACTTGTGTTGGGCAAATCTACAACTCGAGCAACAGACAATACTAAAGCAACAAACCACCAATAGTATACGCTTTTACTCATTAGAAGTCTCTGGCAATCCATGTAGAGAGCACTTGTAATAATCACATATGAAGCTATCTGAAACAAGTCAGCAATGACCTAAATTAAATATCATTGCATGGGTAGTAAGAGAATCAGTACAAACTCTACAAGGAGAAAGAACAGAATCAAATACTGAAAATGGCGCGTGATGAGCGTACAAGACCGTAGAATCCGATGCTAATTTTGTTGTAGGAGTGTGAGAATGTCATCGAGGATTCGTCGGAAATTGCAATTGCTGTTGTATTGCATCCGGATCCGGCGGCAAGGAGGAAAAGAGATGACTTGGCGGGAAAGTGGAAGGTTCTCCGCTATCACCACATTATCGGGGCGGTTGATCGCCTTGGAAAGTAGCGGCGAAGAAGAGTCAATCTAAGCAACGAGCATACAACGAACCGAATTTTTAGACTCTTCTACCACTTCGGTTCTTTTTTGGAGGATTTCCAGGGTTCCTAGTGTTGAAGCCTCTCCTCTCACAAAAGAGAAGAAGAAGAAGAAGACAAGGAAGTGAAGAATCGAAATTTCAGAACAAAACAATAGTAAAAGAAGAAAATATTTAAGAGGAAAAGGGGAGAGAATCATGTGTTTTGCATACATGTGTTCGGGAGTTTGCCGGCGAAAGAAGTGGACCGCCCTCAACAACGGCGTCTCTGTATAGTGCGATAGACAGATGGGGATGGGGGTGAGAGACGAACTGGGATGGTAATTGGTTTGGACAATTCAATATGTAAAGTTAATTATTAAAGTGATTAAATTTAATTTGTAAAAAACATTTTAATTTAAAGCTAAAAATAAATTAAATTATTTCATTTAATAATTTAGTTTTCATTTATAAAAGAATTGAATTATTTTTAATATTTGTCTAAAATAGGAAATGGCATGATTTTTGGCATTTTTTCTATATTTTTAGACATTTCTGCTATTGTTTTGGGCATTGATGTAACTTTAGGGGAAAAAAGGCATTTTTGCAAACTAATTTGTAAAGTGCGGCATGGGGCACTAATTCCTCTAAAAAAGGTGATTTAAATTGTTTTGTGGGGTACTAATTTCCTCTAAAGTGGGGCATGTTTTTATTATTAATCAAGTATGAGCCAATTTTTTTCGATTTCTTAAATAAAAATGTGATTTAAATTGTTCATTTTTCCAAATTGAACAAGAGTTAATTATTTTGCAATTCTCGCACGAACAACCGGTCTCACTCTATTCTTGGGCTTTGGCTAATATTCATAATCTCAGGGTATGTAGTACTGCTAATTTATATATAGAAAAATATAATAAAATATTTCCATAAAATCTCAGGGTATGATTTTTATGGAAATATTTTTATTTATAATTATCTTTAAAATGTGAAAAGAAATTAGTTAGTGCGTATTAAAGAAAATTAAATATATCAATTTTTTTTTTGAAATTTAAAGAGTAAATATTAGAATATTTATTTGATAATATGGTGTCAAACGAATAGACCTGACCTAATCCAAATTTGGAAATTTTGGTATGGTTAACTTAGTGAATCGTAAAATAAATACATGGCCCATACCTAGATTTTTTTTGGTCATCAAGCAGGCTAATGCATGTATAAGCTCTTATTAATTATATAATAGAGTTCCCCCCATAGTAGGAGAGGAATTAGAAATAAGCAACTACATAGTGTTTAATGGAAGAACATCAACTTCAGAATACAAAGATTGCAAATTAAAGGAATGCTGAGCGAGGCTATCCGCCACTTGATTTGTCATTCTTGGGACGTAGCTAATACTCACTTCCCAAAGGTCATCAGCCATAAGACGCATGCATCTTTGAAAGAGATAATACTCTGGATTAGTCGTAATTGTTGGAGAATTCAGCAGCTTACACGCCACCATCGAGTCCGTTTCCACAAGGAGCTTGTCAATGTGAAGGTTCTTTGCCATAACAATGCCATGTTAAATAGCCCAGATTTCGGAGGCTAGGACAGAACAATCCCCTTCCTGAAACATGAATGCCCGAATAAGATTGCCTTGCGAGTTTCAGATCAGACCACCACCAGCAGCTTTTCTAATGTTGCCTTTGACCGCCCCATCGACATTCAATTTGCACCAGCCTACAGATGGACAGTCCTAGTCAGTTTTGGTTGAACTAGGTGGCCTGTTGGGATTCAAACTTTGGTTTTTGTCCTTGGTACTTTTAAAAACCTCAGCTTGCTGATCAACCACCCTAGATAAGCTGGTTACAAAATCTTTTCCCTCAAAAACAATTTGATTCCTCGTCTTCTAAGTATACCAAATCATTAAAGCAAAAGTAGTGCACCATTTTGCATCCAAACTCAACCCAAGTTCGAGCCAATTGGCAATGTCTTGACACGAGAAGAAGCTCTTTGGCAGCTGATTTCCTAAGAGCGCCAACCACACCGGCTGTATGGAAGAGCAGTCACAGAGTAAGTGCAGCAACAACTCCTCTTGTCCACACCTAGGGCACGCCGGATCATTAGCAAGGTTTCTCTTGACCCGATTAACATTGCAAAGTACAACATCATGTGCAGCTAAATGCAGGAAGTGTTTCACCCTCTGCTAAGCATCAATCCTCTAGATTTTTTCCAAATTGGCCTATGATGATCCACTTGAGAATCACGAAGGAGTTTAACCGCGGAGTTGGTTTTGAAATCCCCAGAAGCCGAAGGACCCCAAAATAATTTATCTGACGCATCATCCCTATCATCCACTCTTATGGCTTCGATTTTACGACAAACATCAGTTGGGATAAGATTCTCTATTAGGTTCCAGTTCCAAGTCTTATCTTGCCGCAGCTCACTAACAAATGCCCCCTCCAAGTCTTGATCAAGAGGCAAATTAGCAAGCTCCGAGAGGGGTTTGGAACCAGCCCACTAATGTGACCAAAATAGGGTTGATCTTCCATTGCCTATTTTTGTTCGCATCCCCTTCATTAATAATTGTGCCCCATCAACAATCCCCTTCCTTGTTCTAGATGATCAAGGCCAACTTCTGAACATATCAACATCAGTCCTACTTTGACAATATTTACTACGGATAACTCTCGACGACAAAGAAGATGGCTCATTCAGTACCCTCCATCTGAGTTTTCCCAACAGAGTTGTATTACTATCCCTCATACTTCTTAGCCCCAAACCGCCTTCATTACATGGCCTAGTAACTTTTTCCCAAGATAGCAAGTGAATCCGACGTTTTTCCGGCGTCGATCCCCATATAAAGCCCCTGATTGATTTTTCCAAGTTATCGCATGGTGATCTCGGGAGTTTCGTAGATTGCATAACATAAACAGGTAGGCTACAAAGCATTGATTTTGCCAAGGTTACTCTTCCAGCAAAAGAAAGTGTCTTGGATTGTCACCCTCTCAAACGATTAGTAACTTTTTCAAGCAGATATTGATAGCGCTCAGAAGTAATCTTACCAACCGATGTCAGAATCCCCAAATAATCCCCAAAGTCATCTGTTATGGGACTTTCAACGAGTTCATTGTGCTTTTTTGTATCTTCAATGACTGAGTTAGCGAAAAGAATGTTGTGTTTCCCGTAATTGACTTGTTCTGCAGACATATCACAAAAACGATCAAGGCAGGTTTTGATCACCATGGCTTGAGTCGGGGAGGCTTGAGCAAACAAGACTAAATCGTCCGCAAAGAAAAGATGCGAGAGCTTAACATCACCAACCTCAATCGGATTCCATTGGCCCTCGTCCAAAACCGTTTTATGTGTGAAAGTTTTTTCCATACATAAAACAAACAAAATATGGGGATAACTAATCACCTTTGCGGACACCTCTAAACGGTGTAAACTCTCCAGAAACACCTCCATTCCATATGACTTTTGTTTTCCCTTGTGTTTGGCACAAGATGACTCGGTAGGCCAGATTGATTTAATACTTCCCTTAGGAAACTCCATTGGATCCGATCATAAGCCTTAGCTAAGTCGACTTTCCAAATCATCCACCGGTTGGAACACAGCGATTTCATTGAATGAACCACTTCATGCATAATAACAATGTTGTCTATAATCTGACGACCTGTGATAAAACTCGCCTGTGCTGGAGAAACAAGCTCTGACATCCGTGGTTTTCGTCTATTGACGATCATTTTAGTCGCTATTTTGAATCTCACATTCAACAACGAGATCGGTATAAACTGCGAAGCGGACGTCGTACACTCAACCTTGACCACGAGGAACATCAGAGAGTCGCTTATACCAGCCGCCATGACTCCATTGTTTAGCAAATTCAAGACTGAATCAACAACTTGTCGACCCACAATTGACCAATTCTTTTGATAAAAAACAATCGAAACTCGTCCGGACCCGGGGCTTTATGAGGGTCCGTCATGCTAAGAGCGCTCAAAACTTCCTCTGTAGTAAATGCTTTGGAAAGGTTTAAGATACCCTCGGGGTTGATGCTCGAAAACCCAAAGTTGTTAATAAGCTGGTTATCAATATCTGGATAATCCTCCGTGTACAGATTTTTGAAAAAGTCACAAACTATCTGACTCAAAATATTTGCGTATGAGATCAGGTTTCCATTATCATCTTTTAGTGACTCAACTTTATTTGCTCTTCTTCTTATAATTGTTGACAAGTGGTAGAATCTTGTGTTTCTGTCTCCATCGAGAAGAAAACCCGATCTTGATTTCTGAAACCATAAAAGTTACTCCTGTTGCAAGACCTTCTCGAGGACAATACAGAGTTCTCTTTCAAGATTTATGTGGAACATTGACGGCCTATATGCAAGCCGCCTTTATGTCCCTTCAAGTCTAGCCAAAGCAGCCGTTTTTTTCTGGAAGATATTCCCGAAAATTTCTTTATTCCAACATTGTAGTTGTGGACGAAAATCATCAAGAGAATTTGTTAAACAGAGTTCTTGGCGTCAGGCATTATGAATGAATTCCGGGTAGTTTTCATGTGTCAACCAAGCCGCAAGAAAACGGAATGGTTTGTGATCTGGCGCCACCAATGATCTTGGCTCAAGAGACAACAAAAGGGGCTATGATCTGAATGCGATGACGTAAGATGACGAACCACATCCTCCGGGAATCTTAGGCGCCAATCCTCATTGCACAAGGCTCTATCCAAGCGAGTTGCTTTATATGTGGCTTTCGAGTGTCTTGTTGACCAAGTATACTTGGGTCCAATAAAGCTTAATTCAATCAAGCCAAACTCGTCTGCCCAATCATAAAAACTCTGAGTAGAGAAGTTTGCATCCTCAGAAGAGTACATTCGTTCCTTAGTCGTCATGGTGGCATTAAAATCCCCAGCAACAACCCACGGGATATTATTCGCGACAGAAAAGTTTTCCAAGCTATCCCATAAGTGTTCACGATCACCCGAAATCGGAGAAGCATCGACTGATGTCAAAATCCAAGGCTCTTCCCCTCTCATGATGACTTCACTTGTAATGTGTTGTGGATCCAACAATAAAGGATTAGCAAACACTTATGTCGTTCTCCATAATAACCACAAACCTCCAGCAAATCCCTGTGATTCCACTCTCAGCATTCCATCATATCCAATCCTATCACAAATCTCATCCGCTCTTGCCCCGCTAATTTTTTTTTCAACCAGAGTAAGAATAGACGGGCTATGTTGTCGAATAAGTTCTCAAATTTTATTCAAGAAGTTCGCTCCCCCATGCCTTGAACATTCCAAATTAAAGCAGATAACTGATTCATAATAAAAAAAATGAGTTTATTTGGTCCTAGGTCCTAGGAAAGGTCGTGGGTGACTGATCATTGTCTTGCGAAATTATTGTTGAATTAATCCGATGCATAGCATCAGACATTTTTTGGGGCATTGACACCTTGCGTAACATCGGCGTTGTCTCCGTTGGAAGACCTTGAAACTCCACTATCATCCTGTTTGCGATCCTTGGAAGGAATGGAATGTAAGGGCCGGTCTGGCTGGCCGACACCAGCATGCTTCACTGGTTGAAGACAGGAATTATGCGAGGTGTTGGAATTGCTAACTCTTGCATTTTTCTCTTTGGGAATTGGCGAGGGAGGTTTGGTTTGTTGTGAGCAATTGTTTCCTGTGTTATCAACTTGAGGGTTCTGATTTTCACGTCCAGTTGGATTATTATGGGCTGACTAGCAAAGATTCTCTTCCATCTCAGATATTAAAAAAGTTTTTTTCATATCCGCTACTTTAGATACGATAGTCGTTACTCTGGAAACTTTTTTATCCTTTTTCTTGTTTCCCATATCTTTTTGAGAAGATTTCTCTTGAGGATTTCCTGCACTCTTTCCTTTTCCCATGTGCTGGTCAATCAACTTTCCCGAGATAGTAGCATTTGCCACAGAAGCACGTTCCTGATTTTTCTAGCCTGTCATAGCCTGGCTTCCATTGATTACGGCATTAGTTCACTTCTGGGAAGACCCCACTACCGGATGTTCCGCCTGACCGGAGCCATCAATTGTCGGTGAGGTACCACCACGAACTTGATTGTCCTCAGAGTCAACAAGCGCTGAAAATCTTGACCGCGATGGATCACCCTGTGTAGAAGTCTGATCTTGAGCAGTTTTTGTAGAGGCATTATTAGTCTTTTGCTCTCCTTTCGACGTATTTTTTCATTGACGTCGGTCCTTCCTGGTCGGTTTCATCCATTGGCCAAATTTCTCTTCCGGAACTTGTAGGTTTTCCTTAGGGTCTCCACTAAAGTTAGTGTTTTCACCCTCAGAGTCTGGATGAACAACTAAAGGGCATTTCTCTTGAACATGACCTATTTTCCCACAATTGTAACATAACCGGCGAACCCCTTCATATTGGATCTTCCAGGTTTTGCCTCCAAATCGAAACTTCAATAGCAGGGACTTAGAGAGATCAATATCAACTCCAAGTCGGACGAATTAACCTCTATCTTCTACGATTGTTGTACGAGCCACTCATAAAACTTGACCCACTTCAAAACCCACGCGATTAAGGAATTCCTGGTTGAAGTATTCCAGGCTAACACCAGAAATTCTAATCCATGACGTGCGTACTTTAGCTTTTTCAGTGAATCGGGTCAAAGTTCGGTATCCATCTTTTGAAGATCAAATAATTATCTCCAAGCATCCACGGGCCATGCGTTAGGACATGGTGACGGTCATCCTTATTCGAAAAACGAACCACATAATGGTCATTTCCGACATCAATCATTGAGAACTCTCCCTTCAATTGCCATTTCTTCTCAAGTTTGCTTCTCATGTAGACATAACCAGGGCCCTTGCCGAACATGTTGATGATAAGTGCTTTGGCCCAAGGTTTCTGGTATCGACATAATGGTCAGTTCTACTTCTCTTTGTTTGTACAAAGCTCTCAAAGTTACCTCAATAATGTGTTACAAATAAACCTAGCATACTCTTCTTTTTATACATGTGAATATTATTATTCTATCCATAAATATAATATAGAAGGATATTTACATAGTTCTATCTTTAAGAAATTTCTAACTAAAAATAAAACTATCTTATTCACATGCTTGCTTAATCTTCAAGAAAAGCTAACAACTGCCTTGAAACAATTCAAAACCCTAGATGCTTGTTCCTCATTATGGCCTTCTATATGAAGCACATTGTGTCTTTGTGTTGTTCTCCCTGGACCAACGAACACAAAATTAGCTCTTTTCTTGTTTTATGTTGTTCTTTTAAGCTTGGCGATGCTTCTATGCAGTCTTCTTCGTAGTTAAACATATGAAATACCTCCAAATGAAAACCATAAAATTCACGAGGTTTTTCATCATCAAAAAATAATGGAACAATTAGTTTCCCAACAAAGAAGGTGGGGCAGATGGAAAAGTCGGGGTCATTACGGAGGAGATGATCTTGCCAAGTGAGGGGGAGAAGATGTGGTCATAAGAAGCATGCCAAGTGTGGAAAAGTTTACTGATGAGAGAAGAAGGAGACAACATGACATTCAGAGAGGAAGATAATGAGTAGACAATGGAAGAAACAAGAAAAAGGGGGAGAAGAGCGGCGTAGTTTCTAGTGGTGGAGTTGCTAGTGGGCAAGAGAAGGTGGTGTTTGGTGTGGGTTGGCCGGAGAAAGCTTAGAATAGGGGGAATTGAGAAGAAAAAGAGGAGTAGAAAATAGTAGAAGAAAGAAAATGGGAGGGAGTGTTGCAAGTGTGTATATGCTTAGGGTTCTTTTTTTGAGAAGGGAATGGAAAGGAGGCATCAACAACACGAAATCCTCCATCCAAGATCATCAACATAGATGAGGCCAAAAAGGCCTAGTTTTGTTTCCAACGAAGTGGAGGAGACATTGAGAAAACGAATGGGAAATGTAGTCCACGATAAAGTTGACTTCCTTGAACACATGGATGAGGTTGCAAGACTAAAGGTGTTAGAGCTCAAAGAGGGTGTTGGTGAAGACGATCTCGATTTCTTTCAAATTGCAGTGAACGCCATTAATGGTTTGAATCAAACATTTGTTATCTCCCTCAATCTCAACATGGGAGCAACCACAATGAATAATTCCTTGGATACCCCCACAAAAGAGAAGAGACTCGGCCATAAGCATAGACAGAGAACCTTAAAAGCCACCATAATGTTACCTAAGGGGTTTTTACAGAATAAAGCCAAAAGACGAGGTGACAACTTCATTCTTGGCCCATCAATGTTGAGTTTTACAAAATTAGATTGTGGACCAGCACATTTAATCCCAACTCTATTCCATCTTAGTTTATTTACACTTGTGAGCGGCATATTCCTGAGGTTTTTCTCATTTTTGGTTGTCGTGGGGCACGCTTCCCTTCAATCTTTCATTTTTTGTTTGATGAATTCAATGATCTTACTTGCTTCATTTGGGGAATTTTGGTCTATTGTGTTATAAACATTTTTATTTTCGGAGAACCAAATCCTCCATTAGGAGTAGATCAACCACTTTAGCTTCGTTTTAATCATAAGTTCTTTTAGTTTAGTAAGTAGTTGAGGGGTTTTTTGATTTCTTATTTCAATGCTTAGTTAGTTAAATTCATTCAGAAAATTTGGTATTGATTTCATTTAAAACTTGTTGAGTGTGTTGGCAATGTAGGAGGAGGTGAGGAAGGTCCTTGGATGCCCCATGACATGTATCACACTAGGTCAGAACCATTGTGTGCATCTCTAGCAGTCTTTGTTTTAATGGTAGTTCGTTTTGGGTTATTTTCCATAGAAAGCATTTCATCTATGGTGGTAGATGGCGTTTCCAAACCCATTCTTGGTTGTAACTAGTTATAGCTTTTTTATTGATCATTTTCTTTATTGAGTTGGTTAAGAACCATCAACTCTTGCTTGAGCTCCAATATAGTCTATCCAAGATCACTTTGTTTGCAATGATATAACATTTTTTATTTGTTCAATTTCTTGTTGGCTGAGTTTGCCTTCAATCTTTTCAAATTCCAAGTTGTGTCATTATTGATGTACTAAGCAACGATTCAAGTTCATCTTCTTGAGTTGTTTAATTGTTACGTTGTTCTAATGACTTAGGACCAAACCAACAATCTTTCCAAAACATAATGGTTTTTTGTCCCTAACTTGCCAAATGAGGCCTTCCAAGAATAAATCTTGCACACTCACTAGTTTAGCCCCTTTTTACGATGTGTTTGCTTTTTCTTATATTGTAGGAGTAGATCGGTTTTCAGATATTTTTCCTTCACGATTTTGACCCATGGGTTTTTCGATTGGGCTAGTAATTCATACGCCGCTATTATTCGGGGTTATGCATAGAAAGGGTCGGGCTTCATCATACAGTCCCAAGTCCGGCAAGCCATTTTACAAATTATTAAGGGTAATATGGGTCAACTCACAATCCAACTTATAATTCATAAGCAAGTTGACATGTAATTCATAAATGAGTAACTATTGGCTTATTATTCCCCTTGTAAATTACGAGTCAAATGTCAAATCTAAAAATTAAAAACCTGCTTGGGCGCCAGGTTATGGATCACAAGTTTGTTGAATAATGCTATATGACATCACTTCAATCAATGCAAGATAACCCATTCCTAAGCACGTCATTTAATTATTCATGCATTATTTCCTTATAATTATTACAATATGATACAATAATATATAAGATTGTTAGTAAAAACTCTAGAATATCGATGGCTAATCTCGTAGGATTTGATCCATATCCTACGTAGTCCTTTCCTTGCATCTATGCTAAAAGAAACTAACATATACACAAACCGAATACATCTTAAAACATCTGTACTTGTACTTTTTTTTTCTACCAGACACTCGTACATATGAATGTTCTATTAGACACCTACACGATATAAATTTTGTTCAACTAGACACGTCAGATGTTTGTGAAGTTGACACACGCTAATTTCGCCCCAAAATTTGCCATATAAGTGCCACATAATTCAATCATATTAAACTTTTTGCCACATAAGTGCCACATGATATACCTTAAAATACCATATTACCCTAAAACACACAATCTCTACCTCTCACTTTTTTGTATTTTGAGATCCAAATGGCGGCCAAATTTAGGGTCACACACATAAATGGAGGAGGAGTTGTTCCATCTCCCCATTCTGGATTGAATCGAGTAAGAGAGATGGTTCATTGACAAGTCAAGATCCTCAAGCCGCTTCATTTTGGCGATTGAGCTCGGGATGGACCTCACCAGGTGGTTCCCGCTAAGGATTGCTGTTTTTGGCAGATTTAACACGTAAACGCATTACCTGCTACAATGAGGGAAACTCAACCAAGAAATAGCTAAACACGTTAAACTCATAAACAGATGAGTTTCAATAAAATGTAAGAAATAAATACGAACTAAAATATAACGAATAGTTTGGATGTATAGAGCGATTTGGGATCGATGACAATGTCTCTACGGGTTTCCAGAAGAACTAATCGAGCAATAGCCTTTCGATCTTATGACAATTGAGATTAAAGAAAAAATAAGTGATTTGTAGCTTCTAGGTGTGTAAATTCTCGTGTCCCTTCTCCGTTCTCTTGGTCTTTTTATAGTCCCCTTCTCTCAACTGACCGTTGCCCTTTATTGGCTCCGAATCCCGCGTATATCATTGTTGGCATTAAATTGCCCAGGCCGTTACCAACGGATATGTCGACAGCTATTTACTTCTTTCGATCACGCTTCGATGCATGTCGAACAAGTATCTTGGGCCCTTGATCTTTGCTGGTTGAAGCGGTTAATTGTTGATAGTGGGCCTAAGTTTTGACAGCCCAACAATACCCCCAAAAACCCGCCAAAATTTCCCTCGAAAATTTTCTAGGGTTTTTGATTTTTTTCTTGGAAGTTTTAGCGTGCAGAACTACATCCCATCAACTCTATTTAAATTCTTCGAGGGCATCATTGTGACTCGCCCAGGTTTTCTCATTATTAGGTACGTCTCCCCTTCTTCTCTTTATTCTTCATTTTCTTCTTCAACCTTTCATTCACCATGTTAGATTCAATCTCTTCTTATGAGTCTTTTCCCGATGTCTTGAACCATCTGATTCCCCTTCATTTACCTCTTCTGCTGTTCTCTCTCCTTAACATCACAAGGAAAGTACTTCTTATGACCCAGCAGCCTTTGCATACTTTGTCCGTTTCCTTGCTTCTTCAGAAGTTTATACCCCCGGGTGTCTGGGTTGATTCTTTCAACGAGGGTTGGGTGTGTCTATATGAATATCCTTTTCGTATAGGCCATCGCTTTACTTTTCCACTTTAGTGATCCACTTTCTCGAAACCCTAAACGTGTCGCCGGGGAAATTCCTTCCTCGGGCTTGGAGAATTTAATCGGTCGTCGACCTGTTGTGTTCTTCCCATAACATTCCTTTCACAAAGGTTGATTTCTTTTCGTAATTATGGGCTTTCAAAATGTGACCCTGGTCGTTTTACCTTGAAAACTCTAAAGAGAAAATCTAATTTAGTCTTTGATGTGTCGAAGTCGGAACGAGGTTGGGCCGACAAGTTTTTCTTTGTAAAGTTGTCGTCTTTAGGAATCGATTGTTCTTTCTTGAAACCTTGTTGGCCTGCCGCATGTAGTATGTCTCTCCTTTGCAAGATTACCTCTTTTTAATAACTGACTCGACTAAATTCATTGTGCCGAGATCAAAAATAAATTACCCAAAATTACAAACTAGTATAGCATGCAAGTAAGGGATCGAACCCAAGAGAATTAGTGTTTCCAAACAATCATCAAAGACAGGGGTTTTGAGTTTAAGCAAGCAAAAAGAATTAAGTTTCAAATCAATTAAAGGAAAGTAGAGTTCATTCAATCAATTCCACCTTTTTAATCGTTCGATCATCGATTCATCCACTTTTCTATATTTCCCAGGTTAATTCCAATCCTTATTAAGATTTCCGCTTGTCCACGGTCCAAGCGAAACTATGATATGAACAAGGACGCTTAATTCAAATCATGCGATACATTAAGGATAATAGGAAATTAAATCATGCAATCAAACAACGAGTCTCATGCATAAAACAATCACCAAACACTCTTTCTCAATTCCAGTCCACGGTCTTGGAAAAGAGTTGTTTCAAGGATAAATAAGATTGCACAGACAACAATCAAACCTAATCCAAACAGTAGATCTATGTCAATCAAACAAGTTGATCAGGCTCATAAAATCAAACATAGATCATAGAATTAAAAACAAGAGTTTTGATATTAACCAAAGGATAGAAAAAGTTACAGAATCTCACGAAATCAATAAAAGGCTTCCTTGATTAAACAAACTCCAAGGAAAATTAGTTCTCCATAAAAACTGAAATAAAACTAGGTTAAACTGAAAAGTAGGCTCTCTAAAACAGTCTCCTCAAACTGAATACGAAAACTAGGTTTAAATACTAGAACATCCGAAATAAAACTAAATATAATTATAATAAAACATAAGATAAAATAACGCAAAGTGGGCGCTGGAAACTCACCACCCGCGAGCGCGGGTCCTCCTCGACTCTCAGCCTCGCGGTTCACGATCCCACCGCGGTCTCGGCTTCATACCCGCGGTCGCGGGTCTTCAGTTCTCGTAAAGTCTTCTTTGCAACCGCTATAAAGCGGGTCTTCAGCTTAGCTCAGATTCCTGTCTTCAAAGTCTTCATTTTGTAGGCTTTATTGATCTTACAATTAAACGCCCTAATCTAGCCTAAAACACTCAAAAATCCTTATAAAAATACACAATTACGTTGTACAAAATCCAGCGTATCAAATTCCCCCATACTTAGATCTTGCTCGTCCTCGAGTAAGCTCAAACAAAATCTAACAATCAATACAATCAAAGATCCACAGGAGCAATAAGGGAATATGAAGAATAAAAACTCTCAACTCACAACCTGAACCCATGTAGAGAAATAATGAGCAGAAACATGAAAGCTCAAACACACACCTCACCAGAATACATATAATATCAACTCTCAAGCTCTAAAAAGTGTAGACCATCCTAGGATCTACCCGACATCTAAAATGTAATCCCCAACCCCAAAGTAGAATGAAATCCTAATCACTCCAATTTTTCCCTCAATTCTACTTAGGCGCCCTTTCGGGTTTTCACCTAATCACTCTTTTTCATTTTTCCTTAGGTGTGCTCACATATACTCACATCTCTCATTAACCTCTTATTACCCCAGCCTAATGCTGGTTCGGGTTACCTTCTTATTACCTGAGCCGCCCTTTTGGGTTTTCGACTCATCCAAGGATTTTATATGCCTTTTTCCGAATTTTTATGTTTTTCTCTTTCTTTTTTTTTTTTAAAAACTGAAACATGCTGAATCAAAAGACAGAAATAAAATGCAACTGTACATATATCACAAAGCAAAGCAGTGAATCCCCTCCCCCATACTTAAACTCTTCATTGTCTCCAATGAAGCTAAGAAATATAAAGCAAAGCATAGAAGAGGGAATCAGAAGACTCACTGCTGATCTGGTGGAGGAAAATATGGATAACTTGGCCACTGAGTCCGAAAGAATATAGTAGCATGTCTTTGATGCTCAGTCAATGCCTCCAAAGATCGATCCACAACATCCTAGCGTATTGACAAATGTTGCAGTCCAGTCAACACCCGCTCCTCAAAAGTCATCTCAACAGTCCAAGGAAAACCAGAAGGAGCAGATGTAGATGCAGAAGTAGATGCATATGTAGCTGAGTTAGGTATACCCCATCCAGCTGTAGAATGTGGACCCGGAGCCCAACTAAACGTCTCAGATGCAAATCTTGACTGGTACGCTGTAACCTGATCATCCTAGTTACCTCCACCATCATTATCCTCACCCTCATAATCCTCAGCCTCATCCGCAGGAGCATCCAAATCAGACTGTAAGTGAAAATCAAATACGGTGTTACCGTAATGTAATGCTCTAGGCAGATGCAGAAAAGGTGCAGGAGGGTCCCCATGAAGCCAAGTCCAACCCATGTCAGCAGAACCTCTCAAACATCCTACTCTAACCAATGCGTGGTGGTTATAAAGATGACCATCAGCTAATCGTCCTCCATAACGGGCCTCAATAGTAACAAACCGGGTGGCTAAATGTGTCACCATACCACCCAATCCAATCTGCCCACCTTTCTTGGGGTACTTCTTAGCTGACTCTATAAACAATCCAAACCAATCAGGACACTCAGAAGGAAAAGGAAACAAGCACCAAATCATCCTCATATCATGTGCAGAAACCTTATGACACAGACGAACACAAGGATGTGGGATCTTACTGTTTCGATCCCTTGTATCGGTGTTGAAGGGGGAGCCAGTGAGTGCCTGCCAGAAGTCAAAGAACCTGGCATCTGTCAAAATATTCCCCCACCCTTCAGTAGGTGGAGAAGTAATCCCAAAATTCAGAGAAGCCTGCTCTCGGGTTAAAATACACAGTCTATCACACGCATGGAATGTCACACCATCCACATATCGAAATGTAGACAGAAACTCAATAGTAAGCCCTATGTAGGTAGGAATGGGCATAGTACTGAATCTACCCAAACCCCAAGTCTTTAATAACTGCTCTATACACTCCCGGAATCCCAAATCAATAAGCGTCGAAATATCAAAGAACATAGTACTAACAAATTTCCGACCCGCATATTTATCCCATAACTGCCTCTGCCTATCAGTAAGATTCTATAGCCCGAAATACGCCATACTGAATGAAAACATAATCGAAAGAAATTACCCAAACTGTAGTACCCGGGAGCGCAGATTGAAAACTGAAGACGCGTCTGTTGTAAAGTGGAAACCGCGAGCGCAGGTGGTCAACAGCGAGCGCGGGTCTGTCAGGCGAACCGCGAGCGCGGGTTGTGGACCGCGAGCCAGGTCTCAGCGTTGAACAGATCTGAAACTTCAACAACAATGGCAGCCGAACCAAAACAAACTCCTCTAAAATCTCACCAACAGCAACAATTCGACTCTCAAAAGGAACAAATCGAACTTCCAAAGGCAAGAAGAATCACTAACCGAAGTAGATCTGAACC
This sequence comes from Fallopia convolvulus, assembly GCA_964016875.1. NCBI lineage: Eukaryota > Viridiplantae > Streptophyta > Magnoliopsida > Caryophyllales > Polygonaceae > Fallopia > Fallopia convolvulus. Next base: position 32,557,515 of record OZ024718.1, on the reverse strand, counting down.
CAAAATTGCACAAAACCTTGAATCCAACCAAACCAAGAGCGGAATGTACGGTGGTGATGAACCGCAGTCGCTGGTGGAGGGTGTAACCCACGAGCGCGTGTGTAGGGCCACGGGCGCGGCTCTCCGGTGGACGCGGAGGCGAGATGGAGGCGCGGTGGAGATGGCTGATGTGGGAGAATTTGTGGTTTGGAGTTTTGGAGAGATATTTTGTGGGTTTATTGTGAGGAAGACAAAGGAGGGGATTTTTGATGGACTTTGATGGGGCTAGGAGGGTTTGGATTGTTTTGGGCTCGGGTTAGTAATGAATTGGGCTTATTTCGGGGGTTTTACCCGAAAACCTTTTATTTCGGTGGTTTCACCCGAAAACGACGCCAAAATTTGACTCGACTAAAGTCGTTGTGCCAAGATCAAAAATATATTACCCAAAATTACAAACTAGTATAGCATGCAAGTAAGGGATCGAACCTAAGAGAATCAGTGTTTCCAAACAATCAGCAAAGACAAGGGTTTTGAGTTTAAGCAAGCAAACAGAATTAAGTTTCAAATCAATTAAAGGAAAGCAGAGTTCATTCAATCAATTCCACCTTTTTAATCCTTCGATCATCGATTTATCCACTTTTCTATATTTCCCAGGTTAATTCCAATCCTTATTAAGATTTCCGCTTGTCCACGGTCCAAGCGAAACTATGATATGAACAAGGAAGCTTAATTCAAATCATGCAATACATTAAGGATAATAGGAAATCAAATCATGCAATCAAACGAGTCTCATGCATAAAACAATCACCAAACACTCTTTCTCAATTCCAGTCCACGGTCCTGGAAAAGAGTTATTTCAAGGATAAATAAGATTGCACAGAAAACAATCAAACCTAATCCAAACAGTAGATCTAAGTCAATCAAATAAGTTGATCAGGCTCATAAAATCAAACATAGATCATAGAATTAAAAACAAGAGTTTTGATATTAACCAAAGGATAGAAAAAGTTACAGAATCTCATGAATTCAATAAAAGGCTTCCTTGATTAAATAAAATCCAAGGAAAATTAGTTCTCCATAAAAACTGAAATAAAACTAGGTTAAACTGAAAAGTAAGCTCTCTAAAACAGTCTTCTCAAACTGAATACGAAAACTAGGTTTAAATACTAGAACATCCGAAATAAAACTAAATATAATTATAATAAAACATAAGTTAAAATAACGCGAAGTCGGCGCTGGAAACTCACCACCCGCGAGCGCGGGTCATCAGCCGCGAGCGCGGGTCCTCCTCGACTCTCAGCCTCGCTGTTCACGATCCCACCGCGGTCTCGGCTCCATACCCGCGGTCGCGGGTCTTCAGTTCTCGTAAAGTCTTCTTTGCAACCGTTGCAAAGCGGGTCTTCAACTCAGCTTAGATTCCTGTCTTCAAAGTCTTCATTCTCTAGGATTTATTGATCTTACAATTAAACGCCCTAATCTAGCCTAAAACACTCAGAAATCCTTATAAAAATAAACAATTACGCTGTACAAAATCCAGCGTATCAATGACGTTAACTTTTGATCATATTTTGTTGTTTTTGATGTAGTGGAGACCTCTTCCTTGCAACCGCATAACGCTTCTGCTCAAGTCGTATCTCGTATAGAAGCCTCCTAGTGGACGAGAGGTTATATCACGAGATCATAAAGGCGTGTTTCACCGACCACCAAGATTCAAAAATGTCGAGTAAGCGACGCATTCTTCCTTCCCTGTTTATTACTGTTGTCTAATTACTTGGCAACGTGTACTTGCATGTTTCAGGTTCAAGGACTAATCGTTCCACCAGAGCGCTTTCTACCATGGAACGCGTGGAAGCAAGAAAGAAGAGAAAGGCCGAAACAACCTCTACTGCGGACACCTCTCTACAATGTCTCTTCCTCCTAAATCGCACCCTGTTACTCCCAAAGGCTCATCCCCAAAGAAGAACGCCACCCCTAGTCTTACCGATTTATTAGGCAACATGATGTCTCTTGACATGGCGGCGGAGAAGTGCTTGCACGTGAACTGCTCCCAAGGTGTATCAAATCGGTCCAGTATGTCGGACTTTTTTGGTGAGTTGGTAGCTGCTCAATGGCAGGTATGGACGCAGATTCTTATTGATAAACTGTACGCCTTGATTTTTCTTCGTATTGTCATGTTTATTTTCTGCAAAGCTTCCAACTTACACTATCAGAATTTGAATCTTTCAAAGATTAACCCAGCCAACTTTCTCAGAGCAAAGTCAATTTGCAACTTGAGAAGAAGCGGAGTGTTCTTTTGCAGCATAAGAAGAAAGCTCTAGAGAAGAAAGTCGAGGAGCTGACAAAGGCTGTTGAGGAGATGTCTAAGAGCGCCGAGGATTGGGAAAACAAGTATCATGCTGCTTCAAAGAGGTAATCTGCTCTAGCTAAAGAGATGGAGGACACATCGAACTATTGGTCATTTAGAGCTCGTGTCGAGGCGATGGATGAGTTCACTGCCGGAAAGCACACTGCTTGGGATGCTGTAAAAGAGAGACATCAATTTGATAGCTTGTTCCCTTCATCTGAAGCCGAGCCTGCAACCAAGATTTCCTCTCCCGTGGCCAACATTACTCAAGTCGTCAACGAGTTGGCTCGGGTGAAGGCTGCCGAAGACGTGAAGATTCCTGAAGAAGTGTCAAAGGAGTAGCGTGGATGTATTAATTTCTCTCTCTTTTTCGAACAAGGTTATTTGAAGTTCCCGGTGTGTCGAGATTAGACAATCTGATTGGCCGCTTGTATTTTTAGGGCCTTTAATGTTTTGCTTATAATAGATACTTTGCCTCTTGGTGTTATAACTAATGGACTTAACTACTGATGTTTTTGCTTTATATATGCTTGCGCCTTTTTTGCATGTTTGTTTTTGAAGGTTATACAAGAAGATCCAGTAAAGACGTAGCTTCGTTGGTGGATAACGTGTCAAAGCAGAGAAGTTGTCAATAATGTAGTAGAAGTGTTAAGCAATGAGCTTTTAGGATTTCATGTAGTACCTCTTTTGTAAGATGCTAGGAGAGAAGTGTGTAATGAGACACGTTTCGAAGATAAAATGTAATCAACCATGATTCATTAATAGTTTTGAATAAGTACATGTTTGTCTCATTATATTGGACTCCTCTTGCTCTAGAGTCGTAGATATGTTTCTCATCTCTCGCATCTTGTGACTAGTCGTTGTGTGCACATTGTAGCCTGTTTGTAAGGCAAGGTCCCATGTATTGGCTTATAACGTCACAAGGCGTCCCTTGTTAGTTTTTAGTGTCGTTGTTGTTGTATCTTGTAAGTAGAACAACATGTTGTACATGGATCAAATAATTGAATGAAGTAAAAGAATACCTTATTGCGACTTTTTTGGACTTCTCAGAAGTGATAAGGTTTCAATTTGTCATGTTCCAACTTCTCAGGACTGTTTTCCCGTCATGGGCAATTAGTTCGTAGGCTCCTTGCCCAACAACTTTTGTGATTTGATAAGGTTCTTCCCAGTTTGCTCCGAGTTTTCCATCATTAGGTTCTTGGTTATTTTGGAAGACTTTTCGTAACACTCAATTGCCTAGTTGAAACGCCTTTTCCATAACGTGTTTGTTGTAACTCCGAGCCACCCCCTGTCTATATGCCTCCATTCGAATAGATGCTTCATCTCGTAACTCGTCGACGGTGTCCAAGTGATGGAATATGTTATCTTGATTAGACTCTTCAGTGGTGAGACCATATCGTGCCGTTGGAAGAGTTATCACTAGTACAAACGTTGGGGGTGGATACCCAAAAATTGATACCTTTTAAAAAAAACTAGTATCCATTTTTACATTCATACCATTTTTATACAAAAATCGGTATGAAAAAATAAAAAAAGCACACGGATACAAGTTTTTTAGAAAAACTGGTATCCAACATTCCATAAAACTGGTATCTGACTTTTTATTTGCATACCACAATTTAATAAAACTGGTATCCGACTTCTATTACGCATACCAGTTTTACAAAAAGTGGTATCTAAGAGTTTTTTTTCATATATATAAAACTGGTATCCGTGTGCAAATATATCTTTTTTTTAAAAATAAATATAAGCTACAAAAAGTGGTTTCTCCTCCAAGCTCTAGTTCCTCGCCCTAATTGCCAACCTTCCATAGCCACCGACCTTCAATAGTCGCCGAGACCTTCATTTCCCCTTCCTGATGTTAGCAGTACTAGCAGAAACAAGCTAGGAGAGAGAAGATTTCGGGAGCAAGAGAAGACATCGCGAAACGAGAAGGGTGTCTGCCTTCCGCCACCCTTTTGGGTTCACCGAAGAATCTTGACATTGCTCACAAACACTCTTCATTCAGTCGCATTTCGGTGAGATTCAATGAAGACGAAGCCCCCATGTCGTAAGATGCAGTTATTCATGAAAACCCTAACCGGGAAGACCATCACCCTCCAATAAGTGTCCTCCTTATTTATTTTCTTGTACATTTGTGTTTGTTAATTTAATTTCTGCATTGCATTGGCTAAAGAGACTATGCTAAGTGGAACTAGAAGAATTTATGTATCGAAATACATGAATTAATTTACACAAAAAAACCTATGAAAATTTATGCAACAAAATATATAAATTAGTTTACACAGATTTTATGTACCACAAGGTCCACAAACCCTAATATATTTTATGTAACAAAGGAACAAAAACTACATATGCGATTGATTGATTGATGGTGATTTGAAAACAATCGCCAATGAGGAGGATTCCAACAATGGTGGTTGGTGCAAGGAGGCTTGATCGGTGGTGGCCCGCGGCGGTTTGGTGGCGCAAAGAGGCTCGATCGGTGGTGGATGGCGACGAATTGGTGGCGCAAGGAGGCCCTTTAGTGCAAATCCCTTTCAACGTAAATTTAAGGTGGTGATTTGGTCGACGACGATTTGACCGATGACGATTTGGATGGATCTATATTGATGCTAATTAATGTAACAAAATCTCCTTTAGCATAAATCTAATTAAGGCAGAAACCATGGCTGTGCAAGGTGAACTCTAAAGAGAAGTTAAGAGAACGCTAATTAGTGTAGATTAGATTTTTAGGAAAAGGGTATTGTAGTAAAACTATTTACAAGGTGTTACTATCTATATGAGTAGTGTTCCAGTGCAAATATCTCTTAGGGTGAAAACTAAGAACAAATTGGGACTGTTGATGAGGAGTGTGGATGGATGAGATTAGATTAGATAAAGTATAATAAAAGGCTGATTTATGGCACAGAGTGTAATTTTTTTAAAAATATCATTGTGTTCCAAAAATACCCCTTTCTTCCCTAAATCATTTCTGATACGGAATTATCTCCTCGATTGCTCGATGATGACAATTCGGTCTTGTTTTGGCCCAATCTTGACAAGTAATTCTCTTTGAACCTGATTTGCTTAATAAAGTTAGAAACTTGCTGAACAAGTAATCAAATAAAAGACGAAACTGATTTGATAGATTGAAACAATCAACTTTGATAGTTCAATTGGATTGGCTCTAACGCTAATCCAATTGATTAACTAGATTTGATCTTTAACAATCAAACTAGAATAATCTCAATTGACTAAATCAATAAACCAAATTGAACACACGAAAGAGAGAGCATTCGAATGGAGTATGATGATCGATCTTCGTAGGTTTGAATGCTAGAACACGAGTTGTTTTAATTACCCCAGAGCAAGATTAAACCAAAGGGGTTTAATCTTACTGAGCTGATTTTTATTGAATGAAGATGCAAACTATAAATAAGAAATACAAAACAAAGTTCCTTGGAGAGCAAGGCATGGCATGGCCGGCCCTAGTAGGGACCTAGTAGGGACAATTCGGTCCCATGACTTGCTTCCGAAGATAACATAAAATAATTAAAAAGCATCTATCTAAGTCTCCTTATCATAAATAAATCAAATAAATAATTATTTGACTTATTTATATAAGAAAACTAAAAAGCTAATCCTAAAACTCAAAAAGATATAAATCATAATAAAGCAAGATAAATTTCAGCCCTAACAAACTTCCTATGGCCGAAATTATCATAAAGATAAAGATAGAATCAAAATAAAAGATAAGATTCTCGTAAGACTTGAACAACTCTCAGTAAATCGCATTTTTGACCTCTTTACTCTTGAATTCTGGATTCGACATAAACTACAAAGTTGTAGATCTTTTAATTATCTATCCAACGCAATTTGAACGGACTTGAGATCAATTTTCTAGCCCAAGTTATGACCATTTTACTGAGCACTGTTTTTAATTTGACGGACTTCTTAACTTTCCGAACTTTCATGACTTCATCCTCTTCCTTGATGGCCTTGGACGCCATTGATGAACATAATCAAAGCACAATATGGAATCCATGAAAACCTTCTTGAACTTGAATGCTCGGGACCTTAGTAAAGGTCTTGGTGTTTGGCCTCCATTCGTCTTCAACGAATCATTCGCTTTGATCCTCCCTTGATTTGCATCAATTTCTCTTTCCCCCTTTCAAATTTGTTCACGTACACACAAACGACGACGAACTCGGGGAGAAAGTATTCTTCACCGCTAGCATCGGGAGTTCAGGACGAAACGATGGGCTCGGGAGAAAGAAATCAAATTCTTCACCGCCGACATCTTCTATGCCTCATCAAAGTGTAAAAATTCGTCTCCAAAATTGATTGATTTGAACTTGTCCTTATCAGTTGAATTTTGTTCCCTAATGTCTTCATGTCAATTGTGGTTCTTATTTTGTACAATTGGTGGAATGGTAGTTCATTGTGTTAATTGTGCTCACTTTTGGAGATGTTGATTCCTTGATACACTTCATCCTTAATGATATGGGGAACAAACTCAAACCCTAGCTCCCATGTAGTTCATCTTCTAGTGCAAGCAGAACCTGAGTTCTTAGAGGAATTTATGGCAAAAATTCAACTCCTAGTAAAACTTGACATTCCCCAAGAAAAGCTGCAAATCTATTGAATACTAGTGAGGTGCCCAATCATTCTCAAATATGATATAGATACCTAGTTGATTCCAAGAATCGGGTTTCTCAAATGGCTAAGTGGAGGAGATGAGAATTTTCTGGTGGTTTGTTTAATTAATATGCTTTATTTTTTGTTCATTAATGGTGATATTGGACATTGGTGGAGCTTCCATGTTCAAACCCTTTGTTAGGCAATGAAAATCTGGTATCAAATGATGTGTTTTTAAAATTTTGTTGTTTTTTATCGAAAAGAACAGAGTATTTTGTAGTGCGCTTTGTGACTAAACCATTGGGTTGGTTGAGAGGCTTGCACTCCATTTTGTCAAGGAACAACAAAGGTATGTCTCAAAGGCTTTAATTACAACCGTTAAAGATCGGCTTTTTGTTAATTGTTGTATCCAACATCACTACAAAACACATTACATGATGAGTTTTTTTGCTAATTAATGTATGTGCATGTAGACGTGGTTTCAAATATGATAGCCTATTAGCTCAAATGGTAGAGCAATGTGCATGTCAGTAAGTGCACAAAGATGTGGGTTTAAATCTCACATAGGCTAATTCTATAAATGCTTTATATATTTTGGTTCATTATAACTATTCTTTCGGTTCATGATTTTGTATGCTCGGATTCATAATAGCTCATCTTACAGTTCATGTCTTTTAAGTCATACTAGTTTTAATTTTGGTTCATTACATTTGTTCTTTTGGTTCATAGTACATTAAAGTTTGGTTCATAATAGGTCATCTTACAGTTCATGTCTTTTAAGTTATACTAGTTGTAATTTTGGTTCATGGCGTTTGTTCTTTTGGTTCATAGGACATTAAAGTTTGGTTCATGCATTTTTAATCGTACTTGTTATTTCAATTTATAATTGTAGGTTGATTGAATACTAACTATGATTTTAAATTACATTGTTATTACAATACTTAATTGGAAGCATTGGAAAACACTACATGTGCTACACAATGGAAAGGGTCCATTATGAGAAAACAATGTAAAAGATTGATCCCTGATTGCTTGTTGCATATGGTGCATTTTGCTGAATGCATGGGCTCATTTTGCTCAATGGATTAAACGTTTTTACAATGACATTACATGTGCCAACATTTCATTATCTCATCTCACTAACAAATAAAATGAATATCTAATGGTTTTTGCTCGATGTTGATCTTTCAGTGATATAAATGGCATAATTTGTCATGCTAACTTAAATTGTGTATTTTATAGAGATGGGTAAAAACATTTTGGACTTTGAAATCTATTTTACTAGTATTAATTATGCGGTTCATAGTGTTCAACTTGAAGGTTCGTAGTGTTCATCATGAAGGTTCATAGTGTTCAACATGAAGCTGCATGAATTTTAAATAATCAGTTCATTTAACAAAAAATGCATAAAATTTGTGAAGAAGGCTTTCGGCTCATTGAGTTCGATGTGAAGTCTACCCTAATACAATATTAAAAGCAATTACAATGTAGCAAAGTGTTTTGTCAAACACAAAGTAAAAGACAACTTAATCCCCAAAATACATAACAACTACTAAAAAGACAAATAGAGAATTGAACTTTAATGTTTGATCTTGGGAATGAAATAAGAACAATCTTATGATAAGTGAAGAATGTAGGCATCACTAGCTTCATCATGGTCATTCAATGGAACTCCATCAATATTCTCATCATTATCAAGACCCTTCAATTAAACTCCATCAATACTAGCATCATTATCCGACTGAGACAAGTTAGGATGACCGGAGCTTGATGAACAACCTACAATAAAATAAGTTAATTTAGAAGCAATATGGGACACATAATCAGCGATAAAATGTGCAAAATATAGTTTTTTCATTTGGTTCACAAATATTGTCGTTGTGGTTCATAATATTAAACATGAAGGTTCATTGAAAATAACAATGCGGTTCTTATAAAATAACAATACGTATTGCAAGTGAAGCGATTTAGTAAAGGTCACAAGGGTACTAATTGCTGATTCAAAACAATATCCTACTAGTCAATGTGAATAACTAGGCATAAACATATACACGAAAACATCGTATCCAACAAAGGATAATAAGCACTTAGAAAATAATATGCAAGCATTCATTTTATTCCTAAGGGGGGATTTGAACCCTAAAACATCATCAATACATGAAAAGGAATTGTAATTTGTCCACATTAGCTTCATATCCTTTAATTATAACAGTAGAAGCAATATTCCAAGTCATTTTAGCAAAACATGTTCATTGAAACATTTTATCAAACACTTTGTGGGCAATCAAATAAGCATACTAATTTAAATTCTAGTTTCTATAAAATTTTGTTTCCAATCCCAAAATCAAGAGTACAACACATTTCTCCATGATCTCAAGCAACAAAGAACACTAAACAACAACAAATTAAGGGATTATTTGATAGCAATAAAGCATCCACCAAGCTAAACTCTTCTTAAGCACTATTCATCAATCACTTACCTAAATTCATTGTTTCTTCAATTTGGAGTAAGAGTTAGTATCGATCGAAGGGGAAATCAAGATCGAAAGAGATATCGAGAGTCGTACGTCGTGGTTTAGGGGAGATCGAAAGAAAGAGAAACCGTTGGTGGCTGAAATCACGTACGAGAGTCTCAAAGAGATAGCTACAAGGGGTTGTAAATTATAAAAAATAGAGGAGTGTGACAAAAATACCCTTCCAGCTTTAAAAAATAGAGGAGTGTGAGTGTTGAGAGCAGCCCATCTGAATCCTTAATTTCACAAAATCAACGGATGAGAGTTGTTCTCATTTCTTAGGATAAGAATTGTTCTCATTTGATCCCTAATCCTATCTATATAACATAACATATAAAGAAGAAAAATTGGATAATTAATGAACAAAGCATCTAATGAAATAATAAGAGTAAAAAAGAAAAAAAAGAAGATGAGTGTAAAGAAGATGAGTGGTTTCATTTTATAATTTATTCAATGAAAGATAAATAGTAAAAATAAAAGGAAAAAAATAAAATAACATGTCAATTTATAATTAATGTGTGCTAATGAATTCCCATGCAATTAATTAAAAACTTATTCTTTAAAATTAAACAAATAAAATAACATTTCCAACACAACTATCTCTCTATCTATTTTGTGAGTAGTTTACGAAATCTAAAAATAAAGTATTATCTAATAGACTAATTGTGTACTTTAAAACATTTGGTAGTACACACAAAAATAACAAAATGAGCATTTATATTTGATATTACATCATTTATTTTACAACTTTTGTACTAACCTGTGGTATTACACACAAGACACAACCTTTGATATTACAATATGAATTTAAAGCTATTAAATTATAACTATTGGTAGTACAAATAAAAGTAAAAATAAAAGAAGATAAGATTAACCTTTCGTATTCCAAACAAAAGATAAGATCAAATCTAAAATATAACCTTTGACATTATTTAGTAACTTTTGTAATAACCTTTAGTATTACACAGAACATTTAGTATTACAATATGAATTTAAAGTCATTAAATTATAACTACTAATATAACAAATAAAAGTAAAAATAAAAGAAGATAAGATCAACATTTGATATTCCAAATAAAAGATAAGATCAAATTCAAAATATAACCTTTCGTATTCCACTCTCTTTATCACTATATAAGCTTTTCACTTTTACATGATCAGATCATAATTCCATTCACTACGAAGCAAAAAATAAAAGACAATTCTCAAATTGTTGAAAAATAAGGATCAATCAAGAAACACTTGGAGATGGGTAAAGTAAAAAAACTCAATAAACGCTAGATCATTGAAGGGTACATCCGTACATACCATCCAAACAATAAAATTATTTCGTTCAGGTTAAAATTCTACAATTTCTATTTCATTATTCTTTTTGTTTTATAGTAATGATTTTAAGTCAATGTTTGCGACAATAATGTAAAAAAAATAATAATTTAAACTAATTTTTCCTAGCAATTTAATCTAATGAATTTTAGCTACATTAAATTTTTGTCTTCTTTAACCAATTTTTCTAATTTGAGATTTGTATTTCTACAATAAAATATTTCAAACTAATGAGTTGTTCACATCTTTCATAATCCTTCAACATCAAACAAATTTAATTTTTTAAACCTAAGAATTTTATTTCTAATTTTAATCTAATCCATCTATATGTAGATCCAAAAACCTATAAACTTAAAAAAAATGAAAAATAATTTTCATGTACTTAATATGATTTTTAATAATTTCATTTTAACAAACATTTGAACATTATAAATATTTATATTTGTGGCAGTTAATGGTCATGTAATTAACATTAGTCGACAACATACGATATAAATAAAAATTAAAAAAGGAAAAAATTTTATTGAATTTTTTTTAAAATGGGATTATTCACCATTCTATCTATCAAAAAGGAATTTTAAAAAGAAGTTAAAAAGTTGTAACCATCCTTGACCTTGAATAATTCTATCAAAATAAATAAAAAGTTGAAAATGTGTAACCATAATTGACCTTCAGTATTGAGAGTAATTGGATTAATGGCTATTATTATATCAAATAATTTAATTTTAATAAATCTAAATCTATATATCTATTTATATATATATATCTTATAATCTTATAAAGAAGAAAAAGTTGGCAATCAATGACAATACAATCAATTAAAGATAAAGAGTAAAAATAAAAAAAAATAAAAAAAAATAAACATGTCATAATAATATAATTAATGTATGCCAATGAATTTCCATGCAATTAAATAAAAAACTATTCTTTAAAAATAAAAAAATAAAATAAATATTCCAACACAACACAACTATCTATCTATCTATTTTGTTAGTAGTTCACAAAATCTAAAAATAAAGTATTATCTAATAGACTAATTGTATATTTTACAACATTTGGTATTACACACAAAAATAACAAAATTAGCATTAATGTTTGATACCTACCTAATACATTATAAAGCAGAAACCATGTTTGTTGAAAAAAATTGCGCCACGTGGCATTTTTGAATAAAATAATGTTATATTTTTGAATAATAAATATTATAATTACTTGTATCATTCTTTCTATATATCCAATTTTTTATAAGATAATAATTTGATCTATATGTTAATATTTTTTATGCATATCTTTTTTGTCTTGTGACAAGATTTGGTATCGAAGTATATAATTTTTTATCTATATGTTAACAATAACTTGATCTAATATTTTTATATTAATTTTATGCATAATATTTTTTTATCTTTTAACAAGACTCGGGCTTTAAGTATATAATTTTTTTATCTATATGTTGATAAAATATGGGGCACAATCTTAAAGATTTTTAATAATTTACATAATTTTAGTACAATATTATATACAAGTGTTTTAAATTTTATACTAATATCATTATTTTGTATAATCTTTAGTAAAATTATCTCGTGAGTATCAAGGGGATTCAACTAGTTACATCATTTATTTAGCAACTTTTCTACTATCCTTTGGTATTACACACAAGACACAACCTTTGATATTACAATATGAATTTAAAACCATTAAATTATAATCATTGGTATTACAAATAAAAGTAAAATAAAAGAAGATAAGATCAACCTTTGGTATTAAAACAAAAAATAAGATCAAATTTAAAATATAACATTTGACATTATTAAGCAACTTTTGTAGTAACCTTTAGTATTACATACAAACTTTAGTATTACAATACGAATTTAATGTCATTAAATTATAACCATTTATATTAAAAAAAAGTAAAAAAAAAGAAGATAAGATCAACCTTTGGTATTCCAAACAAAAGATAAGATCAAATTTTAAATATAACCTTTCGTATTCCACTTTCTTTCACACTGTATAAGTTTTTCACATTTGCATGATCACATCACAATTTCATTCACCACAAAACAAAAAATAAAGGACAACTCTCAAATTGTTGGAAAATAAGGATCAATCAAGAAACCTTAGGAGATGGGTAAAATAAAAAAAAAACAATATATATCTATATACTATAAAATATAAAATATAATCAATTAGACGTCGTGCGATAGCACGGGCATCCACTTAGTTGGAAATAAAAAGATATAGAGCATATTTATAGAATGTAAAATTAAAATCAGGTTAATTATGTCTTTTTCTCAAAAAAAAAAAAAAATTCTCCTTTCGTGAAAGCCCTAAGAGTATACTCAATGGTAGACCATTAAAATTTGGTCATCAAATTAAAAATAATATTTCTCCCTTCCACTTCACTTATGACCAAATTTATGCCCAAACATAAATTTAAAAATCTCAATGATTGCCCACTTGTTTTTGGTCATTTTAATTTCTCTTTTTTATTTTTACCTACTTCACCCCATTTTACAAGACACATGGCAATTGTATATTCAATGTCCAAATGTAAAAGTTGGTCATCACAATAACCACGGCATCCATCTCTCTCATCCAAATTTATACTCTCTCTCTTCACTTAATTGTATTTTATTGTCTCTCTTTGTGACCAAAATTTGGTCCACCGCTAGAATGCTCTAACAGAACAGGCCTCAGCATTTCTTTTCACGATAGTCCCACCCCCTGCTCTCTCTTCTTTCACGATACTCTTGCTTGCTCTCCCTTTTGACGCCCTCGTCCAACCTCAGCCCTCGACCTCCATCATCAAGCCACCGGTGTCGCGTGTGAACCAGACCCGCGCACCACCGCCGTCCAAGCTCCAAGCCACCGCTGTCTCGTGCGCGACCTCTGCTGCGCGACCTCTGCTGCTGTCACGTCCGTACAGCACGCCCGTGCGCAACCTCAGCAGCCCCCGCCCTTCAAATCTCGGTACCAATCTACCCCTATTTGCTCTTCCTTGTCTAATTTCGGTCCTTAAAACATGTTGTTCTATTGATTTCTGAGATTAAACCCTAGATTTTGCATGGTACAAGTTGATTTGGGGTTTTTCTAGATCTAGGGTTTGCAAAGGTTGAACTTGATTTGGGGAGTTCGTTTTTCTACTTGTTTGTGCTCGAAAATTTGCTGAATTTGTGTGATTATTGGAGACTTTTATGCTTGAATTCATTCTAGCGTAGTGATTAGTTGATTGGTTTGACTTCTCTTGCAAAAAATTTATGGGGTCCTTTTGAGGATGATTTAGTGACTTGGTGGGTTGTGCTTGAACTTGAATGTGCTGCTTGAAGTTGTCTTCTTGCAAAGTTTTTAGTGGGTTTTGCCTTAAGTTTGTGTCTTGGCTTAAGTTTGCTACTCACCTTGCTTGGATTGAATTTGATTACTGCTTGAAGCTATTAACCACTATCCTTTGTGTGATTGTGTGTTATTATTGCAGGTAGTGCTCTCTTGTTGTTGGTTTTTGGTAGCAATCTCCTCTAGGTACAATGTCAAGGCTTCTCAAGAAAAGGAAGGGACCGTCAAAGAGGTCTTCGAGTTCAAGTTCTCCTATGGATGACGTCCGCTTGGGCACAAAGCAAAAATTATTATTTCAAAAGCATAAGGCACGCCCTCATCTTGGCACTCGATATTACCATGAGGCGGATATGATTAAACTTGGAGTACACGATGAGATTGTACGCCTCTTCTCTCAAATAGGAGCTCATGGCCTTCTTCAGCTCCCTCCCATGGATTCTTACCCGGCTCTCACATCAGAATTTCTTGCCACCTTTGAAGTGAAAAATTTTAAGAAGCGTGATTGCATCATGACTTTTCAGCTTGGAAACACGCCTCATAGGTGGACACTAAATGAATTTAATGTGGCTATCGGTCTCCTTGACGATTATGACAAGGATGTGGTTCAGGAAGTTGATTATCAACGCTTTTGGTACAAGATCACGGGCAAACAGAACTTCAGTAGACAAGACTGCTCTGCTGTGGATTTGATCCATCCTTGCTTCAAGGTTGTTCAAAAAGTCTTGGGAAATTCTATTTATGGCCGACATGAGTGTAGTAAAGTAAGAAAAACAGAGCTCCAATGTTTATGGGCCATGACACATAACAAGAAGTTTGCGCTAGGATCGGAGTTTGTTGAAAAGATTGAGGATTTAGCTAAGACAGATAGTGGAGCCGTGGTAATTGGAGGTTACATAGCCCTTATAGCCCATCATCTTGGGATAGACTTGTCACGGTATTCCAAAACAACATATTCTTTCTTAGATATTCCTCACTTAGAAAGAGCTGGAGTGCTCATCCGAGACCATGATATCGATTATCCTTTCAACTATTTAAGGAGATTCCGCAAAGGTGTCCGTATTACTGCAGAGCGTGTTTCTACCACTTCTACTGCAAATTGGTTGACATCTTGGGTTGGTCAAAATCTTCCTACAAGAAATGATGATTCTGAAAGTGAAGAGGATGAGTCTGAGGAAGCAAATGAAGAAGGTGATGTTGATGTCATGGAGCCTGCTGTTGAGACATTGATGCTTGACTCCCCAACTGGGGGCAATGCTCCTACCGGTCACTTTGAGCAGGGTGGTTCCTCTTGTGCCCATGAGGATAATCTACATTCTTATGATGGCCGATTTGATGCTTTGGAAAGGAAAATGGATCAATTGCAATTTTCTGTTGACGGTCTTCGAAACAATATGGCGACACAATGGCAAGCCTATGAAAGGCACATGGTTGAGCAAGCAAGTTACATTGCTGAGCAGGAAAGGCAGAGACAAGAATATGTGCGTAAACAGCACGACATCTACCAGATGCAGTATCACATGTACTATCATACCATGGGTAGATTCTATGACCCTACAACTCCTTTTCCTCCGCCCCCTCGACCACCTCAGTAGGCCATTCACACCATCAAGCTTGGAGGTGTTGGGTGAGTTTCGTTCTATTTCTTATTTTTATACTATATTAGGGACAATATAGGGTTTTAAGTATAGGGTATGGCGTATTCACCTTAGTAGTCTTGCATTGCATGTTTATTTTTCTTGCATGTTTTGATTAGTTTGAATCATAAAAAAATGAAAAAAAATCTTAAGATGATTTGATGATTATCCCTTCTAAAAATGATGTCACAATGATTAAATGATTGTCTATGATGCTAAGCTTTTGATTTCTCTAAAATGTATTGATTGTTCATTGATTAATTGTCTAGTATGGAGTTATTGATGAGATTTAGCTTGAATAGGTCTCTAAACAAAAGCCTTGTGAGATTTTTGAACCTAATGGACTATTCATGTGTCCTCTTGCATTCTTTGTGTGTGTTCTTGCTCTGATTACTTAATCTCTAGAACTTGTTATAACTTTTTTCAATGCCACATATATGATTTTTGTTCATGACATAGAAATGATAGAGACATTTGTTTTGTTAGCCATAATCCCTTGACTATCTTTACATATAATTTCTTGTGTTTCAAGCCATGTTCTAGCATTTTTATGACTTATTTTTGAAGCTCCACAAAGCATCCCTTGACTACCTTTACATATAATTTCTTGTGTTTCAAGCCATGTTCTAGCTTTTTTATGACTTATTTTTGAAGCTCCACAAAGCCTCCCGAGCCTATTTTTAGCCTTTTATCCATCCGGGAATTAGGATATATGTTTAATGCTAAGTGTGAGCTAAGTTTGAAAAAGTTGTATGTTTTTCGTATTGGAGGTAATTTTTGGAAATAAAGAAAGTAGTTAGTAAAAAAAGAAAAAAAAAGGGATAAAAAAGAGAAAAGTAATGAAAAAAGAGAGAGTTTGAATAAATGAATAATGGAGTTGAAATTTTATGGTGAGAAAGTAGTGAAGAAAAAAAAAATATCTTAAGATAGGTGTGTTGTTTGATTTGGTTAGTTTCCTCTTTCCTAAATTTAGCAACACAAGACCAAGTAATTTCCTACCTTTTTCCCTTACCTTAGCCCCATTACAACCTAATAAAAGTCCTCTTGATTTATGTCATGTGCATTGTTCTAAGTGGTGGAGATTTAGAACTTTGATGTAAGCATATAGTAGATTGTTTTTAAAGTTAAGATTTGAGTGTTATTAATTACCCCTAAACACATTGAGAGTGAGTAAAACACATTATCCTTGTGAGTTTTAGGGACTAATAAAGGCTTTCTTGTTTAATGACAATGATATACAATGATGACACTTGTCTTTTGATCTTTCAATTAGCTTAGTTATGAGGTTTTGAACAAGTTGAGGCAATTATCTCTTTCTTGCACTTGTGGTTGAATTTTGAGTTTAACTTGGGGACAAGCAAAGTTTAAGTATGGGGTATTTTGATGTCATCTTAATTTGTGTAGTTTGTATGTGCATTTTAGATATAACTTTCTTTCTTTTTAGGGTTAGTTTTAAAGGTTTTGTGTGATTTTCGTATTATTTGAGATATGGAGGTCTATGTAAGTGTGTTTTGTTTTTATAGGTGTTTTGATGGTGTTTTTAGGCTTTAAAGAATAAGTTGAGATCAAGAAAGTGATGGTGGATCTTGTGGAGCAAAGGAAAGAAGTTTAGAAGACCTATGAGAAGCTATAAGGGCAAGAAACTACGGACAAGTTCCATGGTATTGAATGGAGTTTCACGGTTGAAGGAGGTTCTAGAGGCTAAGTGTAGGAGTCACGGGCATTGTCACGGTCGTGAGTCAGCATGTGAATATGCTGCGAAGTGCTTTCACAGTCGTGACATCAAAGTTTCAAGACCATGAATCCCTTGTTTTGTTCCTTGATGGGTTTGGGTGCTTTGTTTTGGGCCTGAGTTTGTTTGTAGGATTTGATATTTTTAGTTTATTTTTTATTTTAACTTTTTCAAAGACAAGTTAGATGTATTATGCGTTATTATTATTTCTTGTTTGATGACAATGATATGCAATGATGACACTTGTCTTTGATCTTTCAATTGGCATAGTGATGAGGTTTTGAACAAGTTGAGGCAATTATCTCTTTCTTGCACTTGTGGTTGAATTTTAGGTTTTGTTTGGGGACAAGTAAAGTCTAAGTATGAGTTATTTTGATGTTATCTTAATTTGTGTGGTTTGCATGTGCATTTTGGATATACCTTTCTTTCTTTTTAGGGTTAGTGTTTAGTAATTTTGTGTAATTTTCGTATTATTTGAGATATGAAGGTCTACATAAGTGTGTTTTTTTTATAGGTGTTCTGATGGTGTTTTTGGGGTTTAAAGAAGAAGTTGAGATCAAAAAGTGATGGTGGATCTTGTGGAGCAAAGGGAAGAAGTTTAGAAGACCTATGAGAAGCTATAAGGGCAAAAAACTAGCCAAGTGTAGGAGTCACGGGCAAGTTTCAGGGTCTTGAATGGAGTTTCACGACTTAAGGAGGTTCTAGAGGCTAAGTGTAGGAGTCACGGGCATTGTCACGGTCGTGAGTCAGTCGGTGAATATGCTGTGAAGTGCTTTCACGGTCGTGACAACAAAGTTTCACAACCGTGAATCCCCTGTTTTGTTCCGTGACGAGTTTTTTTGGTTTTGTTTTGGGGCCCAAGTTTTTTTGTAGGGTTGGATATCTTTAGTTTAAATCTTATTTTAACTTCTTGGAAGACGAGTCAGATATATTATTTATTATTATTATTCTATTTTCAAGCTGAGAAAGAGAAGAAATTTTCTGGGGTTTTGAATTATACGCTCTTTAATTTGGAGATTTTCGTTGCAAATTTGGATCTACTTTTGTTTCTTCAATTGAAATTCCTAGTAAGTATTCTCTTTCAATTATTGTTCTTATTTCTATTCCATGTTTGATTTAACTACTTTGATCATAAATTCAATTATGCTAGGCTAAACTCTTTAGTTCTAGGGTTTGTTTGATCCCAACAATGTGAAGCGGATTAGATTCAATATCTTTTGTTTGAATTGAGTTGGAAACTAATATGATTTGATTTAGGGGTTTAATTTAATAGGTTTAAACTTGTTAGAGTCTTGTTTAGATTGCGCATCGAGAGGTGGTAGTCTAAGTGAGTAAACAAAATAGAGATAACACATCGAGAAGTGGTTTAATCTATTTGGAAAAACTAGAATTGAACTTGAGATTAGTTTCTCATGTGGTTAATTTTCATAGAACTTCTAGGTATTTGAGTTAAATTTGATGCATCATGAGAGTGAGGCAAATTTGGTTTACCATCTAGATTTCTACGTGCTTAAAGGGTTTCTATCGGTTTTGTTTCGTCACGAGAGTGGGTCCTTAATTTGATAGAAGTACATTAAGTTAAACTTTGAGAGAAGTTAATTTATGACATTAGACAATAAACTTCATAACAAAATATCCAACTAAGTTTAGGTACATATGAGATTCAAATTCCGTTAATCAAAGTGTGGTGATTCCTAACCTTGGAACTTTGCATTCTTATATAGTTTTACATCGCTATTTACTTGTTTTAATTGCTTTCTTTAATTTGAATTACTCCAAAATCATTGTATTTGACTTGGGAACTAGTTTTTAGAATTTACTAAAATAGAAATAATTCCCATGTTTCGATCCTGATCTAATACTAGGATAGATCTTGTATTCTTGCGAGTGCGTGGGAAACCACCACATCACCCACTAGATTACAAACACATATATAACCTTGCTTTGATACTAGTATATTATGATGGATGTGAGAAAGATTTAAATAAATAGATAATAAGAACACAAACGAATATATGTGGTTCGCAAACGTTGTGTTGGCTACATCCTCATGATGAAAGACGAATCCCATTTTTATTAAGGAAAAAAGATTTCAAATATACAAATTGTAGTCTCTCACTAAGAACAAAACTCACACTTGAAAACTCTATACAAATCTCTACAAAGCGGCAAAATCTCTACAAAAACTATGGTTACACATTACAGAGTGTATATAGCACTCACGTGAACCTTAATGAGCTAGTGATGTGGTCTCAAGAGAGCTCGGCAAATTCCAATCTGACATCAAGCTTATTGGATACGAACCATCATTTCTTGGAATACGACCTTAAAGCAGCACCTGAGTCAAGCTAAGGAAGTCCCAAGTCTCGTCACGATGATTAAATTTGAAGAGGGAAGGAATCGAGTCAAGGAGAAGCTAAAGGGGTTGGTTGTGCGCCAAATGTCAAGTTCCAGCACGGGACGTGCACCCATGTGCACGGATGTGCACGGTCGTGCACCAGACTTAGGTTACAGCTAGGTTGTGCGTCATGGACACACGATCATGTACTTCGAGCTAGTTAAAGGGTTAGGTCATGCATTATTTCCGAGGCGATGGACACACGATCATGTACCTCAAGCTAATTAAAGGCTTAGGTAATGCACTATTTTCGAGGCGGTGCGAGCTCTTGTTTGGTCTTGTTCCGCCTTGCTTTTTTGATACACTTGCCTTATATCTTTTATCTAGTTTATTTAGATGAAATAACTTTATTATATTTTAGGAGGTAATATTATTAGTTGGGTATTGATTTATGAGAAAGAGTCGTGTGAGAATGGTCGCCCATGTGAGAATTAAGAATAAATCTCGCTCGTCCATTCCAAAAAATCAACGCCCCTAATTAAACATTCATTAAAAAAGATAAAATACGACACGGACGAATTTTTTCCGTATTATTCGCGTATTTTTCAATAAAATACGGCACTAACGAATTTTTCCCGTATTATTCACGTATTTTTCAAAAAATACGTTTTTATGAGACGCGCCCAGTTTGTTCATCAAAACTAGCGATTTGTTCATCCATATTCACCATTTGTTCATCAGTACTAACTAATTGTGCATCGAGTTTTTGATAACAATGTTCATCGATTTCGAACTTTTTTAATTTTTAATTTTAATTTTTAAACTTATCTATGTGTATGAATACAATATTATCTAGATTTTGATGCACATATAATTATTTTCAAACCAGAAATGGTGTTCCGATTGTTAAAGATAAGGTCATTACGATACTTCCAAGTTGTCTACAACATATAAGGAAAAGTTAAACCCCGAAGGTCTTCTTTTTTCAAGTTCAATAATTGATGCCAAACATCCGTCTATGACTCCTAACGACGTCGAGGAAAAGCTAAAGGTTTCATTTGACGGACCAATCACAAGAACTTGAAACAAGAAGATACAAGATGCAACTCATGCTCTTCTAGATCATTTAGGAGCCATAATGGATCAAGCTTCGCAACCTCCATGGATTACCATGCTTAGACATCAAGTTTAGACAAACCCGAGCCTGGATCAAGAGGTCTCAATTCCCATATTTGTTCATCGATATACTTCTATTTTTTCATTGATATAACTTGTTTGTTCATTGATATATATACATATTTGTTCATTGATATAACCTTGTTTGTTCATTGATATACTCTATTTGTTCATGGATATACCCCTATTTGTTCATTGATATAACCTTTTTTTGTTCATTGATAAAACTTTTGTTTGTCCATTATTTGTTCATTGATATACCCTATTTGTTCATGGATATACCTTTATTTGTTCATTGATATAACCTTTTTTGTTCATTGATATAACCTTGTTTATCCATTTTTTGTTCATTGATATACCCTATTTGTTCATGAATATACTACTATTTGTTCATTGATATAACCTTGTTTGTTCATTATTATACCCTTATTTGTGAATTGAAATAAACTTATGTTTATGTGTCAATATCATCTATTTGTACATTTAGGACTATCTACACAATTTTCATGTCTACCTATATGAGCACAACAAAAGAAACGAATAAAGTGCTCAATATAGTACATAAATAAGTTAAGATTGATATAGAAGCTTGAATGCAAAGGATAATAGATAAATTATCTGACTTTGCAATAATATGATGTATGATAAGAGAACAAGCCAGTTGCAAACCGAATAGGAGTGCTTGTGCCTTATTTAGCTATGTTTGGAGCCCAAGAAGTAGCCACATGTTTCACAGTAGCAACAATGACAAATCCAAAGGAGTCAAACAAGAAAAAACCAAGACCGACATCAAAATAATTAGTTTTGTCTCACATACGACTAATTATGATGAACCCACATATATTAATGCATACAATTTTGATACACATTCATCCATTTTTTATATACAAACAATATGTTGGTTTTAGGGTATGAAAACGGAATAGTATGTTGAATAAACAAGTTGAAGTGAAAGTCGGCCCTTGTAGATCCATAGGATAATCAAGGCGGTTTGAGTAGACCCAGAAGGGTAGTCACGTGAGTAGACTCCGAAGGGTAATCTCGTTTGGGTGTAGACCGTAAAGGTAATCACCACCGACCCACTTAAGACATTTTATTAAGTCACTTGGATAAAGGCTACGAGTCAACCGATTAGATCGATCTTTCCTTCAACGTATATTGCCCCTATTCCATGCCAAGGGATTTCGCAATATCGCTGTGAGATAATATGTACCATACGAAACAATAGAGATCTTGGCAAGACAACTCTATTAAGATTAAACGTACCTTGTTCGAGTTCCACGACTCCTCTTCATTCTTGACTTGAACGAAATCGCTCTCCCATGGCTCTTGCGGTTCTTCCTTCACTTGGACGAACTCGTCACGCCACGCCACTTGAGGTTCCTTCTTCACATGCACTCGTGAAGATCGATCCATGATACACACACTTTGTGTTTGACTCACTCTTGAAAACACACGACTACTCCACTCAAGTCTTGACCGACTATTAGTGTAGAGTTGTACTGATTTGTGTTTATTTTTGTGTCTACTTCCTTGTGTTCTTACATGTCTCCAAATGGACGACAATCACCCCTATTTATAGGTGTCCATGGCTGTCCAATAATCGCCAAAATGAAGTTACAAAATCGGTTACAAAAAGAGAGGCCAAGAGTAAAAGTAGAAGTTATAACTAACTCCATCCTTATCCACTTTTCTCTTTCCTTGTCATCATGGGAGTCCAAAACAGCCCATTATGGAGCCCAAATATGCATCCAAATCCAGCCCATATAGGCCCAAGGAAATGGTCCAAAAACTCCTTTAGTAAATCCAATCCAAAGCCCAGAAGACAAGCCCACAATGGCATGCCATGCGGCCCATGTCTACGTCCATGCTTGTGGCCCATCAAGCCCAATATGTAACACCCCTATTTTACAACATTGGGTGTTACCGCTAGTGACCTCAGATTTTTACCGTCCAAAGTCACCCAAGGCTTTTAGAATGATATAGAACGATAAAATGCGAAAATAAACATAATCAGATAAATAAAAAGTGCTCTCGAAGGAGACTTGTTCTTACAACCCAACTTACATTACTTAAAACCAAAAGCTTGTTCGGAATTACAATTCATAAAAACTTTGTCTTTGAAGCATTAACGGAAATAAACCAAAAGGATTTGCAAATACATCTTGGAGCTTCTCGTCCTTCCTTAGCCCTTCACCTTACGCCTTGTTGAAATTCCTAGGTTCTGACATAATTCGCGAGGGGCGAGAATATGCCAGGCAAACATGCGGAAAAGAAGAACTAGTCTAACAGACTAAGCAAGCGGGAACGGAACTTCCCAAGGGTAACTCGGTAATTTGAGTAATAGCGAGGAAGATAATAACGGGTTGTGTTTTAGGATAAGGTTTATTTATGTGGGATTTAACGATACGAAGGACAGCGTATCTCAAGCGGAGATAGCTCGATAATCGAGAGAAGAGCTACTAGATTGTAGACTTCTTTTAGAATCGAAAGTATGTTGGGAACATTATTACTTTATACAAGTTGAAGACCTCTCGCGCCCTGAGCGGACCGAGAGCCGGATCGATCATTTCAGATCGGTCCGATTTTGATATCTTTAAATGTGCATTGGGCACTTATCTTATATAGTGACGAAAATAATCGATTTCGTTAATGATTTTAAAAAAGGGTGGGGGCTCAAATGGCCCGATCCACCAATGGAAACTCGGTTTACGGCACTTAGCTAGAGTGCAACTCGTCCCTCCTTGCAATCGGAGCGGACTGGATCAAGATCCTGAAAGTCGTACTTTAAACACGTAGGCATTACGACTTAGTAAGTTTTATAGAGGCGTCGGCTACTTCCGCGCCCCTCACTAGTTTGTTTGACATTGACCTCTTAACGAGGCCGTAAACAATCAAGGCCACAACCAAACTAGCATAAATAATCCTATCAATAATAAAGAGCGAACTAACAATGGGGTCGTTATATCTAACAATCGATATTTCCTAGGTTCCTTTTGTTACTTAGCAAACAAGTTGTTCCCAACATCAAGAATTTCACGGAAATGAAATATATAAGGTTACAAGGGGAAATTCCACTTGCCTTTTTTTCACGAGTAGTATAGCGATAAGACGGAGAGTGCGGTTCGCGACTTCGAACAAGAGTCTCGACCTATCGACACGGAAATTTACGAACGATCTTTAAATACAAATTCCTTTTTAAGGTTTGGAAATTCTTATATACTTAGTATAAGAGAAAGTAATTCTAAATTATTATAATAATAATTTAGGTGGCTAAATAAAATAATAATATTCCTTTATTATTATTTTAATTTTGTAATATCCTTTATTCCTTAAAATCCTTATTCAATTTATTAAAATAATTTCTTTTCATTTCACTTGTTAACTTCTTAACATAATTAAGCAAGTATAATTTTATAAAAATATATGATAACATATTTTACCTAAAAAGGTATTTTGAATATACATATTCTTCTTAAAATTATCAAGAATCTATTATAACCTTTGTACAAAACTTCTCTTGATCATAATATTACTTTTATTTTTTTTTCAAAAAAATTCATTAAGGGATTTAAAGTATTATTTCCCCACCAAGAATATTTTATTAATAATATTCTCTTAATAGAACCTTACTTACTTACATAAACGATATTAAATAATTATATATCATTTCCTTAGTACTTTTCATAAATAGAACTTTCTATTTACTTTATAAAGTAAGATTTCTAAGACTAACATAATATTAAATTATTCTTGTTTATTTTATTCTCATAATTCTTTCCATATCCTATGGTTGATATAATACATGATCATGGCTTAAAATATCTTACTTTATCTTTATAGTATATTTCCATGATATCTTAGTTTGCAAATATAATATATTTTCTATATCTTACAATATCTTTTCATACAAGATATTTTTATATACTTAGCAATATAACATTATATTATATATTAATTTAAGATCACAATTTTCATATTCATAATAAAACTTATGTCTTGTAACTATTATAATATGATATAAGATTTTATCACCACTACCATATTTTTATTATTAAAAGCTATATCTATGGAAATCTCTACACCTAGAGATATATTAACTTATTATGTTATTATCAATTACCTTTTTAATATATCTATCATTAATATAGTTATATTCATGTAACTTGTTATTCTCTACACCTAGAGATAGGTAACCTAATGTTTTATATAATTAATATTATCTCTTTATAAAAGCAATATTCAATATAAAACTATAATCCATATGCTATAATTTTTATAACAATACTTGTATAAGAGTTTCTTAAAAATTATTTAAAAATAATCATATCTTGCAACTATTATAATTTATAATATGATATAAGAAATTATAATACTTTATCTATTGGCTATCATAATATCCTCAACGAACAAGATTTCACTTAATATATTTATTAGATTTAACCTCACAAATAACTTATTTACTTTCCTATTTCTACTAATAACTTATTTTAACTACATAAATCAATTAATTTAATAAAAATAAAAGGTTTAGAATTATACTGTTTATTTGCCTGTATTACAGAATACAGAGGAAGAGAGGAGCAGGGGAGGCCGGCGGTGTAGGAGGCGGCGGCACCAAGGACACCGGCGGACAGAGCGGCGCACGGAAGGGGCGGCGGTTGTCGGGTGGTGCGCCGGTGGTGAGAGTGGCGGCCGGCGGTCTCAAAGGGGAAAAGAGGAGGCTCTTTGGTGGGACTTTTGATGGAGAAACCAAGCTTGAAGGGGCTGATTTTTGGGACAATTGAGAGCAAATTGCAAGAAGGAAGGAGAGATTGTTGAAGGTGTGAATCTAAGGGTGGTTTGAAGCCCTTTAAATAGGCAAAGGGGGTAGAGCTTGTGATCCATGGCAATGGAAGTGCACCAATGGAGAGGAGGGGGATGATCCTCCATTGGTCATCATTGTGCTAGTAGAAGGATGATGAATGGTGATGTAAGGCATGTGATGTCATGGAGCTAGCCCTACAAGCTAGAGGCAGAAGAAGGACATGCAATGGCTGCTTTTTGATTCTACATCAGTTCCATCAGACAAAGTCTGATTTCTTTTTCGAAGAAGAAGAAGGAAAGAGTTTATTATAAAAAGGGTGGGTAAATGAGTAAGAAATTGCAAATGGTCTAGCGGATTGAGGGGATGGGCGTGTGGGGTGCGTTGCAAGAGGTCTCGGGTTCAAGTCCCGACTCTTGCATTCTTTTTACTAGACCTTTATTGTAATTTTAATGCCTTGTTGTAATTTATTTTATTTAATAAAATTCGAGATTAATAATGCATTATTTCTATTTAAATGCTTTTGATTTATTCATAACCCTTATGACGCATCTTTGAACTTTATTTAATTTAATTTAATTTACCTAATAATCTCCTTATTAAAGAGAAAATAAGGGTTATTATAATATATTTGAATCTATCTTTTACATAGAGAAAAGAATTATAAAATAAATATTATATTATATTCGGTTTTAAAAACCTTGGAATATCGCAGATATTACAATAGTACCCCTTTAAATTAGTTTCGTCCCCGAAACTAGAGAAAAGTAGAGCGGTACCGAGATGGAAGGACAGACATCTATAAACTCACCACTAGTGAGGACGCTACGAGGTCTAGTACCCCCTTAAAAGGTCATGCTAATGGTACTTAGGAAGACATTATCTGGGGAAAGCGCCTCTGCATATCTTGCTCGGTATCCCAGGTCTCCCAAGTTGTACCTTCATTTCCATCCTTGGACCAAAGTACCCGAACTAAAGGTACTTCCTTGTTGCGTAGTTGTTTAACTCGGTACTCTACTATCTTGAGCGGTCTCTCCTCGTAAGTGCCATCCGACTGGATTTCGACATCGTCGAAGTTGATCACGTGGGATTCGTCGGGCACATACTTCCTTAGGAGTGATACATGGAACACATTGTGAATGGGGTGAGTTGAAGGTGGTAAGGCAACGCGATAAGCTAGGTTGTCAACTCTTTCTAGGATTTTAAAGGGTCCTACGTATCGAGGGTTAAGCTTGCCTCGTTTTCCGAAGCGGAAAACACCTTTCGATGGAGATACCTTGACGAAAACCTTATCTCCAACTATGAACCCGATGTCTCGCCTTTTCAGGTCGGCATAAGATTTCTGTCAACTCTGAGCAGTCAACATTCTCTAGCGGATGAGGGCAACCTCGGAGGCAGTCTTTTCTATCAAGTCCGGACCTAGAAGAATCTTGTCTACATTGTCGTCCCAACAGAGCGGAGAACAACATTTCCTGCCGTACAAAGCTTCAAAGGGAGCCATCTTGATGGTGGAATGCCAACTATTGTTGTATGTGAATTCTACAAGGCTTAAGCTGTCATCCCAACCTATTGTGCAGTCTAGCACACAGGCTCGAAGCATATCTTCAAGGGTTTGGATGGTCCTTTCAGATTGACCATCGGTTTGAGGATGGAAGGTTGTGCTAAACTTCAGTTCGGTGCCCATGGCCTTATGTAGTTCTTTCCAGAAGGAGGCCATGAAATGACCGTCTCGATCGGAGATAATTGTCTTCGGGGTTCCATGGAGGCGGACTATTTCCTTGATGAAGACTGCTGCCAACTTCGGAGCTTTCCATGTCTTCTGAATAGCGATGAAATGAGCGCTCTTGGTGAGCCGATCCACGACAACCCAAATTGAGTCCTTTTGCTTTTGAGTCTTTGGTAGGTCAGTCACGAAGTCCATTTCTATATCCTCTCACTTCCATTCCGGCATGGGAAGGGATTGCAATTTTCCTCCAGGTCTTTGGTGTTCGATCTTCACTTTCTGACAAACTAAGCACTTGGATATGAATTCTGCGACTTCTTGTTTCATGTTTGGCCACCAGAAGTTTCTTCGTACATCCTTGTACATCTTACTTGCTCCTGGATGTACAGAGTAGGCAGATGCGTGGGCTTCTTTCAGGATGATTTTTCGAAGCTCGTCTACCGCTGGCACACAAATCCAGTTTCGGAACCAAAGGGAGCCGTCATCTTGGACGATGAACTCGGGTGCCTTGCCTTCTTGTACTTCGCCACTGATCCTGATTAGCATGATGTCCTCTGTTTGCTTCTCTCTGATTTCGGCTAGCAAGTCGGAATGGATTTCCAAGGTGTTCAGACAACCTTCTTGTCTTCCAAACCAAACCTCAATGCCTTCTCTGATCAGTTCTTGTTGCAATTTTGGCTGAATCGTTAGCATTGCGATCAAGCCCTCTTGTTGGGCCTTACGACTCAGAGAGTCTGCTACGACGTTAGCTTTTCCTGGATGGTAGAGCAGCTCGATGTCGTAGTCCTTTAGTAGCTCTAGCCATCTTCTTTGCCTCATGTTCAGTTCCTTTTGAGTGAATACGTACTTCAAACTCTTGTGGTCGGTGAAAATCTGACATTTGACCCCGTACAAGTAATGTCGCCAAATCTTCAAGGCAAA